>JANAVB010024998.1:3231248-3546248 GCA_029216955.1 Iris pallida
ATATGATATGGTATGTCCCGGAGCAGATGCAGCGTCTCGAGGACCTAAAAACCATATCAATACTATATTTAGGAAGTAAAATCTAATCAATTTGAATCCTATTAAGTCATTCTAGGTCAAGACATATCAAACTAGACTGGACGAGGTCAACCTATCATTTTAGGTTTAGCTAGTTCATACTGGGTCAATGCAAGTCAAACGGAATCAATCGGGATCGATTTGAGTCAACAGTTGGCTTTTGGTCAAACGGTCAACTCTGGTCAACCGTGGTCAACTGTGGTCAACCCTAGGTCAACTCTAGGTCACTGGTGACTAACAGTTGACTTTCGGTCAACTGCACAAGTCTAATGGAATTTGGGACTAAATTGGATAAGTTATCCATAGTTTACTTTTTGCCTAAAAGTCAACCATGGTCAACCGGGGTCAAGACTAGGTCTAGACGGCTAAATCTGCTTATTACCAATCTATACAACCCATATCCAAGTCCATCTTGGACTTGGAAACTCAAATCTCGGCCGTAGGCCAATTCCCTATTTTACCCTTTTTAAGGGTAAAATTCCACCCTCGGCGATTATTTAGATAGCCTACCTACGCTTGATATTTTGACCCGATCTCCCTAGGGTAGTAGGGTACTATCCTATAGGTTCGTTATCTACCATAATACCTAGATAAAGTGGACGTCTAGTCCACCTTACGGTCCGTTGCAGATATCTCGAATATTTCAAGATACGCGCTGACACGACGCGATACCGGCGCCCTACGACCCCGATTTCCACTCGGAAGCTTACCCGCAAAATCTAAATCACGTAACCTAGGCCTATGTCAAATTTCATCGCGATCCGATACTCCGGGCTCAAATTCGCCCTCTAACTCGACTTCTACCAAAACCCCTCTTTTAGGCCTTCGCTCCAACCTCTTCTTTTACTCTCATTTCTAGTTCTTCTTCTCCTAATTCTTCTAGCTCAAATCCTTCTTGGCCTCTTCCTTACCTCTCCTTCTAATTCCTATCTTCTCATTTCCTTCCTATTCTCTCTCTCTAGTTTTCTTTCAATTTCCTATTCTTCTTCTTTCTAAATTCCAAACTTCTTCCATCTAACTACCTACCTATCTATCCATATATACATATATATATCTATATATATACCTACAGTACACCTATACATAGGGTACTAGGGGGGTTTATACAAATAGGGGGGGTGTATTGGGGGTGAATTGGGGGGGGGGGGAAGGAGCTGCAAATGCAGCTCCTGCTGCTGCATTGCTGCTGCTGCATTGCTGCTGCATTGCCTGCTGCTGCTGCTGCTGCTCCTAATGCTACTGCTACTACTGCTCTTCTTCTCTTCTTCTCCCTCTACTTCACTCCCTCCTCTCCTCTCCTTATATATATATATATATATATATATATATATATATATATATATATATATATATATATATATATCTATATATATACCTATCTATCTATATCTCTATCTATCTATTTCTATATAATATATATAACCTTATATCTAATCCTCTCCTCCCATCTATATATATATATATATACCCACACACATCTCTATATATATACACACACACACATATACATATTATATACTTTCATATATATATATAAATACACATATACCTATATATATATATATCCACAACCCCACACACAACCACACACACAACCACACACAACCATACCACCACCTCCACCACTCTCATCATCTTCCCACCACTCTCTACACACACACACACAAATACATACATACATATATTCCTATATATTATATATATATCTATACTACACATATATATCCATATATATATATATATATATATATATATATAATTATATATATATACATATATTTTTTATATATATATATTATATTATATAATATATATATATATATATATATATATTTTTTTTTTTTTATTTTTATATATATCTATATATTATTATATATATATATTATATTATATATACATTATATATCTATCATTAACATATAATCACCCTTAATTAATCTCTAACCAAAATTCTAGAGAGAAACCTACAAATAGGGGGCAAAGTGTAGAGAATTGAATTCTCTACACTTAATGTAAAGAACTTAAATGAAAAGGAACAATAAATGAAGGTTTAAAGACAAACCTAATGGAGTTGGTTGGAGAGAGAACTTGGAGAGAAAAAGAAATGTGAGAAGAGAGAGAGAGCTAGGTGGAGAAGACAAGAGGGGTTTATACATGGCCGGCCACTTGGGGGGGGGGGGGTTTATTGGGTTGGGATCCAATAGCCCCCAACCCACTAACTCTAGTTTGGGTTCAAATTGAATTCGGGTTGGTTCGGTTCAATTCGGTTTGATTCTAAACGACTAATTAAGTCTCTAAAATGACTAATTAAGTCATGGAAATTAGGTTAATAATTTCTAGCCTATTTATGATGGTACATGGGCTAAGCCCAGCTAGTATTGGGGTCCCACTAGGGTCCAGGCTACCCGGGTCTCCAAATTGGGTCCGAATTGGATAAAATTCAAACCGATTCAAATAAATCCCAAAAAATCACATAAAATATATAAAAATTCCTAAAAATTATAAAACTTGAAAAAATGACAAAAATACCCCTAATTTGAAAACTGGGGGTGACAGGTATTCCCAATGAAGGTGAACCGCTAGTAGACATCACGGAATTCGAGTTTTCCGAAGGCACGACACTCACTAGTTTCAAAGCAGAACTCTGTGCTCCTGACAGAGTACGCTCTGGAAAGTTCAAGGCTAACAACCTGAACTTATTCAACTACGAATTGCATCGCATCATCTACTCTCTATCCTTCCCAAATTCACTTCCAAAGATGATGTGACCTCACTTGAGCTGTCCGCCATGTACCATATTCTTAAGGGGATTCCTTTTTCCACCCCTAAGACTATCATTCAGATGATGGGACGATGTCGTGCAAGAGATCGAAATCTCTCTTACGCGATGATTCTCTCTCGTATCTTTCAGCGATTCGAGATCGATCTATCGACTTGTACTCAGGACTCTGAGTCCAAGTTTCTTCAGCTATCTCATCGTAGCCGGACTGCTTCAGCTCCACCTACTGCTCCTCCTACTGCACCTCCTCCACCACCTCATCAGTATGCCATGACATTTGAGGGCATACATCAGCACTTATCTGCTTTGCACGTCTCGTTGACGGACATGGCTCGCGAGCGTGAGTTCCGCGACGTCACCCGTTACCAGGCGATGGCAAACTCCTTGGCCGATCTGTGTTTTGCCCAGACTGGTCACTCTGCCGCCTCCATCCCTCGAGATCCAGCTTTTTCGGGTTACCGCTGTGAGGATGAGGCTGTCCATGCCTACTTCCACCAGGTAACGCCTATGATTGGTATCGTGCACCTCGTGACTACGTTGGTGAGTTCTATGCTGGCGTCCCTACTCATCCTTCTGGCGCTGGTACTTCTGGTACTGGTCCTTCCGGTCATGCTTGCCGAGCTGCTGATGATGATGATGACGAGGATAGTGATGAGGAGATGTGATTTGATTTTTTAGTGACATTCTATTGTATACTTGAAAATGCTCCAACATTCCAAGTTTTTATCAGTATTTCTTTTTTTTATCAGTACTTTTGATATTTATCAGCACTTTGTAGTATGCTTTCAGTACTTTTATCTTCATGGACATGCTTATGGTGTTTCTTTTATGATATTTCAGTTTATTTCAGCACTTTGTTTTAGCACTATCTCTTTATACTGCTTCTTCATTACAAACTGCTTGTGAAATAGCATGCCTGAGATTTCTTTTATGTTTTTGAAACAATAGCATGCCTGTGATAATATTCTTTAGAGACAATAGCATGCCTGTGATAATATTCTTTAGAGACAATAGCATGCCTGTGATAATATTCTTTAGAGACTTTACATGCCTGTGATGATATATACTCTCTTTATGTTTATTTATTATGTTTTCTCACTATTTGTTCCTTATACATTAATTGCGGGGGAGCCTTCTGCATTAATTGCGGGGGAGCCTTCTCTTGTGCAATTATTTTGCTAAGTGACAAAGGGGGAGAAAATTAAAGATCTAACATTTTTTTTGAGTTAAATACAGGACATGAACAATTTCACGTTTTGATTCTTTTTGAACAAGCTTAATGTTATATCATTCATAGTTTGTCAATTATCAAAATAGGGGAGATTGTTGGCCCATTGGTCATATGGTCAATCTGATTTTAATAATTGATCAAACTCTGTCTGGATATACAAAGCTAGTTGGGACATCTCGGTTTCTTGGACATAAGCAAGATTGGCTATCCACTCCGTTCAAGACTGAAGATCTGTTTGCCTACTCGAGTCTGTATTTCCTATGCAATGTAATTTTCATTTTATTTGAGTCTAGGAAAATGTTGTACACCGAGTTGTACTGGCAAATAGGCTATCTCCAAAATAGTTCAAAATATTTTTAAAATGACCTATCAAAATGTTTACAAAAAGGTTTTCAAAAAGGTTTTCAAAAATCACCAAAACCTATTTTTTAAAACCCTAACCTAACCCTGACAGAACTCGGCCAGAGTTCGGCCAGAGTTCGGTTAGTGGCCGTTGTGATTTTGAAACTCTGGAACTTGGTCCTCCTGCAGTTGCGGATTTGACCGAGATTTGCTCAAAGAGTTCTGTCCGAATTCTGCCCGAATTCTGACAGAAGTCTGCCTTTGGAACTCCTATAAATAGAGAAAGATTTCGATCATTTCAACTCACTCATTCACTTTCAATCTTCTCTCTATCTAAAGCCTTCAATCTTCCAAAGAGTTTTCTAGAGCTTTCAATTTCAGATCCCAAGCCAGTTACAATCCTCTAGTCAATTTGCCAGTGCGGTACGGTCTAGAAGTTTCTGAGAGATTGTAATCAGAAGGCTTGATTGAAGAATACCTCTTCACATTTGAAGTTGGACGAGTTCTTCGTATCAAAGCTCGCGTTGTAGAAGTTGCAAGGACTTCGTAAGAAAACTTGCGGTTTTTCCAATAGTGGATTCAACTGGTAGCAAGAGTTCTACCGACTGGATTAGTCCTCAACAGAGGGATACCAGTATACATCGCTGTCTTTGCGTTTGCTCTCTTAACTTTGCCTTTACATTATTTCAGTTGTGATTAATATTCTGTGATTGTGCTGCTAACATTTTTATTTAGCATTATTCCGCTGCCAACTCTATTCACCCCCCCTCTAGAGTATTACGCTTTACTATTTCATTCCTACACAATAAACTGTGATTTACCAACCATGTTAAATGCTGATCCTTGGGGTAGCAAGTTAGAACTTTACATACTTTCAGTCTCTACCATGTTTATACCGTATCTCATATCTCTCACATGTTTAAATAACGAGTTAAGGGAAACTGCTAGTATTGTACGTGAACATGACCCCCTTCTCCGTATGTATTTACCGCGCTCGGTGACATTTTATATGTGACCTTGTCGTATGTTCTGATCCCGCATTTGTGTATGGATATACACCGATGTCGTTCGTGCACGTATGTGCACACCAGAAAAACTTGATATGTGCCGCTGTACATCCTATACACCTATTGACCGATTCACGTACATGCTACGGTTTTAAACTTTTAAACTACATGTTGTTAATTTAAAAAGAACTAATTAACCCATGATATGCCATGATTCCAGTTTATTACATTCCTGTTCATGCTTCGTATATTTAGTTTGCTAGAATCAGTACTTGCTCCCGTCCTGACAGGATAACGTTGTAGGTGTCCTTACTGAGGAGGAGTTATTCTGCGATACATATTATGGAGATACTGCCGAGGACCCGGCTCTGCCTTACGAGGTGTTCCTGCGGGGAACCTCGCCTAGTTGTCTTTTGTTACTTAGACTTTTGAGAGTAGACATGTATTACTATATCTTTTTGTAACTGGACATGTATCCAGTTTTACTTTGCAGTTCACTTGTACTTGGACATTTTACTATATACGACGACTTTTGTGTTTGGAGCATTTATGATTCTTCTTCACTTATAGAACTGTTAGCACATTTAGTCTTATCCTGTTGTCTTTAGAACAGCTTACTACGTTTTATCTCAACGTAGGCTGGGCATGACTCGGCTGACCCAACAATTTGGGTAGCGGGTCGTGACACTGCCAGTAAGTTGGCAGTCCTAACATATGTTTGGACTGCCAACTTGTTGGCAGTCCTTGGAGATGCTGCTGGAGGCGGAGGCTGGAGGAAGGAGGAGGAGGAGGAGGAGGCGGAGGAGGAGAGCTCTCCAATGGAGATTTCGGAGGCGGCGTCTAGCAAGAGGAGGCGGAGGAGAGGAGGGAGGCGGCGGAGGAGGGAGAGGTGGATGGGGACGGTGAGGGACTGGAGGAGGAGGCGGAGGAGAGGAGGGAGGCGGCGGCTGGAGGCGGAGGAGGAGGAAGGAGGCGGCGGCGGTGGAGGAAGGAGAAAAAAGGAGGAAAAAAACCCTAAGTTTGGGATAGCCCCAAGCAATTTTCGGGACGTCCCCAGTAAAAGTTCCTCAAACCTGGGCTGTCTCTTAGTAAAATGACGTCCCCAGTAATTTACGTGGTGCCCTTAGAATTTGCCTAAAAAAAAATAGATTGTCCTGAGCAAAAATTATTGTGCCTTTACCAATTGTCCATACAAATCTTAGGTCCATACTAATACACTATGAACCTCTATTCTCCAAAATGGACTCATAAGGATAATACTCTCATCCAATTTGAATACTCCAAAGAAAAAAGAATGGAGCGGAGAGGGGAAGACTATGGAGCCTTCATGGAGAGATTCCAGCTCCTCCCTCCTCCCTCTTCCTCCTCAGACCATCCGCTCCCTCTGCGTGGCCTCACCTTTGCTGTCAAAGACATGTAAGCTTCATCTTCTCCTTCTCCTTCTCCTCTATGGAGCCAGTTGTACTAATTAATTCTTGTAATTTGTGCATCTAGATTTGATATCAGTGGCTACGTGACTGGCTTCGGCAATCCGGACTGGGCGAGGACCCACGGGCCCGCCACCTCCACGGCCCCTGCCGTCGCGGCGCTCCTCGAAGCAGGGCTACTTGCCTCGGCAAGACCGTCATGGATGAAATGGCCTACAGGTCAGGAGAACCAAAAAAATAATACATGAACTGGTTTATTACTACAGTGTCAGCAAAGCCATTGATCGACCACTGGTTACTGGAAGCAATTTTTTTTTTTTTTTGAGGTGTCCTTTTCTCCGGTTTGGCAAATGCCAAGAGGGATTCGAACCTGCGTCTTCCGCGCTGGCCCCCTGTTGCTACCACTAGGCCACAACCCACAACTGGAAGCAATTTATTTGTGTACAAGTACTATATATAGAGGCCAACTGGTCAACCGGTTGGGGTCGGAAATCTGGGGTTGTTCGCGGAAAGGGAAGGAAAGGAAATCTGGGGTTGTTCTTTGCTCTTTCCTTTCCTCTGGGAAAGTGCAATTCCAATCGATTTCCTTTCCGGTTTTTTGAAAAGTCACGGGAATTGTGTGAGGAAAAGTGAATTGTTAGAGGGGGGAAGTGAAAGGATTTACTTTCCTTTCCCAAGTCCTTGATTCCGCGAATCAAACATGGCCCAAATTTGTAATAAAAAAATAAATAAATGTAGAATGGTTTGGGTATGTATGAGAATAGTAGAAAATAAATTTTGAGGCCAAAAATAGATAAGTGGGGGTGTCATCCTTCTTTCTTTTTCAAAAATAATATAAAATCTAGAAACTAAAAAATTGGGGTTCCAAATTGAGCCTTACTATTCTACAAAATGAGTTCCTACATTCTGAATGTAGAATTTTTGGGGCCCGGGCTATAGCTCCTGCGGCTGGGACAAGACTGTCATGGGGCTCCCGTTGAACCTTATTATTCTACAAATGGACTCATACATTCCGAATTTAGAATCTAGAAATTGGGATGAGCCTACTATTGATGCACTTAGAGTTTCTAGGGCTATGTTGGCCTTTCTATGTAATTATCATATATTATAAATAAATATTGAAATAGGTTCGCAATATCGGTATCGGACTCTTCCTATAATGAGTATCGGGACCGGTGGTATTGACAGTTTCGGCGGTTTCGGATCGAAGTATCGGATTTTTTCGTACGAAGACCTGCCAGAGTTGGTTGCGTGAATGCCCATTTTATGGGTACATAATTGGAGTTATGGAACTGTAATCTCTTTAAACCTTTTCTAAAATGTGCTTTAAATGGCAGGAATTGAAGTGGGTGGCTCTGGTACCATGTTAAGGGCCGTGCTGCTGCACCAAAACTCTAAGAGTTACTTTTTTATGATGAACTAAACATTGTTGGGTTACTCATAGAATTTGAAAATGCAGCATAAATGGAGAGAACAAGCATTATGGAACACCCACCAATCCTTGTGCACCGGACAGGGTACCTGGAGGGTCTTCCAGTGGTTCGGCCGTGGCAGTTGCTGCAGGACTCGTTGATTTTGCTCTTGGTACTTTTTTGGGGCTGATTATGTGATTTTAACGTTCTTGATTAAGTGCCTAGGTCTATGAATTGGTTAAGAATAGATTTAGCGACATGTATTGATAACTACAGGGATACAACATTTTGGCTTTCTTTTGCATAATTCTTTGGTGTTTTTCGTTGTGCCTGACACATCCGACTCTGACATGATACTGACAATTGTGGCTGTGTGCTCCCTAGCTACAACGTGAATGTTTTTCAATGTCTAAAACCTGCATATTTAGGACAATTCTGAACGATCATTCAACAGAAGTTTCTGTTTAAGCTATTTTCATGAAATTTTGAATCAAGATTAATGGTAGTTCTCCTCTCTTCTGCTGTCAAATGCCCACAACTTCTGTTTTTTTTTACTTTGATACTATATAATTTGTTCACATGTTCTGTAGGTACCGATACGGGTGGAAGTATAAGGGTGCCTGCGGCATACTGTGGTATTTTTGGTCTCCGTCCTTCACATGGTGTTGTATCTACTAGCAATGTCATTCCTATGGCTCAGTGCTTTGATACTGTTGGTAATTATCTACTTCCTTTTCTATCAGCTTCTGCCTATTTGTTTATTGGAAATGTCATTCATTTTCTCTCTTTGGCTTAGGCCATCTCCAGTTAGGATTTCTAAAATTGAGTTTCTATCCTATGACATTGTACTTTAAGGAAATTTCTATCCTAGTTGGTAAAGTTTATACATAGAAATTGCACACACACAAAACATTCTCCAATAGTTCTCCATTTCTATCCTACGTGGCACAAATAAAAGTATCAATTTAATGAGTTAGGGACCAATATTAATTGCTATGAGAGATGGAGAATTTCTATGCCCCTCATAGAAATTCTCCATCCTACGTCACCGCCACATAGGATGGAAATTGGGATGTAAATCATGGTTGGGAGAAGTTTTTTTTTTTCTTTTTCTAAAGGGATTTCTACCATAGAATAGGGAGATAGAAACCCCCTTGGAGATGGCCTTAGTGTATCATGGTGTTAGTTCAGCAATGTTTCCAAAAGCTCAAACTTTTAGGAATGTGCCAACATTATATCTTAAACCTTTAGCACCCCCTTTAAGTGTGGGCCGAGATTATGGGAGCTTGGGTTGTACCCACACACATATGAGCCTAGAGAAGTGCACTTGGGCCAATGCCCAGTGAATGGCATGGAAAAACAATATAGACCCATTTAGTTGGTGGAGAGATGATTTAAACCCATCCCAAGACTTTTTCTTTATACTATGCTAGTTAATCAATGTTTCCAAAGTTTAAGCTGTTAGGAGCGGATCAAAATTATATGTTAAACCTTTAACACATGGAGATGAATGCAATTCCATTTAGTAAATTGTAGCATCTTATCTTTTCATCTGAACTATTTGCAGTCTAGGAAACTTGATGCTCCTAGGTTGCATGAGCTTAAAGTTCATAGCCACATGTAGTTAGCATTGACCGTCTAGGTTTGATGGCATGGCCGTACATGCTCATCTTAGTCCTTGTCTTGGTATTTGGCATCAACTAGAAGGAATGTATTCCCACATTACTAAATGGGAAGCTGTTCAGGTATGAAGGTAATTGGTATAAGTGGTACATGAAAAACGGTATTTGGAAACTGTTCCTAGTGTATAGATCAATGACAAATCTTTTCATTAAAAGTTATAGCTCATTCTGTCTACTCCATGCTTACTAATTCTGATCTAGTTGTGTTTGTTTGATTCACTTGTATCCAGGATGGTTTGCTAGAGACCCCTTAACCTTAGCTCAGGTTGGACGCGTGCTATTGCCATCTCCTATTGACACTAATATACGCCCAACTCGTATTGTTATTCCTGAAGACTGTTTCGAGTTTTTAGGTTCTCCAACTGACCAAGTTTCTCGAATCCTCACAAGATCTATTGAAAAGATGTTTGGCAGTAAGTTTTCTTAACTAATATTACTGTTTTTTTTTACTCTCTTTTCAATTTTGCTTTCTCAAAAACTTTCTGATTTGAACTACTGGTTTCTACAGGTGACATAATAAATCATGAAAATCTTGGTGACTATATCTATGATAAAGTCCCAAATTTAAGAAACTTTATTTCCAAGTCATCTAATGATCAACCTTCCACCATTCTGGTTTTGGCAGCACTGTCATCTGCCATGCGGTTGCTTCAAAGGTGTAAGAAATTTATATGCTGATTTCAATTTCTTCTTCCAACTATCTTGCCTCGTTACGTGACAAATAATCAACATGCTTCTCCTTTTGCATCTTGTAATGACTACAATTTTAGATTTTAATGTTTGAATTTTGTTCTTTCTTAAATTTAATCAATAATAACATATTATTTTTGTGAGAGGTTTAGAAAAAAGTATTAATGCTTCCAAATGTTGCTCTATAATTGTTATTCGTAAGTTTCTATGTTGTATTGACACAAATACGAGACAAGACTCATGCACGACCATGGAAGTCTCCATTAAGATCCACAACTGGACACCGATTTTGGTGTGTCCTAGTGATATTTTGAGGTGTCCATGTCGTGTCAGATATGTGTCCAACACGTGTCCAATAACTTGTACAAAATTCAATATCCAAAATTCATATCCCTATCCAGTTAACATCCTATAACCAAGATCCGCCAATACATAACCAATACCGTAATCCTATAAGAGTAATCCACCAATCTCATAACTAAAACGGTGTCGCATATCCACATGCAATCTAGGACACACGAAGATAGGTTACATTAATTTTCTTTAATTTAAGCTCAACTAAATAGGTGTCGTGTTCATATGGTCATGTCCTAATCATATCACTTCCATTCATGTCAATTAACATTATTGAATATACATAACAATGAATCTACATTAAGCTAATTTTATGCATATCATTTTGTTTATTTAATCAATAATTAAGAATTTTATGGTTAGGGTGATAGCTTTGTAGAAAATAATGGTTGGATAATTTTATTTGATGGACTACTTCACTACTTATAGGGAGTCTAGCTCCTCTACATACTACATATTCCGATGTGAGACTAAAAGTCCCTTATTGACTCTCAACACTCCCCCTCAAGATGGGCGATAGATATTGATCATCCCCATCTTGTTACATAGCTTCGACAGACTTAATGAACTAAGACCCTTAGTCAGACAGTCTGCAACTTGTTCTTCTGAGCGGACATGGTTAATCTTCAGTATCCCTTGTTCCAGCTTCTCCTTGATGAAGAATCGATCAATCTCGATGTGCTTCGTTCTGTCGTGCTGAACTGGATTGTTAGCTATACTTATTGCAGCTTGACTATCGCTCAGAAAACGTAATGGTGCGCCCTTGTCTAGCTTCAACACTGTCAGCAACGCTTTCACCCACAGCAACTCTGACACTCCCAGAGCCATTGCTCTGTATTCTGCTTCAGCTATCGACCGTGCTACCACAGACTGTTTCTTGCTTCTCCATGAGACCGGATTTCCTCCTACAAAAACACAGTATCCCGTGGTAGACCTTCTGTCGTCTATGCAGCTCGTCCAGTCTGCATCACAGTATCCCTCAACTTCTATGCGTCCATTCTTCTTGAACCATAGCCCCTTTCCGGCGTTCCTTTCAGATATCTCAAGATCTGAAATACTGCTTCCATATGACCCTTTCTTGGATCATGCATGTAGCGACTCACTACACTCACCGTAAATGAGATATCAGGACGATGTGTCCCAGATAAATCAATCTCCCTACAAGTCTTTGATATCTTTCACGATCAACGGGCTCTCCTGCTTCTGCTCCCAACTTGCACTTCTGGTCAATTGGAGTGACTGCTCTTTGCATCCCAGCATCCCTGTCTCCTTCAGCAGATCTAGTGTATTTTCTCTGTGAGAGAACAATTCCTTGTTCGCCTTCACACACCTCGATACCTAGAAAGTACCTCATCGCTCCTAAATCCTTCACTTCAAACTCCTTCGCGAGTTTTGACTTCAGCTTAGTGATCTCGACTTCATCATCACCTGTGATCACTATATCATCCACATATACAGCAAGTATAGTGATGTTGCCTCTTGCATGCTAGAAAGACCGTATGATCTGCATTTGTTTGACGGTATCCCATGCTTGTAACAGCCTTTCTGAATCTGTCAAACCAGGCTCGAGGAGATTGCTTGAGCCCGTATAGCGACTTCTTCAGTTTGCACACATTTCCTTGCGACGTCCCTCCGTTTGATTCCGTCGCGTAGCACCCTGGCGGGAGCTCCATGTATACTTCTTCTTGCAGGTCCCCATGAAGAAAGGCATTCTTCACATCCAGCTGGTACAGCTTCCACCAATAGTTCGCTGCAATGGAGACCAGAGTTCTCACGGTGCTCATTTTTGCTACTGGGACAAACGTCTCATCATAGTCTATGCCATATGACTGTGTGAATCCTTTTGCAACCAACCTCGCCTTGTATCGCTCGACCTTTCCTTCGGGCGTCTCTTTCACTGTGTACACCCATTTGCATCCCACAGCTTTCTTTCCTTTGGGTAATGGAACCAGCTCCCATGTCTTATTTTTCTCCAGTGTCCCAAGTTCTTCCATCATTGCAGCTTTCCACCTTGGATCTTTCTTTGTTTCCTGCCAACACTTGGGCAATGAAGTAGAGTCTAACGATGCAATGAAGGCTCGATAATTTGAAGAAATGTTAGAATAAGACAAGAAGTTGGCAATGTCATGTTCGTAATCATCAAAACGAGCAGGAGCCTTACCCGCATTGATGCGAGAAGATCTCCTTAAGGGAGCAATAGGTGGTGGAGAGATCATACCATCCGAGTCGGAGAGATCCGCATCAGAATCCGAGTGATTCTGTGCGGGGGCAACATCTTCAGGAGTTGGAGCAGGAGTAGACGAGGGGACTTGGTACAGTAGGCACAGGACACGGCATAGGCACAGTACTGGACTTCTGTTGTCTCCTTCTGTAGACTTGGAGCTTCTTTTCCCTTGTCTGTTGCTCCCCCTGCGTAACAAATGTATCTTCTTCTTCATTCTCTGTATCTGAGTCACTGTGCTCTCCCCCTTTCGTCCAATTTTCTACAACCGGATACGGAACCGATCCGACGACCACATTTGGGCTTATTATTGTCACGCCCCAGAACCAGAATACTGGAGAGCGGGGGCAGACATAGCCATACGTATATGAAATGTAATCCATCTCACTATACGGTCACGGCTGTCTAGATACATGAGGGTTTAACTACAAGCCAGCAGTCTCCTAAGGTCATGAACAAGCCTATTGTCTCAATCACAAGCAAGCAATAGTAATTACAAGATGTCAGAGCACCAAATATATAATAGCAAGGCGTCCCATACATTACATATTGGATGATCATGAAGCTAGTCGTACAAAATGTCCGGACTAGCAAGAGTTCAGTCATACATGATCAACCCTAGGATCTGTCAATCATGTTACAGCCCGTAGGCAGACAGTAAATAAAGATGCAATCGAGCTAACACTTGCTCGCCGGCTAAACGCCTCAAAAGAATAATTTTTTTTTACAAATAAGTGGGAGGACAAAAGAAACCCACTCGTTGCCAGGGTTCCGTCTAGTGGTCACCATCTGGCTGGAAGATCGGTGGATCCTCTGGAGCTGCTCCGATATCTGGCCACACAAAACCAGCTGGATCAGACCCCAGAAAGAGCAAGTGCCACAAAGGAGGCTTCACTTAGAAACTAAAACCAACATATAGCAAGGAACATTAAAGTTAAATTATCAGAAATAACAACAATAATCAGTACGAGGAAACCATTCAAGTAGCCAGACTACAACCCTTAAACCAAACAAGGACCGGGATTGCAATCCTTCACCTGAATGGAAATCCGTCTCAAATACTATGGATAAGGTAATAAGACAATAAATGAAGAGAAGACACAGAACTGCCCCGGGAGCCAGGTTACAACCCTTAAACCAAACAAGGACCGGGGTTGTAACCCTTCGCCTGAACAGAACTGGACTCCTGATCTTTATTGTTAAGGCCATTATAGATAATCATGTTGCTGAAGTAAGATAGAACATGACAAGCATGGTACGGGGTACAAATAAGACAATAACCGAAGGGAAGACACAGAACTGCTCCGGGAGCCAGGTTACAACCCTTAAACCAAACAAGGACCGGGGTTGTAACCCTTCGCCTGAACAGAACTGGTCCCCCGATCGTTATTGTTAAGGCAAGCATCAATAATCGTGTCTTGTCACGATCTTGCACAGGATCAGGATAAGACTAAGCTGGAATAACTTCATCTAATCAATCACGGCCAATCAAAAGTACGGCTTGATACTTTAACTAGCTAGGGTTATCACAGGCCTAGTTACTAGCAAGATGCAATGAGATTATTTCAACAACCACAAGCCCTGCAGACCATCCAAGTTATCCAGGTCGAATGTCCATTTATGAAGGATGCACCACATGACTGTGTGCTGGAAGTGTGCCCTACTCGTCGGTAGGCTACAAGTCCACTTAATGCGCCCAGATAACGGGATTGCCTGTAGCTGGAATCTCTTCATGTCTACTGAATTATTCTAGTTTATTACTCTTAGTTAATTACAGTAGGTATCCCTGACCATGGTACTCAGGGATCCCATCCTAGACATGATGCAAGACAATACTGGTTTATTGTGCAAACGCAATCATCCACGGTGTCCAGGTTAGTCATTCTTGTCAGGTCATGTCACGTTAGCCGTCGCAACAGCAATTCGAGATAATCATGTCAGGTATGCTTGTCCTGCCATGCCGTGTTCAATTATTATTAACAAACCTATTAAATAAATTCATGATTATCAAGTTCATGACAAAAGGCGTAAGGATATAAAATGGACGTAAAATATCTAATAAAATATCAATATACAGGGCTTAAGGAAAATAAAACCAAAGTGACATGCTGACATAAGACCAAGTCAGCCAAGGCCATACGCTCAGTGCAAAAGTCATACGCTCAGGTCAGGCTACGCTCAAGTCAAGCTACGCTCAGGTAAGCCTACGCTCAGGTAAGCCTACGCTCACAAAGGGCAGCGTATGAGGTCCATACGACCCCTTGTCACACAAGTGAGCGTATGCAAGACATACGCTCCAAAAAGGCAGCGTATGAACTTCATACGACTCCTTGTCACACAAGCGAGCGTATGCGAGTCATACGCCTCCAAAAGGCAGCGTATGGACTCCATACGACTCATGGCTATCCAAGTGAGCGTATGCAAGTCATACGCTCCAAAAAGGTAGCGTATGGACTCCATACGACTCCTTGTCAAGCAAGCGAGCGTATGCAAGTCATACGCTTCCAAAAGGCAGCGTATGGGGTCTACTGCGCTGCGCTAAAGAGCGCGCAAACCTCAGTGACGCAAGCTAAAAAGCTCGCGCACTGCTCACTGTCTTCTCCAAACAGCAGGAACTCCTTGGTTGAACCCTAAGCTTCCAAAGTCCATAACTTGGTCAAAACAAGTCCAAATCCAACTTTCCAAAGGTCAAAATTGGGTAGAAGGAAATTCTCTACCGCATGGAACCATCAAAACTTGAAAACAAGGGAATTTAATAGATCAAAACCATGAAAATCCGAAAATGACTAAATTCTAGATCTACAAAAATCCAAGCTTCAAAATAGAAAATGACAAGTTCTAATGTGGATTAGAAAGTTGCAAAGAAGAAGTTAGAACAATAAAAATGGTGGGTTTCTTCATGAAGCAAGATTGCACTTGCCTAGGCTAGGGTTTTCTTAGTTGGTGGTGGAGAGTAATGAAGAAGAAAGGAAATAATGAGGAGAGAGAATGGGAAGAGGTTAATAAATGGGGTTGGTTGTGGTAGATAGGGGGTTCACCCTTGGTTCATGATGAACCAAGGCTAATCAAGCCTAGCCGAACCAACCCAAGCCAACCCAAACCAAGATGAACCATGGCCAATACGAGATAAAATACGTACACGTATTCTTAAATACGTAATACGAACAACATGCATTACAATTATCTCCCCCTCACATCTAACACCATCTGTGTTAGGTGTGTCACCAAATGCTGAACCTTCATCCGAACCATAGTATGGTTCGAGTTCTCTGAATGTAACGTCCATGCTTACAAACATCTTCCGCTCGACTGGACTCCAACAGGCATAACCCTTCTGAGTCGCCGTGTAACCGACAAAGACACATTTAACTGCCCTAGGATCCAATTTGCCAACGCCTGGCCTATTATCCTGGACAAAGCACACACATCCAAAACTTTTGGTGGAACAGTGTATGTAGTTGTCCCAGTAAGCATCTCCAATGGTGTCTTCCAGTCCAATACTTGAGATGACATTCTGTTGATGAGATAAGAGGCCGTCAATATAGCCTGCCCCCATAAGTGTTTCGGGACATTCATAGCCAGCATCATCGTCCGTGCGACTTCCAGCAGGTGTCTGTTCTCTCTCTCCACACAAATTTTTTTTCCCCCTCTTCTCTAGCCGACCCCCAACCCCCCCCCCCCCCCCCCCCGCCCCCTTCCCTAGCCGTCCCCCGACCCCTTCCCTAGCCGACCCCCGACCCCCCGCCGTCCCCCCTCCCTCGCAGCAGCCGATACCCCCCCGCCCCCTTCCACCCGACGCAGCCGACCCCTTCTCCAAGCACCCCGACCCTCCACGCTCCACGCTGCCCCCTCCACGCAGCACCCTCCCGCAGCACCCCGACCCTCCACGCTCCAGCCTTCCCCAGCACCCTCCACGCTGCCCCCTCCCGCAGCACCCCGACCCTCTCCCGCAGCACCCTCACCCCCTGGCCGACTCCAGCCCTCTCCAAGCCGCCGACCCCCCCCACCCCCTGCCGCCCCCCACACCCACCGCCAGCAGCCCCTCTCCTGCCGCCCCCCCTCCCTCTCCCTCTCTTGACATGGAAACCCTAACCCTAGCCCTAGCAGCCCCATCCACACCCTAACCCTAGTTTAAAAAAAAAAAAAAAAACCGGCGTATTTCGAAGACAGTCGAGATGTCAAATGCTTTATTTGCACCGACTATGTTCCTAGATTGCGCCATTTGGAACTAACAAATGTTTATTTTGTTATTCCTCCTTCACATCGGGATCTATACAGAGACTGATCATGTCCTAGCATATGTTGCGCTGATGGAGAGTTATGGCTCAATCAAGATGCTCGAGGACCCCCAGTTTGGTACTCGATGTGTCCAAAACTTCTGCAGAGGATGGCGGCGACATCTCATCATGTCCTTCACATCGGAATTGATGGAGAGTTATGGCTCTGATACCATGTAGAAAATAATGGTTGGATAATTTTATTTGATGGACTACTTCACTACTTATAGGGAGTCTAGCTCCTCTACATACTACATATTCCGATGTGGGACTAAAAGTCCCTTATTGACTCTCAACAAGCTTAATGGAGAAGCTCGATGATGGCGGAGCGATGCTCGAACTCAGGGAATGCAGTAGAGGTGGTGGTATGGTCGTAACGGCTCGATCAGAACGATGGTGGCCAGGGCTCGACTAGAGCAGATGTTGTGGTGGTTGTTGTGGTCGGAACTATTCGTGGTGGAGTTGGTGGTTAGGGATGGTGGTGGTCAAGCATGGTGGTTGTGGTGTCGATGTACCGGTGGTAGTAGTTGTGTGGTTGTAGCAGTATGGGGTTGATCGTAGTCGATGGAGAGTAAGGGCGGTTGGTCGTAATTGATGGAGAGTAGGGGGCACGAGCGGAGAGGAGCAGAGAGGAGGGGGCGGGATGGAGAGGGAGTTCGTTAACATAGGGGAGGGGGCTAATTTTAGGGGTTAGGCTTTGTAAGAGGAGGAGGAGAGAGAGAGAGAGAGAGAGAGAGAGAGAATGGAGTTTGGGGGGGAGTTTTCAATTTTTCAGTTTTGATCAACGATGTCGTAGCGAAGCATAGCGACATTGTAGCGGTGATTAATGACGTCACTTAAGTTATAATGTTAACATGACAACATGTACCTTAGCGACTTAACAACGACGTCCTAAGTGATGTTCCATTCCATATTTCATGCTAACTTGGCACATACAATGCTGATGACGTCCTAGCGACGTATTTGCGACGTTTACCTTAGTCGCTAAATATGTCAGGAAGCGTCACAAGTAGGTCACTATGTTTTGTGCGGTACTCCCACATTTATTTGTGTTTACTGCGACTTCATAGTGACGTGCAACGACTCCACGTTGATATCGCTAGCCGTCGCCAAACTCATAGTGGACCATGTGTTGCTATGTCATTGCAAGTTCGTCTTAGTAGTGTTGCTCGACTACGACGTATTTTTAAGTAGTGCTCATTATACATAATTTCCTCAATTTTGGAACCTCTAATCCTATTACATATTGATGATAAATCTTTAATGAGTAGTCTTTACAAAGTTATATATGTTGCTGAAACTAATGTCATTGGCTCAAGTTCCACACGATTAACTCATACATCAATCTTCTCTCTTTTTGTAGTTGTAGTACATTTTTATGAGCTAACCTTCTATTTGTTAGTAGTCGTCTAAAATATTGTTAATGCTTTATAACTTTTCTCATTCTATTGTGATTTGGGTTCTAAAGACAAACATTTTTTGGTGGGGCACAAGTTGAATGGGTTGTATAATTTGGAAATATAATCGTCCTTATTGGCTTTAATTTCTACGATTAAATGAACGTATGCTTGGTCGTCCCTCCTTCCGCTATCAAAACTATGTACCATAATTTATTATTTTACTGGGTCTACTCCACCCCCCCCCCCCCCCCCCCCCCCCCCCCCCCCCTCCGCTATCAAAACTGTGCCATAATTTATATTTTACGAGTCTACTTACGAGGCTTGTATTACCGGTAAGCATCATCTCCTCCTCCTCCTCTAGCATGAACAAAGTGATTCTTCTTACCCACTTCAATAATCGAGGACCCTACTTTGAATTTGATGACAAGACCGACAGGTATCGTATTGTTTCATATCCTTCTGAAATTTTATCTTTTTTTCAAAATTCTCACAACTAAAAAAATGCAACAGTAGTATTGAAAGAGTTGGGCATACTTGAATTTTCAGAGTCATAATGCGTTATGATTAATAAAAATACTTAAAACTTGATATTCAGCGATATATTAATTAAAGTTATTTTGGGTACAAGCCAAAATGGTCCTTCTGTCAACAAGACGTAAAAGATTAAGCGACAAGGTGCCAAGTGTCTTCGGACTACCGCTAGCTGGGATCCGGCCCCTACAGCTACCCAAGGTGATGAATATTAATTAAATCAAAGAGTTAAAAGTTTATGAGTCATTTTTATAATTCATAGCACAAATATGAGCTAAAATCCAAGTGGCCAAACTCGGACAGAACTCGGTTAGAACAAACATCTTAGCCAAGACTTCCAAAATCTTACCACTAAGGGTGTGGTCTTGTGGTAAACTAGCAAGGGAGGGGAGGAGTGGGCGTGAGTTCGAATTTCAGTGCGGGCAAAATAAAATGGGAATTGGAGAGGGTCTTGGGGCTAGTAGCCCAAGAATGATGATTAATGAGTGGCCTTAGTTCTCAAAAAGAAGGAAAAAAAAAACATCCTCCACCAAACTTCTAGGTTGTATACAGCCTATAGAATGTAGTTTCAGAATGTAAAATCTACATTTACTCTAGGAGGCCTGGCGGTCAAAAAAAATTTTGATGTCAAAATTTCAATGTCTGAACTATTGGCCCCCCTCTTGTTTTTGTCATTTTTTTGGTCTGAATATCAAATGACCCATCCAAGTTCTATTGAATATTTGACTACTATTACATTACACACACTGCCTATTTTTCCAGTTCCCCCTCCTAAACCAATAATCTGGATGGCTGATCCATATAGTCTTCCTATTTTGAGTTACTATGCAGAATCACACACTTTCATATCTGGTTGATACAAAGCCCTATGCAAGTTAGCTTCTAGAGAAATGATACTTTCATCGGTAAGGTAAGCTTAGGTACCGGAGAAACATATAATCTTTACAATAAGTTTGATCCATTAAGTTGATGCTTGGATGGTTAACACTCTTCGACACCCAACTACAGTTCTATGAGAAGTAAGAGAGAGATGGTCCCTTGGGCCATTCTTATCCATCATGTCGATACATAGCACAATATTAGGAGTAAAAATGGATGACGAGCTAGAAATAATATAGTGATATTTGAGAGACAAATCATCATATGAGAACAACTTAGTACTACTTTTTTTACAGTATTTTGATCTTGGTCAAGTATGTAAAGTTTCCACCCATATGCAAACCAATTTTGACAATAAAATTGTGAATCTAGGATTATGAGGGAGAAGAGAGCAGAAATTGGGTTTTATTATATATTAGTTCTGAATGAGTAATGAATGGGGGCTCTATACAAGACAACCGAAACTTTCTATAACCAACTCTAGGTGAGGATTCTAGTTCTTACAATAGCTGATAGCCACACAGTTGACTGACTATCCTGTAAAATCTCGAAAGAAAAAATAACTCTCCAGCTGATAGATTTGTGTTTTATTAATGAATTTTCAACGCATATGAATCGCAAGTTGCAACATTCACATAGGAACACTCCTCACATGTGAACTTTGTTACGATGGTATCTTAGATTATGTTTAATTGTTTTTCCCCTATATTGTGTTTCATTCCCTTCATTGTCAAGGCTGTTCTTAGAACATTTTCTTTTGCCTTTCTATAATGTATATTTTTTATAAGACACTAAACTAAAGTCATTCTTGTAGATTTGAGTTCAAAGCTAATCATGAAGAATGGTTAAACACTACGAAACCAAATTTAGGGCCTGGAATATCAGAAAGAATTGCAATTGCCCTCCTGACAACAGAAGAAAATATAGATTGTTGTAAAACAATACAGAGAGAACTGCAAGCTGCCTTGACTTCTCTCTTAGAGGTATTTTTTTTAATAAATTTTCCCCCTAATATTCCTTGCAGTAGTCTTCTGTCCCCCCTAATCTTGTGCACTCTTCCATTGTTGGATCTCTCTGCTACTTGATAAATCTCTGGAATAAACTTCTGGTTCTATATAGTATCTTTTGTTTTATGTATGGTCTGAGTCCTAAAGCTAGTGATGAACAACTAGCTCTGATCAGAAATATAAATGGTACCAAAATTGCCCAATTTCAAGCTTAGTAGTTTGAGGTACTTATTTTGTTGATCATATTTTATAACCTGATTAAGCCCATGTTATTAAAAGGGACTAGAATAACTCCAAGACAAGAGGAAAGGTAGTTCATTAGTCATTCTCATACTAATAACAAACATATATACAACAATAACAACAAAGCCCTTATCCCAATTTTTTGGGGCCATTCAGCTCTGTTAAGAGAGGCCTAATGTATAATATGTAAGGATTCATCTATTCTATTATATAATGCCAAAAGTTAGATTTCACCGTGAAATTTTTCTTCCAAAAATATCCTTGCATATCTATACTCATTAAAATCTATTTTATTATATAATAATGTCAAAAGTTAGACTTCACCGTAAAAATTTTCTTCCCAAAATACCCTTGCATGTCTATACTCATTAAAATAGTTCATTAATTTAATAAGGACAACTTAGTTATTACGAATACCGTCCTTTGACCTTTCTAAGTGGTCTTCCTAAATTAATTAAAATAATGTTGTAATACGTGCAAGGCACATACATATATACTAGTTTACTAGTAATAAATAAGTAGTAGCGGGCTAGCAAGCCCAACATATGAACCGTGGTACAACAGTCACCTGCAGGAGAAATTGTTAGGTGTTTCCGGCTCACCACTGGATGTGCTGAATGGTGAGCCCGATCCAATGAAGAATTGACATTTGGCAAATGATTTGTACATTAACAAATTAACTCCACACTTCACGTCATAAAAGAAAACAAAAAAGCTAACAAATAATTTCTCGTTAGCATTACTGTTAACAAATAATTTATCTTTAACATCACTGTTAACTTTTTAAATTAACATCACTGTTAACAAATAATTTCTCGTTAACATCAACGTTAACTTTTCAAATTAACATCACCGTTAATTTGTTAAGTTTCCAAATTAATATCACTGTTAACTTATCAAATTAACATCACTATTAACTTTTCAAATTAACATCACTAGATGAATTTTTCAAATTAACATCATTGTTAACTTATCAAATTAACATCACAATTAACTTTTCAAATTAACATCACTGGATGAGTTTTTTGAATTAACATCACTGTTAACTTTTCTGTTTCTTTTTTTGAGTGGAGTGTAGAGTTAATTTGTTAATGAATAAATCATTTGACAAATGTCAATTTTTCATTGGACCGGGCTCACCATTTAGCACATCCAGTGGTGAGCCTGGAACACCTAGGGGTGCAACTCGGGCGGGCTAAACCCGAGCCTGATCGGATAAACCCGTTAATGGGTTGGATTAGGGTTGAAGATACTCGGATACGGGCTCGGGTTTGGGTTTAAATATGTGAATCCGATCATAAATCAGGTTGGGCTCGGGTTCATGGGATCGGATATAAAATATTATCATACTTCTTAAATAAAAAGTTTAAATACTAAATTTCTTCACCCAAACTCTTCAACTCCTTATCCTAAATCTTATTTCAGTTTGTATTTTGTAATGATCAATACTTGATTGATATTTGATTATGAGTTTAATATTACTTTTGTTTAAAATTGTTTCAATTAGTATATTAGAGTCCGATAAACCTGATGGACCCAACCCAACCCGAGTTCAACCCGAGCAAAATCCAATCCTCCGGACTTGGTCTTAGGCTTCATATGTTGAACCCGAGATCGGGCCGGACATGGACTCGGACTAGACTTATGATTCATCGGATTGGGCTCGGATTGACCTTAAGCCCGACCCAACCCGGCCGAGTTGCACCCCTAGGAACAGTTAATAATTTCTCCACCTGCAGGCAAGCAAAGTTGGCAACTTATAACGTACAGAAGTCATATGCAATGTTTCCCATCCTCCGAAAGCAAACCCGTTATTAGTCGTTTCATCCTCTCGGCGCCCGGTCCGGGCCTGAGCTGGCTCACACTCCTCACGAAAGACATCGGATCGCTGGCATTTGCCGTTGCCATACTACGATCGTGTCCATCCACCGGACACGAACCCACGGACACGAACCCGTCGCAGTCACGGCCCAGCAGCTCCCTGTCGATCCTATCGAGCACCGAGTTGACCTCGTCGACGTCGTCCCTCCCGAACTTCTTCGCAAAGGGTGCGTTGCTGTCGACCATCCTCGAGTAGTCGCGGAGGGCGAGGACGTGCGGGTGCTGCTTCAGGGGGTTGTCCCAAGAGACGAAGTGGAGGTCGTGGTTGACGGTGGTGTTTCGGAACTCGGGTGCGTTGCAGATGACGGTGTGGAAGTAGCCCTCGGGGGAGGAGAGGAAGTTGGCATAGTACATTAGGACCTTCCTTGGGAGAGCACCATCCAAGCAGAACCTGAGAGAATCAGACGACCAACAAATATGTCAACAATTATGACTTACTGTTCGGAAACGAGCATTTGGATTTGGATTTGGATTTCAAAATCCAAATCCAAATCCAAATTCAAATTCTGGATTTTGTGCAAAATACAGATTTTGGAATTTGACAAATCTTGTTTCGTAAGAATGTAATTTGGCACAAAGACAATGGAAGACCAAAAAAAAAAAAGAGTGAAGAAACATGAAACCAAGCTTCCCTGTCTGTTAATTCACTTGTAGCCAAAAACATAAAGACCTGGAATTTCATCCAAAGCCGGAATTTCATCCAAAGCCATAACCAAATCCTCATTACAAAACACCACAAGTTTTGGTGGAAAGTGAAGAAACAAGAAAAATTATAATGAGGAAAAGTTATTTACGTGCTCTTTGATATTAATAGTTGAAAATTTTAAAATTAAAACTAAAAATTAACAAACAGTCCCTGAAGAGCTTTGGTGGAAAGTGATGAAAGAAAAGAGAAGAAAATTATATTAATAATTAAAAAAAATTAAAACTAAAAAAAAAGAAGCACAAGGGGTGTTGCGAGAATCGAACTCACGACCTCTTGCACCCGAAGCAAGAATCATACCACTAGACCAAACACCCTTTTTGCTTGAAATGGTTTTTATAATCCAATTTTTCAGGTCAAAAAAATCGAAGAATCGGCAAAATAAGCATCTATGCTGAAACATATCATTGACGCATGGTATTTACCAATTGGCAATACAAAATCAAAGCTTCTAAATAGCCTATATAATTAATAATTATATACTGGTTTGGCAAAAAGTTTGGTAGTCCTAAGAAAGAATATGATGTTCATTTAGAACTGTTAACATTCCCTCAAATAGGTAGGACTGTGAAATTTTTTGACAGTTTTTCCAACAAGTCGGTGTGCCACTTATCATAACATTCATAAATCATTGATCTAGTCAGAAGCTATGCAATGCAACCTCCTCCTTTATCTTTGTTGGACCAGTGAAAATATTAGACATTAGGGAATTTTTGAAGTAGTGGACTTCAAAATTTTATTTAGCAAAATAGCGGAGTTTTTTTTTTTGATAACAAACCAAAGAATGCATTACTGAACTGAGAAAGTCACAGAACTCATGTCCAATAGAACATGATGTTCAATACATGATGGTATCTCTGTGTAAAGAGATGTTGAATTAGAAACATTAGAAATAAGAGCATTAGCTGCTAATAAGTGAGAACATTGATTAGCATTTCTAAAAGTAAATGAGAATGACAAATGGAAGATAGATTGAGAAACCTTCCTCGCGTCTTCAATCGTATGTCGAGCTTGCCATAGGGGAGCAGTATCAGGTTGGTTGATTGAGTCTATCAGTTGCTTGCAGTCCCCTTCTATAATAACATCACCCAGGTTTTCATTTTTGCAGATATCAAGAGCCAGGGTGATTCCCATAGCTTCAGCTTCTATAGGGGAGCCTCCTTCTTTAGTTGTTGCAGTAGCTAACTGGAAGAACCCATTTGAACTCGAAGAATTGCCCCTGCCGTCATCTTGCCATCTAGAAAAGCTCCATCAAAATTGATTTTCTAGCAATTAGGTTCTGGTGGTCGCCATCTAACATTGCAACGGTTCATGACCTGTGGTGTTGGAGTATCTGAACAGGGACGACCAAAATATTATTTACCAAAATAGCAAACTTTACAGCCACCTCGTCAGTCATCTTGGTTTACCAAGAGACCATAGTGAACCAAACCAAAATTATTCTGTTTTTCTCTCTTTAGTCCTGATTTTCTTTGAAAATTCTATTAAGGTCCGAAACTTAAAATTTTAAACTAATTATGTCTCGGAAAAAAAAATCCTTAAAGATCCAAAAACTGATTTTTAAACTTTTTAGCGAAAGAAAATTTTAAGCTTGCAAAATTAGTTGGTTTCAATTTGGCATAGGTCAATTGAGATAAAAAAAAAAAAATTTATAAAACACAAGCAACTTTTATGTTGAATAAAATTTCAGCTCTGCTATTTTGCTAATTAGATACTCTTACAGGACATGTTTTCATCTCTTGCTATGTTGGATTCAGCAGTTTAGTGTAAGATTTTATACTTCTATGACTATACACAAAGGTAACATAGTATACTGGCATTACCCCACGATTAAACTAGGAAAGAATGATTCAGAATACATATGACACATTTTGTTACTTATGAAGCGTATAGGAAAACATCATGCATATGGGGATCTTTCTAAGCAATGAGACTGAATATTACATCGTCATGCAAGATTTAGGAGTTATTGCTTGGTACTAAGTCGATGTTATCATTGTTACATACGTTTAGCACATAGGTTTATAAAGATTAGGGGTAGATGGTGAAATATATATGAACCTCTTCGTAGATTCAATAGGTCTATTGAAATCGCTACCACAACCTCTTTAGCATTCATATTCCTTGGTGACACTACCTTCATATTTGTCGTTTGCTGTAACTTTCTTCTTTGCAAGAAGTATAATCTGAAGCTTCTTTGATATACAATAGACAACTCGGACAATATAATGTTCGGAAAATTTTATGAGAAGCATAGAAGTTTAAAAATATTGCGTAAACGACACGAAGTTTGGAGAATTTGTAAGAAGAGCATCGTCGCGCCTAAAATTAGGGCGTCAAAAAAATAAACGCACTAATTTTCGGCGTCAAAATATCACCGGTCTTAAGCACAGCCATTAACGGCCATTAACTTTAGGCAACCAACTTAGCCTTTAGCCATTAACCAAATTAGCTAAATGGGAGCTAACTGTAGCCAGACAACTTTAGGCGCCCAAAAGAAGGACGTAGAAATTACTTTTGCGCCAAAAATTAAGACGTGAATTTTTATTATTATTATTTTTTTAAAATTTTAATAAACGCGCCCAAAAGAAGGGCGTGGACCAACATGAATTGTTAGGACCAACATGAAAATTTTGAAGTGCTAGGACCAACATGAAAATTTATTTGGTTTGAAGTGCTAGGACCAACATGAAAATTTATTTGCTTCTTGAAAGCTTCACTGTAAGGTGGAAGAAACTTCTTTCCGTGGAGTAACTTCTCTTCTGAAATTTTGGGAGAGAAGTTTGGATGAATGTAGTTAAGTAAGAATTGAAAGAAATTGAATAGGGTGAAAATTATATATACACAATTGGTAAAAATTAGCCGTTGAAATAGCCGTTGTAAAATACATCATTGACAAATAGCCGTTGTAAAGTTGTAAAAAATTAGCCGTTAGGAAAAAGAAAAAAATAATAATAAAAAGAAAAAATCTACGCCCAAAAATGGGGCGCCCATTTTCCCTCATAAACACCTCGTCTTCTCCCATTAATCCGTCGTCATTTAATTCCGTTTAATTCCTAATACTCCATTACTACCCCTACTTTATTTATAACGCCCAATTTTAGGACGTAAAAATTTGGCGTCCTACTTTTCGGTGCGACGATGCTCACATTGCAATTTACTTAAACTTAGTTCCTTCTACGAAATAAATTAAAACTTTAGTGCGTACAGTACAATTTTCCGTATAGTGTTCAGTTTACCTGCATGCTTCCTTTTCACCTCTTCTGTAATCGACCTTTCTTGACATTCTGACCACAACATATTCCTGATATGATTCCGAACTTTTTCAATTAATCTTCTGAAGGACTATGGGGTCCTTGCAATCCCCACCATTCCTGGGTCTCCACCTAAACTCAACATGGAGCCGGCTCCACTGGAAGAGTTCCGCGCAAAGGCATTTTCCTTGCTCTCCATCGCTGGAATGTCTGGATTTTGCCAGGTATATACTACTCCTGTGTATTGAACTACTTCAACTTGTTCCGGCAAGCCCTCATATGTTGTGTGTTATTGTGCAGATCACTATTCCGCTTGGCATCCACAATGATGTTCCAGTTTCAGTTTCTCTGATGGCAAGACATGGTTCAGATCACTTTCTTCTTAATCTTGCCCATGCTCTCTATGGTACTCTCAAGGAAGAAGCTACTATTGTGTGGAAATTGTGATATTCGTTTAAACCCGTTTTGGAAGTTGAACACAATAAAGACGTGAAAGTTGTTTGCTATTGTACACAGCATTGTGTGATCGAGTAAATTTGCAGTTTGCTTCTCCTTGATGACATGATAGTCTTCTTGTACAGTTGAAATTATGCAGCTGAGAATATGAAGGAGCCAATTGTGCTTCGGAAGACCTTGGACGCATGCTACAATCGGTATATACTCTTGCTGATGGAAGTGAACTTTTAGATTGTTAGAGCAGTTTATTCGTGCTATAAACTGGGGGCGGATCTGCTGTCCCATTTATCTTGTTCCAATTCTATCCCTCTCCCTATTACATGTAGACCAAGATCTGCTGTCCCATTTATCCTGTCCCATTTATCCTGTTCCAATTCTATCCCTCTCCCTATTACATGTAGACCAAGATCTGCTGTCCCATTTATCCTGTTCCAATTCTATCCCTCTCCCTATTACATGTGGACCACCATCCACTTATCTACTCCCATGGTCCATATGTAATAGGGAGGGGGACAGAATGGGGACAAGATAAATGGGACAACAGATCTGCTCTCCTATAAAATCTGCATTAAAAAAGAGAGTATATATGAATGTGTTAAACGTCTATTCTATTAATTAACTTTCACTATACTTCTGAAGAATAAAAGGCACCAGAAGAGTAAACTAGATTTCTTTAACTTTTTTTATAATTATCTAGTTGTCCTCATTAAATTTAATGAACAATTTTAATCAATAAAATTAGGTAAGAATATATTTGGAAACAAAACAAATTAAAGGTGAAGCAAAATTTTCTTATATATATATATAGTAGTATAGATATAATTAGTGCCTCGAACCATAAGTGTTAATGCTAATGTTGATATCATTGTAGACACTGGTTTTGAGAGCTATTATTGACTGATAAATCAGAAGATCTGACATAAATTTATGGCTGATAGATTAACTTATCTTTTTTTTTTAAGAGGAAAAAACTTCTCTTCATCGGTTAAGAATAAGAAAACAGAAATCATCAGTTATGAATGAAGAAAAAAGAAAAAAAAAAAAATTAGATCATTCTTGTATTGTTCAAGGATGATCATGCCATCGAAATATGTGTTTATTAACATGAGAAAATAACCTAAAATGGGTGTAATGATATTGTTTACAACTAATATAATAAGAAGGTAGGTTGAGATTTTTAAATGATAGAATATCCATATATTAATTAAACACAATGAACAAGTAGTAGTTATAATTAAGAGTAATGCTATTTGTACCTCCAAAATGTTTCTCCAAATTATCATTTCTTACATGGCTTCTGACATAATAAATTCTAATCAGAAAAATTAATTACCCAATTTTTTTGATATTAATGTTAATATTAATATAATTTTCAATATAATTTTAATTTTAAATGTTAATATTAATGTTAATTTTAATTTTAGTCTTTAATGTTAATATTTATTTTAATAATAATATCAATATTAATTTTAATGTCAATTTTAATTTTAAAATTTGTTTCGTTAGACAACATGTGAGCTGTTATATAGTTATATAAGGAAGGATACTTTGAGGGACAAATATCAATTTTTATTAATTATATTACACGTAGTTTAGTCCATGGAGTTTTAAACAAATGAGAACCATACAAAAGAAACCAGAAATAACGATACTTAACGACCTTTTCAATTTATATTTCCGCCATTTCTCCCTCTTTTCTTTCTCGTTCTCTACAACCCCTTCATTTTTCCTCTCTTCTCCTTTCTTTTCTCTCTCTCTCTCTCTCTCTCTCTCTCTCTCTCTCTCTCTTTCTTCCCACATGAAGAAGCGGCTCAAGAAGAAAGAGGAGACGGAGAACGCCCACTACTCCCACCGGCACTCCGACTCGACCGACAGCAAAGGAGACATGACGAACGAAGGAGGGGAATGTCGCAACGACGGAGAGAGAGGAGGAGGAGGAGAGGAGAACAGAGACGACACCTCCGCAAACGAGACGAACGCCGAGCCGGACGACAACGCCGACGACATCGCCCGCTTCCTCGCGGCCGTCCAGAACCAACGCTCCGATCCTCCTCCGGAGATATCGGACTCCTCCGTCGAGCGGCTGATATCGATGGTGAAGAAGGAGATCGGGAAGCACGAGTCCGACAGGCACGGCAGATGGAGCGCGTCGCTGCTCGACTCCATCGAGCGGCTCTCTTCGCTGTCGGCCTCGCTGTCGCACTTGTCCACGTCCCGGCCGAGCTACGGCAGGGCCGCGCAGAGCACCGGCAGAGCCCTCCAGCAGGCGATGTCCTTCCTCGAAGAGGAGTTCCGGCTCCTCCTGGAAGACTCCGCGACGACGAAGTCCGACGACGCCGCCGAAGCCCCTCCGTACCCTCCGGAGGCCGTCGAGAAGCTGCGGAGGATCGCGGAGACGATGATCCTCGGCGGGTACGAGTCGGAGTGCTGCCAGGCGTTCAGCATCGCCCGCCGCAACGCCTTCGACGCGAGGCTGTCCGACATCGGGTTCGGGAAGGCGAGCACCGACGAGATGCAGAAGATGACGTGGCAGTCGCTGGAGCGCGAGGTCGTGACGTGGGTGCAGGCCTTCCGGGAGTCCATCTCCTGCCTCTTCTGCCGCGAGCGCGACCTGTGCGAGTCCGTCTTCTCGGGCCGCCGCGCCATCGCGGGGAGCCTGTTCAGCAACCTCGCCCGCGGCGTCGTCATCCAGCTCCTCAACTTCGCGGAGGCCGTCGCGACGGCGAACCGCTCGGCCGAGAAGCTCTTCAAGGTGCTCGACATGTACGAGACGCTCCGGGACGCGCTGCCGAAGATGGACAGCCTGTTCCCGGGCGAGGGGGAGGCGGCGGACCTCAAGTCGGAGATATCCGCCGCCCGGTCGCGGCTGGGAGCGGCCGCGGTGGAGATCTTCTGCGAGCTCGAAGGCTCCATCAGGGCCGACGCGGCGAGGACCCCGGTGCCGGGGGGCGCGGTCCATCCGCTCACCCGGTACGTGATGAACTACCTCGAGTACGCGTGCGACTACAGCTCGTCCCTGGAGCAGGTGTTCGCGGAGGGCCGCAGCAGGGACGCGGAGTCGTCCTCGTCGTCGTCGTCCGAGGAGGCCGCGGGGGCGTTCGCGGCGCAGCTGACGGTGGTGATGGAGCTGCTGGATTCGAACCTGGTGTCGAAGTCGAAGCTGTACAAGGACCCGGCGCTGGGGTACGTGTTCCTGATGAACAACGGGAGGTACGTGGCGAAGAAGATCAAGGAGTCGGCGGCGATATTCGGGCTGCTGGGGAGCAACTGGTACCGGAGGCGGTCGTCGGTGCTGCGGGAGTACCACAAGAACTACCAGCGGGAGACGTGGTCGAAGGTGCTGGGGTGCTTGAGGGAGGAGGGGCTGCAGGCGGCGGGGAAGGGGCCGGGGAGCGTGTCGAAGCCGGTGCTGAAGGAGAGGCTGAAGAGCTTCAACGCGATGGTGGAGGAGATACGCAAGACGCAGAGCGTGTGGGTGGTGTGCGACGAGCAGCTGCAGTCGGAGCTGAGGGTGTCGATCTCGGCGGTGGTGGTCCCGGCGTACCGGTCGTTCCTGGGGAGGTACGGGCAGTTCCTGAGCTCCGGGAAGTACGTCAAGCTCTCGCCGGAGGATCTCGAGACGTGTATCGATGACCTGTTCGTCGGAAATCCTTCCAACCATGGGAGGAAGCGGACGTGAGGAAGGGGAGGCTTTCTTCCTTCTTCTTCTTCTTCTTCTTCTTCTGTGTTGTGTGTGTTTGTTTCATTCTTTTATGTCTCTGGTTAAGGTTCAGTTGTATAATTGAAGTGTATGTATCCATTTTTTTGAATCACATTCTGTCCGACCCTGCTATTTGGCTCGCTTGTGCGTGCACCTGCTGTGCACGTACGCCCTCGGACGGCGGCTGGAGGGCAGGGCTCGGCGGAGGAGGAGGAGGAGACGTTGGCGGCTGGGAGGTCGTCGTCATCGTAGGAGAAGGAGAAGATGGCAGCGGAGCAGGAGAGGGAGGGGAAAGGGTTGGTAATCCTCGGCCACGCGTGTGCACCGGCAGTGTACGCACACCGTTCACACGTGCTAAATATAATTTTCGTATTCTGGCAGTGTCAATATATATATACTTTGAGAATTTTGACAATGGCAGAGGATGATCATCAATATTGAGTATCATGCTCGCAAACTCAGCAGCTAATGTCATGGCACTCAAGTGTCACGTACATGTGTACCTCCAAAATATACCTCTTTCATGTACCTCCAAAATGTTTTATGTACCTCCAAAATGTACCTCTTTCATGTTCCTCCGCCACGTGACCGGTGACCCTCTTCTATTGGCTCATGTCTTCCTCCCAACTCTCTTCCTATTTGCTTGGGCCAATAAGGCGGTGCCATGTGACGGAGGGACACAAAAGAGGTACATTTTGGAGGTACATATAACATTACTCTTTTTTTACCTACACCTGCAAGCACTAATGGCTCTAGCAAAAATAAAATCAAAAATACTATTTAGCTTTCAAAAAATTTGGGTGATACCATCTTCCATTATGTAGATTACGTGGTATATGACATAGTTGCTGACATCGCAATTGGCATAACAAATTTAACACCAAAATTAATATTAAAATTAATATTAAATTAACATTAAATTAACATGATAATTAACATTAACATTAATCTTAACATTAAAATTAACCATAATTAAAAATATTACAATTAATATTAACATTAACATTAAATTTTTTTTGGATAATTAAGTTTTTGGTTAAATTTGTCTTGTCAGCTGTTATGTCAGCTGCCATGTCAGATGCCACATAATGGAAGATAACATCACTCAAACATTTTGGAAGCCAAATAGCATAATTGGATATAAAAAGAACTATAGAAGATGATGATTCGTTCATGTCGTCTTCTTCGCATGGTGATGGCTAGATGTCACGTCCCGATTCGATAGAATCGATAGTAGTCCCCCGGACGTGATGTCGTGCAAGCCTAAGTTGCGCTTGCACAAGGCGGTTCATAAGGTTATCCGAAACAACAGCATATGTAAGAGTACGCAAAGAAATTGAACATATTCATTTAGAAAAGGAAACTTGCATTTTTATTGATAATAAGTTAGGTTACAGACTCGATTACAAAAGAGGCCTCGCGGGCTCATAACCGACATCGATGAGATAGTCATTCCATACATTTACATCCCTTTTTACAAACATCAAAATGACTCTCTAAGACCTGGGATCGGCGAGAGTTTGTGACTCATGATGCAGTTGGGTTGGAGTCTTCAAAATGTTGCAGAGCTAGCCTTCGCTCTAGCAAGGCTTCAAAAGAAAGGAGCGTCGCCTTCAGTTCCTTGGCACGCTATCCTGGTCCCGAGTACCTGTTGAGAGCGAGGGTCAGCACTTTACACTTTGTGCTGGTGCGTGGCAATTTAAATCCCGTGCTCTCATTTGTTGAAGAATTCAAGTGAGCGTGCATGCAAATATTTAATGAAGTTGCTAGCCATCCTACTCAATTCAAACTTATATTTGAAGGCACAACCGAATAATGACGATAGATCTTACCCCCGGCAGAGCACGCCGTCGTAGCGTAAACTTACCATGTTCTTCCCTGTCATGTGGATAATAATAAAACGTAATAGAGTGCGTTCGTGAAGGTCACTGGCACGACAAGCCATCCTGGACATATAGCTTGGTAGACAGAGGTCCTTCAGCGCGGGTAGCGAGCCCCGTTGAAAGCCACTGCCTACCGTGGCATGCATCCGGCATAGCTATCCGTGTTTCTTCCTAGGCCGGAACGGTCCCGTGGCCTCGGGATACCGTCCGAAGAAACAATCGCCCTTGTCGACAAGTTGTCCATGACCGTGCTAAGTTAATTTGTTATTTCAAGGCACATCTTATAGTATCGTTGCGACATTCATTTAATCGATTCATCCTTCCTTAGCACGGTTCTATATGATTTGATAATTGCAAGCACGATAATATTTTATGACAAGCATCTGTATAGTTCGTGTTTGTGGGACGTCGTGTGACCGTTCATCAGAATATCATTCATGTCGTTGCATTACATCTAGCATAGCACATATCTAGTATTGATAATGTATTAGAAGAGGGTTGAGGGGAGAAGGGTCAGCCACTCACCTTAGTATTTACTTGAGGCGAGAAACTGGTTGGCCATGCTAGACGTTGCCTACGCGATCACCTGAAATCGCACAAGCAACCGATTAGAACACTGTGTTATTCAAGGAAATTTTGATACGAATGCGAAGTTCGAAACGTAAGCCATGAAAACCATCGAAAACATTCACGAAAACGCATTCAGAAAATAAAGCCAAAACCAACGCAAGCGGCGTGAAAAGCAGAGCAACGGGAGGTCTCTCCCGACTCAGCCGCAGAGTCAATCCTTGAGGCGCAGCCCGCTGAATATGGGACTTTGTTCCGAAGAAGCCATTCCATAACGGGGAATGGATCTTAATTCAACCGTTCCCGTTCGATCGATTCGATCGATCCCGACCTATCGGTCCCGACCGAGTCGATAGCGACAGTGTTCCTTTCTCGCGCACCCCGTGGACGAACAACGAGGCACGATGTAGGGACGGGGTACTACACCATAACCAACTAAGAAAAAGTTTCATCCTCGAAACTTAAGAACCGAACCTACCTCTATGAAAACAATGAAAGAAACTTTTCCTTCATCTCTGACTCGAGTTCCCATGTCGACTCTTCTGCCGCATGGTTCCTCCAGAGTACGCGAACGAGAGGGATCGCCCGATTTCGCAGCAGCTTATCCTTGCGTTCTAAGATTTGAACTGGCTCTTCAACGTAGGATAAGTCGAACTTTAGCTCCAGCGGGCCAAAATCCACCACATGGCTAGGGTCGTGCACGTACTTCCGCAGCTGGGAGACGTGGAAGACATTGCGCACACCTTCAAGCGCCGGCGGTAGGGCAATTTTATAGGCCACTGGGGCGACTCGCTCGAGTATTTCGAACGGCCCAACAAATCTCGGACTCAGCTTTCCCTTCGCGTCGAACCGAGTAACTCCTCGCATAGGCGACACCTTCAGGAACACGTGATCGCCCACCTGGAACTCAAGCGGTCTTCGATGGGTGTCGGCGTAGCTCTTTTGCCGACTCTGTGCAATCTTCAGTCTTTTCCGAATTAGCTTGACCTTTTCTACAGTCTGTTCTACCAGCTCCGGGCCGAGTATCTGCCGTTCTCCGACTTCATCCCAACAAATGGGCGATCTGCACTTCCGGCCGTACAAAGCTTCATACGGCGCCATTTGGATGCTGGACTGATAGCTATTATTATATGCAAATTCTGCCAGCGGTAGGTGGACGTCCCAGCTTGATTTGAAGTCAATTGTGCAGAGTCGTAGCATGTCTTCGAGAATCTGATTAACGCGCTCCGTTTGGCCGTCGGTCTGAGGATGGTAAGCTGAGCTGAACTGCAACTTGGTACCCAGCGCCGACTGAAGGCTACTCCAGAACCGTGACATGAACCGTGAATTCCGATCAGAGACGATGGATACTGGAACTCCGTGCAGCCGTACTATCTCGTCAAGATAAATCTGCGCCAGACGATCAACGCTCCAAGTAACTTTGATGGCAATAAAGTGCGCTGACTTGGTTAGTCGATCGACGATGACCCAGACGACGTCGCTCCCCCGTGGTGTCTTCGGCAGGCCAACAATAAAGTCCATCGTGACATGATCCCATTTCCACTCTGGAATAGCAAGGTTCTGCATCTCCCCGCCCGGTCGCTGATGCTCGGCTTTCACCTGCTGACAGGTCATGCATTGCGACACGAAGAGCGCCACATCTCTCTTCATCTCGTGCCACCAGAAGGTCGTGCAGAGGTCCTTATACATCTTGGTACTGCCTGGATGCAAGGTATATTTCGCATAATACGCCTCCGACATTATCTTCTTTCGTAGTTCTGAATCATCCGGAACACATAGTCGGCCATTCATTCTCAGCATGCCGGTCTTATCTTCCGCAAAGTCGGTCGCACTACCTGTCGAAATTCGCTCATGCATTTTCTTCAGGTACGGATCATCCTTCTGAGCGGCCATGATCTTTTCCAGCAAACTCGGCTCTAACTGCAGCTGCGCCAACCGTATATCCCTGAATCGAACCCGGAGATCGATGCCCATTTCTTCTAGATCTTGTAGTAGTCTGCGGTTGACGGATAGCACGACAAGACATTTTCGACTCAGAGCGTCCGCCACAACATTTCCCTTGCCCGGAGTGTAGTCGATCGTCAAGTCATAGTCTTTGATCAGTTCGAGCCAGCGCCTCTGTCGCAAGTTCAATTCCTTCTGGGTGAAGAGATACTTGAGGCTCTTGTGGTCGGTATAGATTGCGCACGCCACGCCATATAGATAGTGACGCCACAATTTCAACGCGAACACAATCGCCGCTAACTCCAAGTCGTGCGTAGGATAGTTCTTCTCGTGCAGCTTTAACTGTCTGGAGGCGAAGGATATCACCTTGTTTCGCTGCATGAGCACACATCCCAAGCCCTGGCCTGAAGTATCGCTGAATATCTGAAAACCCTCTGGCCCATCCGGAAGTACGAGTATAGGTGCCGAAATCAGTCGCTGTTTTAGCTCCTGGAATGAAGCTTCACGGTCATCCGACCACTCATACACGACTCCCTTTTGAGTGAGGCGAGTCAGTGGCGATGCAATCTTCGCGAAGTCTTTCACGAAGCGTCGATAGTATCCCGCCAAACCAAGAAAGCTTCGAATCTCACTAGCAGACGCAGGCCGCTTCCAATCAGCAACAGCTTCCACTTTCTTCGGGTCGACTGCAATGCCTTCGGACGAAATGATGTGACCAAGAAAGGATACGCTGCTGAGCCAAAATTCGCACTTACTCTGCTTCGCGTACAACTCATGTTCTCGAAGTGTCTGGAGCACGGCCCGTAGATGTTCTGCATGCTGCGCCCTGTCCTTCGAGTAGACGAGAATATCATCAATAAAGACTACCACAAATTTATCAAGGAAGGGTCGAAATACCCGATTCATCAGATCCATGAAGGCGGCAGGAGCTTTCGTCAAGCCGAATGGCATCACCAGGAACTCGTAGTGGCCGTATCGTGTGCGAAAGGTGGACTTTTGTACGTCGTTTGACTTGATATTGAGTTGATGATAGCCTGAGCGGAGATCAATCTTCGAAAATACCGAGGCGCCTTATAGTTGATCGAATAGGTCGTCTATGCGGGACAATGGGTACTTGTTTCGGATGGTGGCCTTGTTCAGCTCTCGGTAATCGACGCACAGACGCATGGACCCATCCTTCTTCTTCACGAACAATACGGGCGCTTCCCACGGTGAAACACTAGGCCGAATAAACCCTTTATCGAGTAACTCTTGTAGCTGGACCTTGAGTTCCTTCAGCTCGGCGGGAGCCATTCTGTACGGGGCCTTGGAAATCGGTCGAGTATCGGGAAATATATCGATGCTGAACTCGATTTCTCGATCGTGGGGCATGCCGGGTAGCTCGTCCGGGAACACATCGGGGAATTCTGCCACAACGTCGGTCTGACCTGCGTTTGCACCATCCTGTCGCATGTCTCGGACGGACGCCAAATAGCCTTCGCACCCAGAATACAGCATCCTCCGAGCAGAGATCGCCGAAATCAGCATGCAGGTCGACGACGCCTCACCACACGAAAAGCAGAATTCAGGCACCCCTGGAATGCGGAAGGTGACCGTCTTTCTGGCGCAGTCTATGGTTGCGTTGTACGGCCCGAGCCAATCCATTCCCAGAATGATATCGAAGTCCTTCATGTCTAGGACTATCACGTCAAGACCGATCTTTTGACCGCCGATACAGATAATCCCGTCGGCGCAGGCTAAATTAGTGAGTATCGGTGTGCCCGAAGGTGTGCTCACGCTAAGGTCGAGATCTAGTGATATTATCGGAAATTTGTGCTCGGCGGCAAAGTCCACCGATAAAAAACTATGCGAAGCACCTGAATCAAATAGTACACGAGCAGACACATTATTGAAACTAAGTATACCTGTCACGACCGTATCTGACGCAAGCACTTCATCTCGAGTCATGGCATAGACGCGGCCCTGGGCATTGGGGCGACGGTCTTGGCCATTTTGTGGTGCGGGTTGAGGTGCTCGAGGCGCCGGAACTTGATTCCCCGGACGGTACTGTGGATGCTGAGGCGCGTCCAAGTTGTTTCTTCTACGCTTCGGGCAATCTCCATGAAAGTGACCCCTTTTTCCGCAAATGAAACATCCGCCATTTTGAACTTCACAGTCGACGGCGAGATGTCCGTTCCGGTTGTATTTTGTGCAGTGAGGTCCCTGGTTCCGCACCTGTTGTCTGCCCTGGTACCCGTTGTTCGGACGCTTGGTCACGTTGTTTTCTCCCGCGTGGCTTGGGCGTTTGTGATTATAGGTATGCACAGCGCCGGCAGCACCTGGAGGATATTGGCGTTCAAGACGGAGGGCGTGGTTGAGAGACTCCCCATCGTTTTGTATTGTGGAACGGACACATGGGCGTAGATGGATGGTCGTAGACCCACTTCAAACCGTCGAGCATGACTCGCTAGGAAGGGAAAGAATTCTCCAGCAAACTTGGCTAACTTGTTGAACTCTGCCGCGTACTGCCGCACCGTCATGTTCCCTTGCCTTAGCTGCATGAATTCATTTTCCTTCTCTTGTCGAACGGCTTCGGGGAGGTACTCGATCTCGAACGCCTCGCGGAAGGTGGCCCAAGAAATTGCCGCTGTCTCGTCGTCGCGTCTGATCGCTCGCTTTTGTACGGCCCACCAGTCGTGCGCGTTCGACCGGAGTAGAAGTTGAGCGCATGCGACTTTCTTGGACTCTTCGACGCCCAACAGCTCGAACTTGTCTTCCAGTTCCTCTAACCAGTCGATCGTCAAGGAGGGATCTTCCGTGCCGTTGAAGGAAGTACGGCAACTCTTTGTGAATTTCGACACGTCGAAGTTAGAACTTCTCGGTGCTGCATGTGTAGGCTCGGGTGTCTCCGAATCGACTTCACTTTGTCTGACCGCAGGCTCGGTTACGGCATGGGTTGTCACGGAGTTGTTGTTGTTGGCCACCACCGTCTGAACGATCTGCTGGAGAGTATTAAGCTGCTTCTGCTGCAACTTGAATTGTGTTTCGAATCGGGCCTCGAACGGAGTTTGACGTGCCTCCGTCTGCCGTCGATGTTGCTCATTCTGGTGTTGACTCTCCTCAGCTTGTCGTTGTTGCGATTCCAGCATGCGCAACATCCGCTCCATGGCATCGTTTGAGGGTCCGGGTCTCGAGCTACTCGAGCCGCTCGAAGCACTTTCTTCGTTCGCCGCCACGTTCACCGACGTGCCTTCTGGGATTTTTGAAGGCAAAATACATTAGTCACAAAACTTATTACGGGCTCACTCGTATGGAACAACATATCTCATCGACACGGGACCAACAATTTTGAGACTAAAAATTCGACACTGGAGGCCAAGGACGTAAAGCCGTGCTCTGATACCAATATGTCACGCCCCGATTCGATAGAATCGATAGTCGTCCCCCGGGCGTGATGCCGTGCAAGCCTAAGTTGCGCTTGCACAAGACGGTTCATAAGGTTATCCGAAACAACAACATATGTAAGAGTACGCAAAGAAATTGAACACATTCATTTAGAAAAGGAAACTTGTATTTTCATTGATAATAAGTTAGGTTACAGACTCGATTACAAAAGAGGCCTCGCGGGCTCACAACCGACATCGATGAGATAGTCATTCCATACATTTACATCCCTTTTTACAAACATCAAAATGACTCTCTAAGACCTGGGATCGACGAGAGTTTGTGACTCATGATGCAGTTGGGTCAGAGTCTTCAAAATGTTGCAGAGCTAGCCTTCGCTCTAGCAAGGCTTCAAAAGAAAGGAGCGTCGCTTTCAGTTCCTTGGCACGCTATCCTGGTCCCGAGTACCTGTTGAGAGCGAGGGTCAGCACTTTACACTTTGTGCTGGTGCGTGGCAATTTAAATCCCGTGCTCTCATTTGTTGAAGAATTCAAGTGAGCGTGCATGCAAATATTTAATGAAGTTGCTAGCCATCCTACTCAATTCAAACTTATATTTGAAGGCACAACCGAATAATGACGATAGATCTTACCCCCGGCAGAGCGCGCCGTCGTAGCGTAAACTTACCATGTTCTTCCATGTCATGTGGATAATAATAAAACGTAATAGAGTGCGTTCGTGAAGGTCACTGGCACGACAAGCCATCCTGGACATATAGCTTGGTAGACAGAGGTCCTTCAGCGCGGGTAGCGAGCCCCGTTGAAAGCCACTGCCTACCGTGGCATGCATCCGGCATAGCTATCCGTGTTTCTTCCTAGGTCGGAACGGTCCCGTGGCCTCGGGATACCGTCCGAAGAAACAATCGCCCTTGTCGACAAGTTGTCCATGACCGTGCTAAGTTAATTTGTTATTTCAAGGCACATCTTATAGTATCGTTGCGACATTCATTTAATCGATTCATCCTTCCTTAGCACGGTTCTATATGATTTGATAATTGCAAGCACGATAATATTTTATGACAAGCATCTGTATAGTTCGTGTTCGTGGGATGTCGTGTGACCGTTCATCGGAATATCATTCATGTCGTTGTATTACATCTAGCATAGCACATGTCTAGTATTGATAATGTATTAGAAGAGGGTCGAGGGGAGAAGGGTCAGCCACTTAGTATTTACTTGAGGCGAGAAACTGGTTGGCCGCGCTAGACGTTGCCTACGCGATTACCTAAAATCGCACAAGCGACCGATTAGAACACTGTGTTATTCAAGGAAATTTCGATACGAATGCGAAGTTCGAAACGTAAGCCATGAAAACCATCGAAAACATTCACGAAAACGCATTCAGAAAATAAAGCCAAAACCAACGCAAGCTGCGTGAAAAGCAGAGCAACGTGAGGTCTCTCCCGACTCAGCCGCAGAGTCAATCCTTAAGGCGCAGCCCGCTGAATATGGGACTTGGTTCCGAAGAAGCCATTCCATAACGGGGAATGGATCTTAATTCAACCGTTCCCGTTCGATCGATTCGATCGATCCCGACCGAGTCGATAGCGACAGTGTTCCTTTCTCGCGCACCCCGTGGACGAACAACGGGGCACGATGTAGGGACGGGGCACTACACTAGACATGGTGATGGCTAGAATGATTCCCAACAAACAGCTCGTCGATATAAGTCTCTATATCCTCCGACAAAAACTTGATGTATTGTGCCTACTTAGTGTACCTCCCGAGGAAGGACCAGTAAACCGATACGATGACTGCCGAGATCAACACTCTCAGCCCCGACTGCATTTGATCACTACTCACCACCCACTGTTCTACGTCCTCTCTATCTCCTCTATGGTCGTGTTGCATCTCTTCTACCTCTCCTTCAGTGCCAACTACGACGCGGTTCCCTTGGAATGCAATCCCTCCACCTTGAAGCACCCCAGCACCTTGGACCACGACTCGCGGTAGGTCTTGTGGTACTCCTGCAGCACCCTCAGCCGCTTCCGGTTCCTGTTGTTACTGAGGAGCACGAATATCTCACCCGACTCCTTGATCTTCTTCGCGATATACCTTCCGTTGTTCATCAAGAAGATGTAGCTCACTGTCGGTTCCTTGTACAACTTCGACTTGGTGGATATGTTCGAATCCAATAGCTAGGTCCATCACCACTGTCGGCTCGGTTGCGAAAGGAGTGCAAACCTTGGATCCAGATGTCGACAATCCGTCGTTGGCTTTTAGATTCTCGTCGAAGACTTGCTGGAGGGACGAGATGTACTCGCACGCGTGTTCGAGGTAGTTCATCACGTGGCAGGTAAGGGGATGAACCACACCTAAGGACGATGGAGAAATAGAAGAAGAATAGGCAAACTATGGGTTTTAAATACCATTTCTTTTTTTGTTCTCCCTTATTTAATTTTTGTGCATATTTAATCTGGTCTGTCCAAAAATATAACCCAACAGACAAAATAGGGATGATAATGGAGTGGATAATCTGATCCCACAATTTTTTTTGAAGCAATGGGTACTTGTGGGGAACTCGCCTCTACTGAGGCTCGAACTCCAGACCACATGCATCTCTCTTAACCACTAGGTTAGAGGTCATTTGCTATATATATATATATATATATATATATATATATATATATATATATATATATATATATATATATATATATATACCCGTTGCGTGATTTTAAGATGAAAAACTGATTTTAGCGCAACACTTCGAAGAAGGTGCACAGAAGAGATCCTTGAGAATTATGAGAAACGAAATCAAATACAACACTTCAAAGAAAGTGCAAATAATTTTGTTGAAGCAACAATGAATGCCCACTTTCAAATAGTTTCTGATTAGATCATAAAATGATTTAGTTAATAACGAGATACAAGTGGACAAGATGAACGGAAAAAAGAAATGAAAAGAAAATTAGAAAAATCCTGCTGGGTGACGTATCACCGGAGATCAAAGCTAATTTCGCCACACGAACAACTTTCAGGGACCAGCATGTTCGGAGAAGAACTTCGGAACACTCTGTCGAATGCTCTAACTCCTCAGATGGAAAGAAATAGCGCACTGTTTCTCTCTTCTGCTCTCTGGAAAATTTGTAAGGAACTTATAAGAATGAATCGTACTGAATGAGAGAGAGGAGAGAAACATTTATATTGGTTGTCCAGTAATCGTCTAGTATTCGCAACATTCGGACGTGTTAAAAATCGTTTTCGCACGTTGCATAACTGTTCAGATCGTGAACAGACGCGACTACGCTAATGGGTGCACAGCGCGCGCCATCTGCGCCAATTGCGCTCGCACGCACTCGGGCACCCGCGCACAACGTGCGTTGCATGCCAACAGGCCGTGCGACGATGCTGACGTTCTAAGTGCAAACTGCGTCAACAAAACGCCACATTACGTCTCATGAGCCCGAGTCTGAGTCGCTAAACCCCGCTTAGCTCCAATGGAATAAATTTCAAGAGCATGACAAAAGCATTAATTTTTTTATTTGCTGAGTTAGCCTTTTTTTACTAGAAAAATACTCCCACATGGTACCCATGTGCCACTTCACACCACATGTGCATCTTTAAACACAAACAAGCTTATATATAGAGATAGAAGTCATTTGGCCTAGGCAATGTGGGACTATGTTTCTAGTGCTTAAGGCCAAAACAACAATATATATATATATATATATATATATATATATATATATATATATATATATATATATATATATATATAAGCTCCGTCCCTTTTGGACCATCGGATCGGGGTGCCTGTGAGGGACCCGCTCGCGTCCGCTCTATCCAACGGTCGAAGACGTCGGGACTTCCAATCCGGATCCCCCCCCCCCCCCCCCCCCCCCCCCCCCCCCCACACACACACACACACACACACACACACACACACACACACATATATATATATATATATATATATATATATATATATATATATATATAATTCAAGCACGAGGCCGTCATGTTGATTGACCTGAAGAACCCTCGCTAAAATAGAGAGCTCCAATGAATTTCGGGACGGGTACAAATATCGGACTAAATTTTGATAAAAGGCGAAGGGCCTAAGTTAAAAATAGCTAAATTGGGAAAAGAAGAAGAAGCAAAATTTAATAAAATTTGATTTGGTCCGCAAAGTTAAATCAACCTTGTGTCTGATATGACATACGAAGCTAAACTCAAAATAAAGAACGAAAAATTGTATGAGAAGCATACAAGTTTTAAAGTATTGTACAAAAGAAACAGAGCCTATTGTTCTTGCATAGTAGGTTGCAACTAAGAGTTGCTCTCGTGCATGCATGCCTATGGCTGTGGTAGTGGCCCATTGTGGGTTCTACCCATGATAGAATCCAATACATATTGATATGGTCATTGGTCACTGGCTGCTACTGATTAAGGTGGGCTCCACTTTAAGGACTGATATTTTGTGTTTTATTGCACAAGTTTGTCACTGGTGGTCGCACATTATAATTTGAAATCAAACGCCTAACATTTGGGCGTATAAATTTTTTTGATATTTCAAAAAAAAGAAAAAAAGAACGCCCTACTTTGGAACGTCAAATTTGAGCCAAACTTTATGAAATTTGGTTAAGATCTTAAAGAGTTTTCGTTAAGAACTTAATTAACCGGTTAAGAACTTAATTAACCCGGTAAAGTTTTGACGCCCGAATTTAGGGCGTTTATTTTTTACGCCCTATTTTGGAGCGTAACGATGCCTTCCTCGCAATTTATCCAAACTTTGTTTCTTTTAAGCAATTTTTTGAACTTTTATGCTCATGATGCAATTTTTGGAATAAAGAATAATATCAATCTGTCTCATATAACAATTAGATAAAAGTTTCCAAATATGTCAATACCCAAATTAATACTATTTAGTAATAATTAGATATTAGGATTTCCGTACGTGAATCACAACAATAGTATTTAGTAATCTAGCTAGATATTAGGATTTCCATACGTGAACTCGACTTGCCAAATTTGATTCGTCCATATATAAACTCTCTGGCTTGCCATTCCTATTTCCTATTAAGCATAGACTTATTATAGGATTACCAATCTCTCGATTATAAATAAAGCCTGCCTCTCTCCTTTCTTCTATCAATTTCTTAATTTCTTTTTCTCTGCTTCTCAATTATACGGTGTTTCTTCTTGCTCTCTTCTTTCTTGGTGTTGCTTTGCAATGAGGACAAACAAGAGGAGGCTCCGTATCAATTCCCTACCACAAGACCTCCTCGTCGAGATCGCGACCCAACTGGCGTCGGTCTCGTCGACGCCCCTCCTTGATATGAAGAATTTGCGTGCTACGTGCAAGATGTTTCACGCGGCGTCGCAAGCGAGGCAAGTAGGGAAGTCCATGCCTGTGTACAAGGAGCGAAACAAGCACTGGTGGGACAAGGAAGGTTATTTCCAATTCCTTAGACATTGTTCACGGAGCGGAAACCTTGAAGCCACCTATATTCTTGGATTGGTACGTAGCTAGCTGGTCAATTTTGACCTTAATTAGTAATAATTATCAGTTAACAACCGGGCTTAATTTAGAGACTTAAGCTATACATGTTATTAGAATTTAACTGTTATGTACCTGAACAAACAAATTACAATGGTGACACATTAATTATTCCGTAATTAATTTGTGCTTGGTTATGGTCTGCAGGAACACATATACAATTCGAGGCGAAAAGTATCTGGGTTTCGACTTCTCCGGCGTGCAGTGGCCGGCGGCCACTCTGCTGCAGCCTACACGTTAGGTGTCCTCGGCTTCTGTGTCCCTGCTACTCGCTCGCTCGGCATGGAACTTCTCAGTAGAGTCGCCTCTGGAGATATTTCAAACAACAATGCATCTGTCGAATATATGGTCTCAGGAAATCCTAACATCGACAGGTGCAGAAGAGAAGCCGTTGAGGTGTTGCGTACAATAACAATGAAGAAGGCCATCAGCTTGCAGCCGAGATTCCAGTGCGGAAATGAGAAGTGTGGGGAAATATTGGAGGGCAGTAACATGTGGTTGCCAAGCGAAAAGCTACACAGAAGATTCTGCAGTCAAGAATGCAGATGGAGGGATGAAATCTTTATTTTCAGTAGACTACTTTAGATTCAGAATGATATGTTAATAACTGAAATTTTGTATTGACATTTATTGTTTAAGATGTTCGTTATATGGATTCTTAACTATTTAGTAATTTTGTATCGACAATTCAAAGTTAGAAAGAGGAACAAACATCACTTTTATTTTAGGGTCTGCTTGGTAACGGTGTTTTCACCGGTTTTGGGATGTTTTTTAACCGATCGTTTATGAAAACTCTTATTTGTTTATTTTCTTGATGCACCGGTTTTGGTCGGCTCAAAAACCCCCCAAAATCGGTGTAATGTATTTTTGGGTGGCTTTATAAACACCCCAAATCGGTGGGTTTTGAGCGGCTCAATTTTTTTATTCCATTTATATCCTCACAAAATATTTATAATTATAACTACTGATGCCCTTCCCTATTTAATTTATTCGTATAAAAAACTTTCAGAACCGCTCGTTAGTGAATTACCAGCATGGATTGGACTGGTTTAAAAGCCGCTACTTAAAAACCATCCAAAATCGAACCCCTCATAACCGGGACTCTAAAAATACCTCATAACCGCTACCCCTGCAATTGCCAAGCAAAACCCAGGGGGCGTTTGGTTCAAGTTTTTGAGGCTTGAGAATGGATTTTGAATTCCTTACCCATGTTTGGTATGTTTAGGATTGGGAATGAGGAGGGAATATGAGAGTCTTAGGGAGGAAAGCTATTCCCATTGACTTGAGAAAGTTATTCACAAGCTCCCCCTTGAGAATAGATTTGCTTTCCAAGGAATGATGTTTGGCTATTTTGTTTGGACAGTTATACTCTCTTTTTTATTTTCAAATTTTCAACTTCTATCCCAAACATGTAAATCATCATGAAATTAATGAAATGGTATTAAAGGAAAACTAAATAAATTAATATTTGTATCCTTTTGTAAACCAAACACGGAGATAAAATTTTAAAAAAATTTGAACTACATATTCCCAACCTAACCAAACATGGGTATGGAAATGTTGAATTCCTATCCCATGAGAAAAGAATTGAAAACCTATTCCTATGAATACAAAAACTTGATCCAAACGAGCCCTTGTAGTTCTTTAACTTCTTTTTCTCCTTTAATTTACAATGAACATATCTCCTTTTATTTACAATGAACATATTTGTCATTGCATAACTTTGGCTAACCCATCTTCTCAACCGTAAATTAAAAGGTTGTACCCAATCTGAAATTTATTCATCTTGTTTTTAGCACACAACATAACTGAGTAGACAACAGAAAGTTTTGCTTAGGATACAGGAAAAAGAATATCCAATTTACCGAACCTTTAGTGCATGATTTTGGTACTAACCCAGTCCTATGATAATCGTAAGATAGGTGCATTAGACTCTTTCAGTTTGGGAAGGACAAGTTCTATCGAACGGCATTTCTCTCTAAATTTTATGCAATTACAAAGGTTCCGCAATGGAGAATGGTATGTTGAGTTCATTTCAGATGCACTACCTGCAATGCTTATATAGGGTTTACAAGAATTCTATTAGGAGAATACAACAACAGATTAGATCCGAGCAAACAAGTCATTAGCCTGATACCAGCCAGGCCTTCTCCGGACCTCGAACTTCTTAACAAAATCCTCAGTCGGATCCCAAAAGTTCCAGTTATCTAACCACAGTAGAATCAGAATCACGTTTCTGACTTCTGAAAGGAGTGCCGGAAGGGAACTTGTCAATCATAGAATGCGGATATAACTGTCCCAACACGTACTGACTCACCGCCTATGTTGTAACTTAGCTTAGTCTAGGCACAACCCTAAACCTCTGAATACAAGGATAACTTCTACTGTGGCAACAAAGATAAGGTGTACCATATATGTTCAGTAATAACATGATTGATCATAAAGATCTATAATATGATTTTTGTAGCTACATTTGCACGAAGTTTAATCTTCGCCATACCTATAAGCTAGAGCGCTAACAGTTTTAAATGGGACATCCTGTACTATGAAATGTTCTTTCCACCACCATAATGACGAGTTCTAACTGAAGCCCTAATGAGAGGCGCCGTTGAGCCCAGCATGGTACATAATTAAGGATAAGGACACAACAAGGATTTTGGGATACAAAAATTTTCAGACAGGTAAATTAAGTAGTGACCTTTGTTGCACGAATATGGACAAGGGTACAGACACAATATGGATTCTGACACCATTTTCCTGTGTCAGTGCAACATAGATGTAGTTCCATTCAATTCAATAACCAATCTATCCGAAGACCTCATTTACCATCAATTGTTGGCTAGGACAAACTAAGCATCCTCATTCTATCAATTTCAATACCTTCAAAGTAAGCAGTGTAATGTAACTGCATTCAATTTAATGACCTACACCAAGATGTAACTTGCCCTTGATTGATGGCTCAGGCACACTTCGCATCCTCGTCTATCAATTTGAATATCTTCAAACTTTGCAGTAAGTGATTTCAATCACAAAGAAAAAATGTAAGCTTATGAGTATCTACATCAATCACTAAAGAGCGGAACAAGAAAATTTGTATTTTCCACATTACCAGACATAATGCATCAACTTTTTGAATGAAACTGGAAGGAAAAGAGAAGTATAAGCAACAGTATAGTTTTCCAACAAGCTAACCTTAAATTGTAATTATGTAAAAATGCGGGCAAGAACTTTCTTCTCGAACATTAAGCACTATTTTGGAAAAAAAAAATCCCAACTTCTTTGCACGTACCAGAAGAGTAAACTGTCCATGCCTTCTTATAGTCTAGCTGATATGAACATTTGAAAAAATTAGCTGACATCTCAAAACCCATAATCATCACCATCTCCGAAACCTTCATCATAGTCACCGTAATCTTCATCTCCATCACCAAGGTAAGCATCGTATTCAACCAAAGCGGATTCATCGTTATTTTCTGCAATATCTGCATCCAATGCCATGTTGCACTCCTTACTTCCTGTGATCTGTTCATCATCAATGCCTCTATCTGATTCTCTTCGCTGCCTCTTTTCATCTCCATACAATGCGGCAAGCGCATCATAGTTGATTCTAGAACTTGATCTCTTGTTGTTCGGCAACTGGGCATTACCGGTAGTACTGGTGTTCATGGATTTCTTACCTCGTCTTTGTTTCTTCTCCTTCGTAGGCTTAGCTGCACATTGTGCTTTCTTGGCTGCCTGTTGCTCGAGATACTCTGAGTTCATCGCTTCCCAAATCATCGCCTTATAAATCTTCTCTTCAGTGGTATTAATATACATGTCAATCTCCTTATCATCGATATCCAAAGGTTCTTCTCCCATCTCTAAAGCCTTTCTAGTCCTTCCACTATTCGACCTTCTTGTTATGTCTTCAATTCTCTGCCTTATCGCTCCACAGAAGGATGGAGGCCGATCAGGCCCCTCCAATCCCGAGAAATCAACAAGAACATCGTAGCATTCGCCACAAAGCCCGTGCGCAAAGTGAGCTCGACCACGGTTCTTGTGCTCGCAGACCATTTCCAGCCGCTGGCTCGAGCAGGGAACCCCTTTGGCCTCGCCCACCATCGATACAAACTCGTCTATCGTCAGACAACCCAATTCGGTATTCCCCACGACGCGCATGACATCCGCCTTCGAGCATCTGTGTCCATGTGCAAGGGCTGATATGTACAATGCGGCTCCGACCAGCCTGTTGGGAACCTGCCCCGTCCGTATCAAATCCCTCTCCGCGTTCACGCTTGCCACAATTCTCAGCGCGACGATTGGTATCTTGGTATCATTACGACCCAGCAGCTTCCGAGAACATCGATGAATAAAGAGGCTGGGATCAAGAGGCCTCTGCACGAATGGATGAGACTCGAGCCCCAATATCCGGCAGAGCGCCACGAAGAGAGCGGCGAGCACGTAGACGCCGACCTTCAAGTAGTCGGCAAAGCTGATCAGTAGGCGCGGACCCTCGTCGCGGCGGCGGAGGGCGATGTACAGACAGACGGCCGCGACGCGGGTCCTGATGCGCTCGCGAGGGAAGTTCTCCCTCCCGACGGCGATGGCGAAGAGGTCGTGCGCGTCGCGGATGAGGGGCTCTCCGCCGGCGGCCCCGAGGGCGGCGGCGACGTCTCTTATGGTGCTCTCTCCTCTGCTTAGGTGGTTGTCTTTGGTTTGGCTCTTGATGGTGGTCCTCCCGGAGGAGGTGTTGTCGATGAGGACGCGGCCGCAGGCGGAGCAGGCGGCGAAGCCATCGGAGGTCTGATGGGTTGGGTGGTTGTCGGTGCAGTGAGTGCACCAATGCATCCTCCCCAACTCTGCAACTGCTGTCTGCTGAAGTAAGAGATTTTCTTATATGGGCATATAATCAAACACGTAGAGTGCAATAATGGATCACCTAATTTCACAGTGGGTCGCCCATACTAGGCATCATGAATCCTTCTAGAGTTGGCACCAGGTCAGACCAAGTTCGGTGGCAGGTTTTTGGAGAAGCCCCCTTCGTTTGGATACGAGTTCAAACAACTTTGATTTCAAACATAGATTGGACATAAATATTCCCTCAAATTAGTCCAAACAAAAAATTCAATACAAATATATATGTTTTTTTAAAAAAAAATTCCCTAATTATCCCTCTATCACACGGTCACACCTACAAAGATCATGCAAATTTTATTTCAAAAATACTTTTCTAAAAATATTTCACCGAACTGCATCTTTAAACTTTTGTTTCTTAAATTCATTCTCCAGGTGTAAGTAACTAAACCAAAGTCAAAATTTGTAAAACAAGAAAAACAACTTTAAAAATTCTTTTCTAAAAAATATTTAAAATTAAAATTTCTGAAAACTTATCCAAACAGAGAGGTCATATAAATTTCGGATCATGTTTGGATAATGAACACAATGCCATAAATGATATGGATCTAAGGTCCTGTTTTACTAGGGGTGAGTATTCGGTTTATTCGGTTCCAACCGAACCGAATAACCAAAAATCGAATTGGACCGAAACTGAATAAGCAAAACCGAAACCGAACCGAATTGGTCAATAACCGAACCGAACCGAACCGAACCGAACCGAACCGAATTAAATCGGTTCGATTTTCGGTTTTATTCAGTTTTTGGGTTTATTTGTGTTTTTTTTGTTAATATATATATAATATCTAAATATACCTAGATATATTTATTATATACCTATAGTATATACCTCTATATATATATATACTAGTCAAAACCCGTGCCCATAGGGCATGGTTCATTTAAGGTATTCTCCCTCAAAATCTTGGACCCCCAATTTTAAACGAACAATAATAATTATGAGGCCCCATCAAAATATTAAATCCAAACCACTGCTGGATGTGAATTTTCTTTGGATTCTCCATAAAACCCCACTCTCAATAATGCTCATCCACAACCATTATGAGTGCAAACCCCACTCTTTGGATTCCCCATAAAACCCCACTCTCAATAATGCTCATTCCCCATAAAACTCCACTCTCAATAATGCTCATCCACAACCATTATGAGTGCAAACCCCACTCTTTGGATTCCCCATAAAATCCCACAACCGTTGATTCACCATGATTAAATTCCAACCACTCTTTATCTTGGCACAGTCAGCCCTAGGATTCAAAAACCTTTGTGTTTTGTATAAGAGATATATATACACCTATAGTATATACCTATATATATTTAGTATATACCTATAATTAATACCTATATATATATATATATATATATATATATATATATATATATATATATATATATATATATAAACTAAATTTTCTTATTCGGTTTTCGGTTTTGGGCCGAAACCGAAACCCAAAACCGAAACCGAAACCGAATAAGAAAATTTAGTATTTTCAAAACCGAAACCGAACCGAATTTTTTTTAAACCGAACCGAATCTCTTATTCGGTTCGGTTCGGTTCGATTTTCGGTTCAAAACCGAATAATGCTCACCCTATGTTTTACGCGTACAAATCTGCATCTAATGACGAAATTAGGAATTTGAATCATCTTGGACTAAATTAAAAATCTCTTTCTGATTTTTGGAGCAATGGAATGTTGTATGTGGGTTGGATATTTGAGCTAGGCTAAGATAAGAGTTGAAACTATGCTGGAATAAGTTTTAGCTAAGCTAGAATTTTGGCTAGGGCGTAGGCTTGTGCGATATGAATTTATTTTTAAAAATTTTGATTGAGCTGGAGGTCACCTTAGTCCATACATAATTCTGCCTTTGCCCTTGCTCTTGCCCTTGTCCGCACCGACTTGTTGACAGCCCCAATCACCCTACTTTAGACTTAATATGCAAACATAGACTCCGGCCCATACATATATCAAATTGAAGGTTCATAAATTACATGGTCGGGCTTCGGGTCGGGCTTCGGACCGTGCCGGGCCGGGCCGGACTTGGACTTCGGGCCGGGCCTATATTATGTGCCAATATATATGGCCCGACACGACCCAATATATGGGACTGGGCCGGGCCGGGCCCACAATTAATCGGGCTGGGCCGACACATGGGTCAATTTTTCGAGTCGGACTCGTGCCGGACTGGGCCGGCCCGGCCCAATTGATAGGTCTAATCCTAACTTGGCTAAAAATTGCCACAAATTATATTGTTGGTATACTAACAGTGTACCATCAGCACACTAGCTAGAAGTGAACTGTCGGTCACTATTGGCTGAAAATTGGGTCAACTTAGGATCTTTAGGGTACGTCGTTGACATTGTCAGGGGTCTCTACAGGTCTAGGGCAGTCGGCAAGTGAGTTCATTTTATCAAGAAAATACATTATTGTCTGATAATGCGAAAATTACCAATTTTCTTGTTTAGACCTCTGTAGTGATTGATGTAGATACTAGTAAGTTTATTATTCTTTGTGATTGAAATCACTCACTGCTAAGTTTGAAGGTAACCAAATTGATAGGTAAGGATGCTAACTGTGCCCTAGCCATCATTTTATTTCTAGGGCAAGTAACATCTAGATAAATCATTAACTTGAATTGTGATCCTGATTGTACTGTGGTTAGATAACTTGAACTTTTGGGATCGGACCGAAGATTTTGCTTAATTTGCTAGCTTCTAATATGTTGTTGAATCCTCCTAATAGAATTCTTGTAAATTCTATATAAATTCTCTTAAAATCATCAAACCATCAGGAGATTATCTGGTAATGGTATAGGCTTAGGTTCTCAAAAGAGACCTTACTATAAGAAAATTTAATTGTAAGTAAGAATTTCCACCATAAAGAAAGAACTTTGCATGCATGCTACTACAACAAATATTCCTATTTTGCAACAGTTTTAGTGTAACGTTTATATAGGTGTTACTGAAACTATAATTTACAACGGTTACGTAACGATTGAAATAACCGTTTTCAAATTAAATATATTTGCAATGGTTACAGATGAACCATTGCCTAATGAACTTTTTTTACAACGGTTCATAAACACTTGCCAAACGTTTTTCTTTTTTGCAACGGTTTATAGAATTATTGTCAAAGTGAGTTGAATGTGCAGCGGTTATGCAAGGAATTTAATTATCTGGTACAAATTTGTTAATATTTTACAACAATTGCGTAATAATTTGTAACATGTTGCAAGTGGGCTTATTATTTATACCAACTGTGCAACGATTTTTGCTACTAGTAGCAATTTTTTTGTTATATAACAGTGTTTGTATAAACTATTGTCAAAAGAATGAACCATTGCAACATATTGATCTCGCAACAGTTCGTTTATATCCATTGCAAATTCAATGTCCTGTTTGAATTTTGTTTAATTTTTAATACAAAATAGGTATTTAAACATCGGAATTACTCATTTGAATTTTAAAGCAACTATTAATTGGCCTTGTCACGACCCGATCCCAAATTATTGGGTCGAACCGGATCATGTCTAGCATGCACCGTTGTGAGACGGCGGCAGTAAGCTGTTCTGTAGCTTCCCTTCCCAGAAATTTTTTTTAGAATATTTTTTTATTATTTATTTGATTTAAATAGTGATTTTAGAATTTTATAAATAATTATTTAGTTAGTTATTACGGCAGATGATTTTAGTCATGGTTAGAAATTAGAGTACAAGGTGACTAGAAATCGTGGCACGGAAAGTGCAGTGGCGTGCCTGTACTAGTGCATTAGCCCTGCCAGGGAAGGCCGAGCCATAGTGATGTCCTAACTAGGAAAACCAGGCCAAGTTACGACTTAACCACTAGATCATTAAATTATTATTTATTTGTGTTATTAAATATTAGGAGACCCGTTTGTGCCGATTTAGTTCGAACTGGGCCCGAACCGAATCCAAGCCTTTGTAGGTATGTAGTGGGACCAATACGGCCTTATTGACACATTTTGATAAGTGTAAATATTTTGTACTTATTTTTGGGTTTAACAGATAAGTTCCTCAAATCGATTATATTAATTATTGTATTAATATTTGATGGTGATCGGGTTATTGCAGGATCTTCTATGATCGGGTTATTGCAGGATCTCCTAGGGCCAATTGTGAATTGGAGATATCGTGTCACCAATGCTACTCCTATGGTTGAAATTGTTGTAATGTTGAAGCTTTATTATTATTAATAATTTATGAAAGTATATATATATATATATATATATATATATATATATATATATATATATATATATATATATATATATATATATATATATATATATATATATATATATATATATATATATATATATATATAGATAGATAAAATTGAGATTGGTATTTTCTATTAAAAATATTTAATTAGATTTTTGGAGATTTGTTATATAAGTATATATATATATATATATATATATATATATATATATATATATATATATATATATATATATATATATATATATATATATATATATATATATATATATATATATATATATATATCATATAAAAAAAATATATATCATATATGTGTATGTATATATGATTATATATAAATATATATACGTATTTGTGTGTGTGTAAAATATACATATGTGTGTGTGCATGTGTATATATATATATATATATATATATATATATATATATATATATATATATATATATATATATATATATATATATATATTTTTTTTTTGTGCATGTGTATATATATACATATATGAATATATATGAAAATATATATTATGTATGTGTATAAATACATATAACTATATATTACATATGAGTGTATGTTTATGTATATATAAATATATATATATATATATATTGTATATGTGTATTTATGTATTTATATATAAATATATTATATATATATATATATATGTATATGTGTGTATATATATATATATATATGTATATATATATATATATATGTATATATATATATATATATATATATATATATATATATATATATATATATATATACATAGGTATTTAGCTATTTATGTGTATATATATAAATATATATATATACACTAATATAGTAGCAGCCCAAGCTAGCCCAGGCCTAAGCCCAGCCCGGGCCCAACAACCCCAGCCCAAGGACCCGGCCCAACTATCCTAAGACTCAACACACCCCAGCCCGATAACTATATATATGATATATATATATATATATATATATATATATATATATATATATATATATATATATATATATATATATATATATATATATCGACTGAACTGTACAGAGTATCGGGAGAACCCTTATCGAAACCCTAACTAAACGCTGCCATCCCCCACCCCAGGCCTGGGCAAACTCTCACTGGCCTCCGCGCGCCGCTGCGGGCCACCGGCGACCGGCCAAGCCGCCGTAGAACCACGCACCAGCGACTGGACAGAGATGCAACAGCAGCAGTGACAGGCGGCTGACCCCACTTCGTGAGGAGATTACTCGTCCCCCAATGGATCTTTTGTCGATCTACAACTTCAGGTACAACTACAACCTGATCCCCTTCATCTTCTATAAATTAGTTTTAATTTAATTGCGATCGATTGTTAGGAAATACCTTGTGAAAATCGAGAAAAATCACGATGGCACGTCGACAATTTCCAGTTCCATGAACCCTATTAGGAAGCCAAAATTCTGTCAAACCACAGCGAATTCTTGAAACCTAATTGAACAGATTTCTAGAGGACCTAACCGAGATGGAAACCCCACTTTTTGTTTTATTTTTAGTTGTTTATACAGTAAGATAATCCAGCTTAAAAACAGAGAAAAACCTGTTTAGAAAACTAGAAAAATTCATTGATACGACGTGCGTCCCGCCATTCCGGGCGACGTGGTCGCAAACCAAAAGCATCGAAAGGTGCGTAACGGCTTCGTGGTCGTATGGGCTTTGACGGAATTCAAATTGGTCGCGTGTGCAAGATGAATTTGATACGTATCCGTCGAAATTCACCGTATCGGCCTCTGTGCAAATTTTTCAATTACTTTGTACACGTTTGTCAGATCGAAACGAAACTTGCGCCAATAGGACCGAATCATTTTTTGGTCCTGTATGCCAAGTTTGGTCTGATTCTGAGACAGTTGATAAAATCGCCGTTTCGCGGTCCCCACGGTCCGACTCAACGGGTGATTTTGTGCAGGGTCCACCGGAATCCAACTTTGGACGTATGGTTGGGTTCGTATCGAAAAACTGGATCTGTAGACATATAGTTTGACGACTTTAGAACCATTGACTCTGGCACGCTTTTCGGTACAAAACGGGTCCAACGACGGACATCGTTTTTGTCCGAAATTATCGTTTTGCCCCTGTGTCCAGAATTAAACTTAAGGACAGGCAATCCTAGCTAATTTGACTATTCTGAGACTGTTGGCAATATTTGTTTCAGCTTTCGGAGACAGTTGTGGTGAATTGAACTTTATGGATTATCAGTTGACTGTATTTTTATTGGATCTGCGTGCAACCTCCAGGCAAGTATACCTTGCCTCCCTCTACAGTTTATTTAAATGCATATTTATATTATTATACAGTTTTACTAGTTGATTATTTATATGTAATTTGTATATCATGACTGCTAGTTTATATATAGCCTTGTTTATAATTAGCTTTGTAGTTCATATTTGATTGGTTTTTTCGTGTATCGTGATTGGGTCGTGTCGTGTCATCTCTTGTACTTGGACTGAGTCGCATCGTGTCATAGGATGAATAAGTCATATCGGAACTGCTGTACCTTAAAATTCTTGAAGCTAACCTGCGAGTCCACATTAGGGGCGAGGGTTAGTAGTTAAGCTAACTTGCGAGCCCACACCAGGGGCGAGAGTTAGTAAGCTAATAGGGGCGAGGGTTAGTAGTTAAGCTAACTTGCGATCCCACACCAGGGGCGAGAGTTAGTAAGCTAGCCTGCGAGTCCACACCAGGGACGAGGGTTAGTAGTATATGGTTCACACCTGCGAGTCCACACTAGGGACGAGGGTGATGCTAGCCTGCGAGTCCACACCAGGGACGAGGGCTAGTAGTATATGGTTCACACCTGCGAGTCCACACTAGGGACGAGGGTGATGCTAGCCTGCGAGTCCACACTAGGGGCGAGGGGTAGTAGTTGTTCAAAACTGTGAGCCCACACTAGGGGCGAGGGTTTGAGTATTCGATTGGTTATCCATTGACATCGTGATATCGTGTTCTCTTGTTCTTCTCCAGCAGTTCGTTTAGGCGTAGTGGTTCTTCCAGTCGTGTATAGTCGTGTTTTCGTGCTGATCGGTCTTTTCCCGTTTATTTTTTGTATTTTCTTTTTTGCATGATAAACTGCTAGATAGGCATGTTTTTATGTATCTTGCTATGTCCCCTGAGGACCTGATGATCTCTTCAGGTTTAGCAGTTGTATGGAGTTAGCTAGTAGTTCTGGATGGCAGACGTGATGATACATTACGGGATTCAGGTATTGTTATTGTGTTTATTATCCGCTCATGCTTTTCATTCCTTATCATGAGATATCATGTTCCTTGTTTCAGTTGTAGACTCTTGTTATATTCTTTAGAGTCTTATCGGACATTTATGCTAGTGGACTGCAGACCACGACCCATAGTGTTCATTCATGTTTATATGATTCATGTGGATTGAGATATAGTTTAGATTAGCCATGATACCCTGACCTTGACAGCTTATACGTGCTCGCGTCCGAAAAACGGGTGCGGGTCGTGACATATTCTATATGCAGGTATTCACAACAACATCTATACATTTGTCACAACTCGAATATACGAAAATTTTTAAAAACTTTTATTCAACAATTGAAAAGTACAACTGGGAATGAAAGAACTGAAATAAAGTACTGAATTCAAATTAACAAACTCCAAAACAATAAAACTAGAAAACTGGAAACAACTAGCTAGGCGGTCGGCTCATCGGCCTCAGGTCCTGCGTCCTCCAAGGGGGACTCTGGCAACACCACAGGGTATCATACCGGGTCATAGTAGCTATTGTACAATAGCTCAGCATCCTCAATGTCACCTAAAAATGTGGTCTCCAGTCAGGAGGGAGCAAGTACGAATATGTATCTCACATTTCAAGTAATAATAGAAAAGTGCAGGCTAAACAGTTGAAACAATATTTTCCAGCAATTTAACAATTAAAAATAATGTGATTTGAATGTGTAAACGTCTATGACCGGCTTGGGTTGTACAATAACATCCTAGCGACACAATACGGCTTATCCCCATGTGTAAGAGGGGTAAGCTCGCACAATATACAATATGAGGGGTATTGGCCATAAACGTTACACTATTCCCCTAATTTCTACAATCAATATCAATCAATATTTGAACCCTGTTTGCCATTAAAATCTTTTTATTGCAATTTTAATTACAAACAGAACAGTGTTACAATGTAGGACTTAGATGTAGTCCTAGGAGAACACTTTTGTTTATCTGGGTCCCTGTGTCGATAGAGCGAGTGGTAATGCGTTGACTCCGTTGACGATCTGACGACGGTTCTCGATTCTCTGAAGGTCTGAGTTGCTCTGGGTGCTGGAGCTTACGGAGAGAAAGAAGACATTGAGTGTCTGTATCTGCCTCTCTCACTGCGTACGTAGGTCTCTGTCTGTAGGTGTGTATGTCCCTCTGTGTGTGTAAGAAGGAGATAATCCCTCTATTTATAGCTTGCAGGCTGGCTGCTCATGTGCACATATTTAGGATGCGCCTGTACTTGGGGACGCCACGTGGTTGAAGCTGCGGGAGGCGCATGGATGATGTGCCATCATTTGTGGGTTGAATCCTTCATGTTGCTTTTGTGGGTTGACACGTAGCAGGGGAGAGGATCTTTCTGTTGCTGAGATCTTGGATGATTAGCACCCCTTCATTGGCTGAATTGAGTCAAAGGACACGTGGCGCACGTCCGTGGCTCAAAGATCTCGGATTTGGTGGAGAGTGATCTGATAGGATGCGCCTGGGAATGGGCGCATGAGAAGACTTTGGCTTGTAACCTTTAGGAGTCACGAACCAGTCTGGGCGCATGGCTTTTGAGGCGCATGCGGGGCATCAGTAGTGACTTGACCTCTGTCTTTAGGGATCAGAAAAAAGTCTGAGGCGCATGGCTTTTGAGGCGCATGCAGAGATTTGGGCGCATGGCTGCGGGGACGCATGCGAAATGGTTGGACGGCCACGTGGCTTGTAACCGCCGGAGGAAAAGTAATGATGATGCTGATGTCAGCGACACTTTGTCTTCTGAAAAATCTGCTAACTATTCAGTCCTCGGGGGACGTGCTGCCAACTCTGTCACTTGAGCATTAATTACTTGATGGGTGACGAGCCGGAATGGGCACATGGGTCCATGTTGATCAGGACGCATGGATCAGTGCTCTGTTGGGCGCATCCATACAAGGCGCTTGGTGCTGATGGCGCATCCTTATTGGTCTGTCTGTTGAGTTCTTCGGTCATTTAATGACTCTTTGACTTAGCTGAATTCGAAGAGGCAAATTTATCATCATAAATACAAGTTCATTGTACTAACTTCGGGAAGGTTGCCACTTGGCGCATGGGTTTGATTTGCTCTGGCCTATAAATAGCAACAGTTTGAGAGAGTTTTGTTGTCTCTCCCTTGACTTCTCGACGAAGATGGATTCGACTGATCCTCCTCCTTGGCAAGACGTTGTATTGTGGGTGATGGTTCTCCTTTTTCGAAGAAGCTTTGACGGTAAAATCCTTCAGAAGACAAGAGCACCGGGCTGGTAGATGTGCCTGTGCATTGACGAGGAAGTGATTCACTCTGACGGGGTGGAGTGATGCGCTGGGATACGTCGGGCTGAGACGACGCGGCTAGCTGAGACATCTGAGTGATGGGCCTAGTTGAAGTAGGCTGTTACAGTCTTCAATTGGCATCATATTTCTGAGACGATGTCGGACAGGCACAGCATGTTGCAACTGCTGGAACACAGACTGTCTTGGTGGTGGAGCCACTGTCTTGCGGCAGCAGCAGTTGATGACGACCGTAGCACAAGTATGTCCCGTGAGGGGCGAGTTGTGCATGATGGTCGTCTCTCCCGATCTACGTCTGTGAGTGATCATATTACGTAAATCATGTGAGGAGATGTTAACACTCGTACCCTCTTTAGGCGCATGACAAAGCCAAGCGTCAGAGTGAGTGTATGAGTGACACTCGTACCCTAATCAGGCGTATGGCAAAGTCAAGCGTCAGGGTGAGTGTATGAATGAAACTCGTACCCTAATCAGGCGCTTGGCAAAGCCAAGCGTCAGGGTGAGTGTATGAATGACACTCGTAACCTAATCAGGTGCATGGCAAAGCCAAGTGTCAGGGTGGGTGTATGAGTGATGCGCCACCTTTACACCCCCATCAGGCGCATGGCAAGGCCAAGCGCCGGGATGATCAAGTGAATGTTGTGCCACTTTGTATAGCTTACCATAAGCGGCACGCATGATTGTGAGCGCATGCTTCTGGTTTGCCGTTGGCATAGCACGTTTGAGGCGCATGGCCTGTGCCGCCTTGGAGTTCTTCGTACTAGCCCGCGAAGGCGTATAGTACTCAGAATCTAAATTTTTCTCACTTTGACAGCGAGTGAAGAACTTGCAGCCAACCCAGAAGAAAAGAAAAACTACTGCAACTTTTGTGGCTCGAACGGACTCCCTGGATAACGGGCTCCCTTTCTTTATTTATTTTGGTGCCCCCTTCAAAGGAGGCAAGAGGGCTCTATATATAGAGTAGAATGAGACCTCTCTTCTTCTCCTTTCCGATGTGGGATTAAAAGCAATATCCCTCTTTTTTAATGCTTCTACAAGATCCCCTTCAAAGTTTTTAAAACTTTTGGACAAGTTTTGAAATACTTTGAACAAGAAGCATGAATAGTATAGCTGTTTAGGTGTGACAATCCTATCAGAGGTAGTATAGACGTGATAGGTTTGGGTACTTCCACCGGGGCCATGATCATATGGCTGAGGTTCTGGAGGCGTCGGTGACCGAGCTCGACCAGCTGCTTTTCGAGTTTCAGAGTATCCAGCGAAATGATCTCTCCGCTCTGATAGAAGCAGAAAAGGAAAAGTTGATCGCTGAAATTGAGTCATCTTATCAGGCCACCGTGGCTGTCTGGGAACGCGAGGTGGCCGAAGCTGAGGCTGCGGTGGAGAGGCAATCTCAGTCCACGCAGGAGAAGGTGGAGTTGCGAGCTGCGTTGGACGCTAGTATAGCGGAGGTTAATACCAAGATTCGCCTCCTTGAAGACCAGCGGGCCCAACTCTTGTTAGATGCTGAGCGAGTCCAGGCTGAACATGTAGCATCTAAGGAGGAGGAAGCAGCTTTCACCCGCCAGGCTCTTTCCCTGGCCTAGCAGCGGCAACAGTTGGACGAGAAGTATGAGGATGACACTTCCCCTGAGGCCATAGAAATGATGCATCAAGAAGTCGAACGCCGAGTCCTGGCGACCGCAGAGACTCGAGCGGAATACTTGAAGCGTCGGATCGAAGAGCTTTCAGCTAATCCCGGTGATGCTTAGGGATTGTAGCCTCTCCTTTTTTTGTTATCTTGTGTAATTTGTAACTCCTGCTGGGGATGTAATCCTTTACTTTTAAATAAAGAATAAAGAGTTTTGTGGTGTGTTCATTCTTGCTGTCATGAACTTAATGATTTGTGTGGACCTATTATCTTTTGCGCACCTTGGTTGTTAGGTACAAATAATAAGTTTGAGAGAACCGACATGTTTGCTCAGAGGTAATGTGGACGTGGCAAATATGGGGTTCAAATATCGGAATCTTCCTACTCAGAGGTGTTATAGACGTGGTAGGAGTGACTCTGGGGAGATACGCGAAACTACTCAGAGGTAATGTGGACATGGAAGTTCTGCGATCGATGTACGACAACGCGAGGGATTGTCTGTTGGCCCATTGGTCATATGGTCAAACTGATTTTAATAATTGATCAAACTTTGTCTCGATATATGGAGCTAGTCAGGATATCTCGGACTCTTGGACATGATCAAGAACGGCTATCTACTCAGTTCAAGACCGAAGCGTTGTTTGCCTGTTCGAGTCTGTATTTCTTTGAGCAATATAATCTTTTATTTTATTGAGTCTAGAAATACATTGTACACCGAGTCGTACTGGCAAATAGGCTATTCCAAAATTCCTTAGTTTTGAAAAACATTCGTATTTACAAAAGCTCCAAAAAGGTTTTCAAAATTCTCCAAAATCTATTTTGAAAAATCCTAACCAAACCCTGACAGAACTCAGCCAGAGTTCGGCCAGAGTTCGGCCAGAGTTCGGTTAGTGGCCGTTTTTATTTTTTAATTCCTTGGAACTTGGTCCTCCTGCAGTTGCGGATTTGACCGAGATTTGCTCATCGAGTTCTGCCCGAATTCTGCCCGAATTCTGCCAGAATTCTGTCTTTAGAACTTCTATAAATAGAGAAAGATTTCGATCATTTTAACTCACTCATTCACTTTCAATCTTCTCTCTTCTTAAGCTCTCAGTCTTCCAAAGAGTTTTTCTCGAGCTTTAATTTTCAGATCCCAAGCCAGTTACAATCCTCTAGTCGATTTGCCAGTGCGGTGCGGTTTAGAAGTTTCAGAATGATTATAATCAGAGGCTTGATAGAAGAATACTTCTTCACAATTAAAGTTGGACGAGTTCTTCGTATCAAAGCTCGCGTTATAGAAGTTGCAAGGACTTCGTAAGAAAACTTGCGGTTTTGCAAATAGTGGATTCAACTGGTAGCAAGAGTTCTACCGACTGGACTAGTCCTCAACAGAGGAAAACCAGTATGCATCGCTGTCTTTGCGTTTGCTTTCTTATCTCTGCCTTTACATTATTTAGTTGTGATTATTATTCTGTGATCTTGCTGCTAATAATTTTTAATTAGCATTATTCTGCTGCCAACTCTATTCACCTCCCTCTAGAGTATTGCGCTTTACGATTTTGTTCCTACAATTGGTATCAGAGCGGGTGTTATATGTAAAACAAGGTAAAACAGCAGTTATATTAAATTTTATATAGATCACAGCTTTATACATGGCAACTGCGAAATTCACAAGTGAAGGCCAAGCCACAAACAGACCTCCACTGTTTGACGGCACAAACTACACTTATTGGAAAACACGTATGAGCTTCTTTCTGAAATCTCTTGATTTTTATTTATGGTCTATTGTTATTGATGGCTATCAAAAGCCACCTCGTATAAATGTTGATGGAGTTTTAACTGAAAAACCCCATAACAGATATACAGAGGAAGAAAAGAAAAAGGCCATTCTTGACGCACGTGCTATTAACGCTTTATTTTGTGCTTTAGACATAACTGAATTTAACAGGGTGTCTATCTGTACAACTGCAAATGAAGTATGGAAACTTCTTGAAGTCACACATGAGGGAACAACTCAAGTCAAAGAATCAAAGATCAGCAGACTTACTCAAGAGTATGAGGTGTTCAAGATGAAGCCCAACGAAACAGTTACTCAGATGTTCGAAAGATTCTTGGATATTATAAATCCTTTGTCCTCCCTAGGCAAAGATTACAGTAACCATAAAAAGATTCGTAAACTCCTGCGAGCACTTACAAAGAACTGGATTTCGAAGGCTACTGCAATCATTGAAGGAAACGACCTTACTACTATGATACTTGAAGTACTCATGGGTAAGCTACTCACTCATGAACTAGAGCTGCAAGACTTTGAAGAGCCTGCACCAAAGGAGAAGACGATCGCTTTCAAAGCTCAGCACATAAAATCTACTGAAGATGATTCAGACAACAGTGAATCTGATGCTGAAGATCAAGCACTCCTTGCAAGAAAATTCAAAAGATTCTTGAGATATGAAAAGAAGACAAAAGAGAACAATGGCAGCAACAACTGGTATCAAGATGACGCTGTCTGCTACGACTGCAAGAAGAAAGGACACATGAAGAAGGACTATCCTACAAACACAAGCAAGAAGAGCAACAGATACGAGAAAGGGAACCTGAAGAGATCAACATCTCGGAAGTATGCCAATACCAGCATATGGCATGAAAGTGAAGCCAGCGACTCAGAAGATGAACAATCAGAAGACGCTGTAAATGTATGCTTTATGGCATCCGATCAGGTACTCTCTGAACCTATAGTTGATACATATGATGACTTCACCTTTGAGCAATTAGAAGAAGCCTTCAGTGAACTGATAAGTGATTACAGGAAACTGTGTAGCAAATATCAGACCTCTAAGAAGGTACTCAAAGAGTACAAAGGTAAAATAGGAAGACTTACCGACCTACTAGCTGAGGTTAAAGATAATGTTAGTGAGTCTTGTGAGCTTTTTTCTATTAAGCTCTTATTACACGAGACTACCAAGTCATCCGAAGAAAAAGACAAGGTTATTGACCAACTGAAAGAAGAACTTTCTAAAGAGAAGAAAAATCTTCAAAGTGCACAAGTCAGAATGGAAGCACTCACTTCTGACTATACTAAGTTGTATGTCACTTCCAAAAGATTAGAAATTAGGTTAGGAAAACAGCCCGAGACTGCTGCTTCCTACCCTAACACGTGTCACTTACCGAATAATCGGAACATTCCCAACCAAACACTGTCAGACCTAACCATATCAAACCTTTACCCCAAAAGGTTAAGCCCAAACAGGATTATAGGTATGCTTTCTTCTATACTAGAAAATCTAAACCTACCAACCATGCACACCACTCAGCTTTCAACACTCAACATGCACAATGTCATTATTGTGGCCACACTGGTCATATTTCTCCTGCATGTAGAATCAGAAAGCTTGTTGATTTAAATATTTATGCATGGATACCAAAAGCTAACATTTCAGGACCCTACAAGAAATGGGTACCAAAAGTTTCATCTACAAATTGTTTTGTAGGTGGAACACCTTTCACATGCTAAAAGCAAATGGATCCTCGACAGCGGTTGTTTACGGCATATGACCGGTGATGCTTCATTATTCGCAACACTGTCGAAGAGGAATAAAGAAGGATAAGTCTCCTTCGGCAATAATTTAAAAGGGTATATAATCGGTATTGGTAATATTGGTAAAGCTTCCTATCATGTGATTAAAGATGTTTGTCTTGTTACTGAGTTAAAACATAATCTGCTCAACATAAGCCATTTAGCTGATCACGATTATGGTATTAACTTCGTAAAAGATAAATGTACTATTATTGATAGTTCAACTGGTAGTACTATCTTTGAAGGTATCAGGGAAGACAACATATATGTTTTCCATTTGTTGGAAGAAACTAACATTTCAGGTAGATGCTTAATGGCTAAAAGTGATGAGAGTCATCTGTGGCATATGAGACTCGATCACGCAAATATGGACACAATCTTAAGATTATCCACGAAGAAGCTAGTACGCGGTTTACCGGACATAACATTCAAGAAGGATTCGGTATGCAGCCAATGTGAAAAGAACAAAGCTACCAGATCAACATTCAAGTCAGTAAACGCAGTATGTACTACTAGACCTCTACAATTGCTACATATGAACTTATTTGGTCCTAGCAGAGTTGCTAGCCTCGGAGGTAAGTTATATGCTTTTGTAATTCTAGATGATTACTCTAGATACACGTGAGTATACTTTTTGACACGCAAGAATGATGCATTATCCGAATTTGTCGCCTTTTGCAAGAAAGTACAGAATGAAAAAGGTTACATGATCACTCGTATTAGAAGCGATCATGGTGGCGAATTCGAGAATGCAGAGTTTGAGCAATTTTGTGACACACACGATTTTGTACACGAGTTCTCCTGCCCTAGGACTCCACAACAAAATGGAGTTGTGGAACGTAAGAACATAACTCTATCCGAAATGGCCAGAGTAATGTTAAACCAGTTTAGTCTACCCAAATATTTCTGGGCTGAAGCTGTCAATACAGCTTGTTTTGTTCTCAATAGAGTTCTAATTCGACCTAAATCGAAGAAGACTCCATTTGAGTTATGGTTTGATAGAATTCCATCAGTTTCATATTTTAGAATATTTGGTTGTAAATGCTTTATTCTTAATACAAAAGATAATTTGGAAAAGTTTGACGAAAAGGCCGATGAAGGTATATTTTTAGGTTATGTGGCCAAGAGCAAAGGATACAGAGTCTTCAACAAACGAACTATGATCATCGAAGAATCAATCAACGTCACCTTTGATGAATTTAATCAAATGACTATCGATGACAATGACGAAGATCTAACTGTACCAAGCTCAACACCAGCTAATTCTCCAAGAGAAGAACCCGGAAGCAGCTACCTTCGGAGTCTGCCGAAAAGATTGAAATTTACGGCTGATCATCCAAAGGATTTGGTAATTGGTGATATTACCAAAGGTGTAAGTACTCGTACTGTAGTGCCCCGCTCCGCGAAGGCACTAGATAAACAGAAAGATCGGATTGCTGGCTCTGCAACAGAAGACGATTAATCTGGGTGAGTGGACAAAGACTCATTTTATGATTCGCTTACGCCTTAAGAATCTGAGTTTTTGATTGAATGCTTTTGTTAATAACAAGACTGTAATCTTGAGTATGCTTAAAAGAGAACCTGCCCCTGTCTGCTAAGAAAAGAGATCTGTATCCTGCCTGAAAAGAAGATGGAATTGTTTATGACTTGCTCGATATATGCATGATTCATTTGATATCGCATGCGCATTGGGGAATCCACTTAGTGACGAGCTGAACCCTAGAGAGTCACAGCGGCTAGCGACAAGCTGAACCCATGAGAGTCACAGCGGTTAGCGACGAGCTGAACCCAAGAGCGTCACAGCGGCTAGCGACGAGCTGAACCCATGCGAGTCACAGCGGTTAGCGACGAGCTGAACCCGTGGGAGGCACAGCGGCTAAGATGGAAATGATTGTGGCTTTTCAAAGATGTGTTTTCAAAAGAATGTAAACTGACTAATGCATTCATGAAATGAATCTAGGTAAAGAGTAGCAAGATCACATCACAAGAAAATGTTTTCTCACTAAATGAACAGTGATCGTTTCAGAAAAATGTAGCTCCTTTGTTCACAATTCACCAGTATGCTGATATACTGACCCATCATCAGTCTGCATGCAGGTGCACTATGCATCGAGAAGGATAGTCCGAAGCGATAGCCCGTGCCTCATCCTCAGGAGCCAGAAATCAGAAGAGATGCCAAGAGATGACATCTGTACAAGAGTTTGGTTTTGTATATAAAAGGATGTAATGTATGGGAACGGGATCATTGTAATCTGTAAAGTTCTGAGAGAATGTAATATTGTATCAGAGAGAATCGAGAGCTTGTAATCTGTTCAAATGAAATCAATAAAGAGAATTGTTTCTTGTTACCATTGTGTTCAATACTTGTATTCTGAAATATGCCCGCTGCTGCTTCAATTATCTGCGATACGTTCCGCTGCGTATTGTCAACCTTGTCTATCTTGTCTTGTTCCAGGTCTTGGCCTTGTGCAAGCGCAACTTAGGCTTGCACGGCATCACGCCTTAGCGAGGACGAACGGTCCCAAAGAGCCCGAAGCGAGGACGAAAGGGACTCTGCGGGATCGGGGCGTGACAGAATGGTATCAGAGCAACACGATCCTCTGGCCAATTTTGATTCAATTGAATTTGTACATGTCTTCTGATCGAAATTCCGTTGCCTACTCGATATCAATAATGAGATGAACGTTCCATACAATAAGTCCGTAAATATTTTTATGATGCCGGCAATGTTTTACCGATTTGATTGATTGAGATTGAAATGCTTGATTGAACAAGAGTTTTGATATGATCTGAATTGTGATTTCATGGATTGATGATGGCGAAGGATGAGGACTATCGCTGCTAAGGATATCGTAAGTTTCTCCTTAAGTTTCGAGGACGAAACTTCTTTTCGGTGGGTAATTATGTAGTGCCCCGCTCCGCGAAGGCACTAGATAAACAGAAAGATCGGATTGCTGGCTCTGCAACAGAAGACGATTAATCTGGGTGAGTGGACAAAGACTCATTTTATGATTCGCTTACGCCTTAAGAATCTGAGTTTTTGATTGAATGCTTTTGTTAATAACAAGACTGTAATCTTGAGTATGCTTAAAAGAGAACCTGCCCCTGTCTGCTAAGAAAAGAGATCTGTATCCTGCCTGAAAAGAAGATGGAATTGTTTATGACTTGCTCGATATATGCATGATTCATTTGATATCGCATGCGCATTGGGGAATCCACTTAGTGACGAGCTGAACCCTAGAGAGTCACAGCGGCTAGCGACAAGCTGAACCCATGAGAGTCACAGCGGTTAGCGACGAGCTGAACCCAAGAGCGTCACAGCGGCTAGCGACGAGCTGAACCCATGCGAGTCACAGCGGTTAGCGACGAGCTGAACCCGTGGGAGGCACAGCGGCTAAGATGGAAATGATTGTGGCTTTTCAAAGATGTGTTTTCAAAAGAATGTAAACTGACTAATGCATTCATGAAATGAATCTAGGTAAAGAGTAGCAAGATCACATCACAAGAAAATGTTTTCTCACTAAATGAACAGTGATCGTTTCAGAAAAATGTAGCTCCTTTGTTCACAATTCACCAGTATGCTGATATACTGACCCATCATCAGTCTGCATGCAGGTGCACTATGCATCGAGAAGGATAGTCCGAAGCGATAGCCCGTGCCTCATCCTCAGGAGCCAGAAATCAGAAGAGATGCCAAGAGATGACATCTGTACAAGAGTTTGGTTTTGTATATAAAAGGATGTAATGTATGGGAACGGGATCATTGTAATCTGTAAAGTTCTGAGAGAATGTAATATTGTATCAGAGAGAATCGAGAGCTTGTAATCTGTTCAAATGAAATCAATAAAGAGAATTGTTTCTTGTTACCATTGTGTTCAATACTTGTATTCTGAAATATGCCCGCTGCTGCTTCAATTATCTGCGATACGTTCCGCTGCGTATTGTCAACCTTGTCTATCTTGTCTTGTTCCAGGTCTTGGCCTTGTGCAAGCGCAACTTAGGCTTGCACGGCATCACGCCTTAGCGAGGACGAACGGTCCCAAAGAGCCCGAAGCGAGGACGAAAGGGACTCTGCGGGATCGGGGCGTGACACGTACATCCAGTAGAGATATTATTTCTAGTGTTGCATTCATTTCACAGCTAGAACCCAAAACTATTGATGAAGCATGCAGTGATCGTTTTTGGTTAGATGCTATGCATGAGGAATTAAACCAATTTGAACGGAATCAAGTTTGGGAACTTGTTCCCAGACCTATTGATCATCCGGTCATTGGCACCTGTTGGGTATTCCGAAATAAACTTAATGAGAATAGTTTAGTGACTCGTAACAAGGCTCGACTCGTAGCTCAAGGATATAATCAGGAAGAAGGTATCGACTACGATGAGACTTATGCCCCAGTTGCGAGATTAGAATCCATTCGCATGTTATGTGCATTTGCATGTTTTCATAATTTTAAATTATTTCAAATGGATGTCAAGAGTACATTTTTAAATAGTTTTATAAAAGAAGAAGTTTTTGTAGCACAACCTCCAGGTTTCACAGATTTTAAAAACCCTGATCATGTTTTCAAGTTGAAGAAAACTTTGTACGGTTTAAAACAAGCCCCTCGTGCTTGGTATAATCGTCTAAGCTCTTTCCTACTTGACAACGATTTTTCAAAGGGCAAGGTTGACACTACATTTTTTATTAAGTCTTTTAATGGCAAGCTTCTCTTAATACAAGTCTATGTTGATGATATTATATTTGGATCTACTGATGAATCTCTTTGTCAAGAATTCTCTAAGTGTATGCAGAATGAGTTTGAGATGAGCATGATGGAAGAGCTGAAATTCTTTCTCGGACTGCAAATCAAACAAACTGACAATGGGACATTCATAAATCAAGCCAAGTACACAAAAAATTTGCTAAAGAAGTTTGATCTGGACAATGTCAAACCTATTGGCACTCCGATGGCAACTTCAACAAAGCTTGATATTGATGAACAAGGCAAGCCTGTCGACACACGTAAGTATCGAGGTATGATTGGTAGTTTACTTTATTTAACTGCTAGTCGTCCAGATATTATGTTTAGTGTTTGCCTGTGTGCACATTTTTAAGCTAATCCAAAGGAATCACATCTGTGCGCAGTTAAGCGTATCTTTCGATACCTTAAGGGTACTTCTTCTGTTGGCTTATGGTATCCCAAAACCAAGTCCTTTGACCTTATTGGTTACTCGGATGCAAATTTTGCTGGATGCAAAGTTGATAGAAAAAGTACCAGCGGCACATGTCATTTCTTAGGCAAGGCTTTAGTCTCATGGTTTAGTAAAAAGCAAAATTTTGTAGCCCTATCAACAACAGAGGCTGAGTATATCGCCGCAGGACGTTGTTGTACTCAGATTTTGTAGATGAAATAAACCTTGGAAGACTATGATTTATTTTTCACACATATTTCTATTTTCTGTGACAACACGAGCACAATTAATTTGACTAAGAATCCAGTATGTTACTCTCGTACTAAGTATATCGAGATCCGACATCTTTTTCTTAGAGATCATCATCAGAATGGAGATATTGACCTTGTATACATAGACACTGAGAATCAATTAGCTGACATCTTCACAAAATCTCTAGCAGAAGATCGTTTCAATTATTTACGTCGAGAATTAAGAATTTTGGACGTCAATAATGTTAATTAATTTTGTTTTATGATTATATTTTAATACGCAAAAACTGTGTTAGAGACAAGCCAATAAAGAGTCTGTCTGTCACCACAACTACGGTTGAAGCAAAGCGGTATGTAAGCGTTCCCAGGTGAACCTCCGCCAGCTGGGACAGTACTCCTACAGCTAATCTGAGACAGTCACTGTATAACAAAATTTAATCTATAAAATAATATTAATTATATTAATTGAAGGTTGAAATTACTAATCTTTGAATTAAAATTTTGAAATGAGTCAATGAAAAAGAAAGTGACTCAAACCAACTAACAGAACCCCTAGGCGAATTCGGCCAGAGTTCGGACCGAATTCGGCCCGAGTTCGGTTAGTGGTATCTGATTATATAACCAGAACCGAGAGCCTCTTCTTATTCATTGCTTCTAAAACCTCTTCCACAGCAACAGCAGCCACGCGAAGCTCTCCTAACCCTAGTTCTTTACCACTTCGTTTCTTCCAATCTACGTGGTGAAATCCATCCAAATTTTGGATTCGTGCGGAGATCGTTGTCCTCTACAGCATACTTGAATCTCGGGAGGTATAACTCCGTATTTCTCCTCTTTTTAAATTCGTGCATATTTACTTTATTTGCACAATGCCTAAGGGATTCAACCCCTTCAAGAGGAAGAAGACGACCAATCCTAGTGAGGAAGGATCATCTTCAAATCCACACACGGATTCCCTCTTTTTGCCAGTTCAATCGAGCGATGGCGCGTTCGATGGGTTTTATTTTCAAACCCTAGATCAAGCCCTTCTGTGGTATGGAGACTTTTCTATAAGATCCATATGCACAGGCGCTCCTATCAAATGGACTGTGTTTTCAGATCACCGTCCTTATTTTGAGGCATTAGGGTTACAACACTTTGCTAAACTTTGTTTCCCGGTAGCTACTAATGCCATTAGATTTTTCTATTGTAATATCGTACTAAACACGTTTGACGTAAGTACTCGTGTTGGCGGACTAGATATCGAGTTCAATGATGTCCTCTTAGCAGAAATCCTTGATATTTCTAACGAAGGTGCACCGCTTGATGATATCACTGAATTTGATTTCCCCGACGGCACGACACTTGCTAGTTTCAAAGCTGAACTCTGTGCCCCTGATCGAGTTCGCTCTAGAAAGTTCAAGGCCAATAACTTGAACTTGTTTAGTTATGAATTGCATCGTATCATCTACTCCACTCTCCTTCCGAAGTCTACTTCAAAGGATGATGTCACATCACTTGAGCTGTCTGCTATGTATCATATTCTTAAGGGGATTCCTTTTTCTGCCCCTAAGACTATTATTCAGATGATGGGACGTTGTCGTACAAGAGATAGAAATCTCTCTTATGCGATGATTCTTCCACGCATCTTCCAGCATTTTGATATTGATCTGTCAACTTGTACTCAAGACCCTGAGCCCAAGTTTCTTAAGCTATCTCGTCGTAGTATGACTGCTGCTGCTCTTCCTACTGCTCCACCTCTTCCACATACTCAGCAGTATGCCATGACCTTTGATGGCATACACCAGCATCTTTCTGATTTGCACGTCTCGATGACGGATATGGCCCGCGAACGTGAGTTCTGCGATGTCACTCGTTATCAGGCAATAGCAAATTCTCTAGCTGATCTCCGATTTGCTCAGACTGGACATTCTGCTGGTTCTATTCCTAGAGATCCAGCCTTTTCTGGTTACCACTGTGAGGATGAGGCTGTTCATGCCTACTTTCAGCCCGGTAACGCTTATGATTGGTATCGCAGTTCTGGTGCTACTCCACACCCATCTGGAGCTGGTACTTCTGGAGCTGGTCCTTCTGGACATGCCGGTCATGCTGATGATAATGATGATGAGAATGATGAGGAGATGTGATGATGATGTATTAGCTAATTTTGAGACTTAGTTATTGTCTACTGTACACTTGGAAATGCTTCGACATTCCAAGTTTCTTTCTTTTTAGCTTTTATTATCAGTTTTTTTTAGGACTTGTACTGGATATTTCTTGATGTCTCTTGAACATCATTTTATTTTTATGGGATGCGTAGTTTATCTTTCATATCAGTTTATTTATTCTTTATAGCATCTTTATCTGCTTCTATATTATAAACTGCATGTGAAATACTTCTCTGTTATGTCTTGTATATTCTTACTGCATGAGATATTATTTTCTTGTATTTTTTTACTGTTGTAGCTTATGCATTAATTGCGGGGGAGCCTATTTCTTCGTAATTATTTTGCTAAGTGACAACGGGGGAGAAAAAGGATCTAACATTTTGTTTTGAGAATAATACAGGGATTGAACAATTTTGAACAATTTTTGTGGTATCTTATCTCAAAAGATGTTATATCATTCATAGTTTGTCAATTATCAAAATGGGAAAGATTGTTGGCCCATTGGTCATATGGTCAAACTGATTTTAATAATTGATCAAACTTTGTCTCGATATATGGAGCTAGTCAGGATATCTCGGACTCTTGGACATGATCAAGAACGGCTATCTACTCAGTTCAAGACCGAAGCATTGTTTGCCTGTTCGAGTCTGTATTTCTTTGAGCAATGTAATCTTTTATTTTATTGAGTCTAAAAATATATTATACACCGAGTCGTACTGACAAATAGGCTATTCCAAAATTTCTTAGTTTTGAAAAACATTCGTATTTACAAAAGCTCCAAAAAGGTTTTCAAAATTCCCCAAAATCTATTTTGAAAAACCCTAACCAAACCCTGACAGAACTCGGCCAGAGTTCGGTTAGTGGCCGTTTTGATTTTTGAATTCCTTGGAACTTGGTCCTCTTGCAGTTGCGGATTTGACCGAGATTTGCTCATCGAGTTCTGCCCGAATTCTACCCGAATTCTGCCAGAATTCTGTCTTTGGAACTCCTATAAATAGAGAAGGATTTCGATCATTTTAACTCACTCATTCACTTTCAATCTTCTCTCTTCTTAAGCTCTCAGTCTTCCAAAGAGTTTTTCTCGAGCTTTAATTTTCAGATCCCAAGCCAGTTACAATCCTCTAGTCGATTTGCCAGTGCGGTACGGTCTAGAAGTTTCAGAGTGATTGTAATCAGAGGCTTGATAGAAGAATACCTCTTCATAATTGAAGTTGGACGAGTTCTTCGTATCAAAGCTCGCGTTGTAGAAGTTGCAAGGACTTCGTAAGAAAACTTGCGGTTTTGCAAATAGTGGATTCAACTGGTAGCAAGAGTTCTACCGACTGGACTAGTCCTCAACAAAGGAAAACCAGTATACATCGCTGTCTTTACGTTTGCTTTCTTATCTCTGCCTTTACATTATTTAGTTGTAATTATTATTCTGTGATCTTGCTGCTAATAATTTTTAATTATCATTATTCCGCTACCAACTCTATTCACCCCCCTCTAGAGTATTGCGCTTTACGATTTTGTTCCTATATTGTTTGTACAGGATGTTTACTCAGAGGTAATATGGACGTGGTAAACATGATGGGTAGCGTAGTCTTACAGAGCGTAAGATTCCGCTTTGTAGGACGTAGAGGAGCAACTCAGAGGTAATATGGACGTGGTTATCCTTCTACTAGAGATAGAATGCAATGGAACAATTGGGTTCCAAAAGCAAAAGATTTTTGTGAAAGGGAGGTGTATGTGAGCTCTGATGATCAGGTCCTCTGACTCCCTTGCTAGGTAGAGGTGGAAGTACACATCTGAAAGATGTCAAGAGTAGTACTTCTTTAGGAACTTGCCGTTGAAAAGCATCATGAACAAGTCCCCGTTTGATCGGGCGAGGCAGTAAGCACCGTTTGAGTATACAGTCTCTATGATGAAAGGTTCCTCCCATTTGGGCTCGAACTTTCCTGGTATTTTATGAGTCAACACCATCGGCCTCCTGACTGCCAGAACTAGGTCGCCTACTTGGAAAATCCTCTGCTTGACCTTCTTGTTTAAAGCATGTGATATACGGGCTTGATAGAGTTCGATGCACTGTTGAGCTAGGAGACGTTTTTCGTCGAGTGCCTCCAATTCTCGCAGACGACGAAGTTGATTGTCTTCTTCTGTGCGTTGATTTGTGATCACTACACGAAGTGAGGGTATCTGGATCTCGAGAGACAGTACCGCTTCGCTCCAGTAGACCAAGGAGAATGGTGTATTGCCCGTCGGGGTCCGTACCGTTGTGCGGTAGGCCCAAAGGCATTCGCCGAGCTTTTCGTCCCAGTCGCGTTTGTTGGATGACACGACCTTTTTGAGTAGCCTGACGATAATCTTGTTAAACGCCTCGGCCAATCCGTTTGCTGCCGAATTGTAGGTGGTCGATGCCACGTTCTGAATACGATTTTTGTCACAGAATCTGCTGAAAACATGGCTGATGAACTGTGGACCGTTGTCGTGGATAATCCTATGGGGTACCCCGAAACGGTAGATGACATGATGCTTGATGAAGCTGATCACCCTAGAACTTTTCACTTCCGCCAGTGGAACTGCTTCTGCCCATTTGGAGAAGTAGTCAGTGATAGCTAGGATGAAGCGGTGTCCCCTCGATGAAGGAGGGGTGATAGGTCCCATAATGTCCATGCCCCAAGCTTCAAAGGACCAGGAGGCGACCGTAGGATGTAGTGGTTCTGACGGTGTATGGATGAAGTCGGCATGAAGCTGACAAGCATGGCACTTCTTAGCATAGTCGACAGCGTCGGCTGCCATGGTTGGCCAATAGTAACCCATGCATCGCAGTCTATCCTGCAACTTAGGGCCAGGTTGATGAGCCCCGCAAGTTCCGTCATGAGCTTCTCGAAGGGCTTCGGCTGCTTCTTCGTTGGATAGGCATCGAAGGGGAAGTCCATCGTAGGAGCGTCGGTACAGCATTTTAGTAGCTGTATCGTAATAGAATCGAAGGGAACGCCTCCTGACTGAGATTTCGGGTCTTCTGGGAGAATTTCGTAGACAGCGATGTCGATGAACGGGAACCTCCAGTCTCAGACATTAACACCAGCACTTGTTTACATGGCATGGGCCATTTATGAGCATATGTTATTTTTAGGACAGACCAAGTCTCGACCAAATACCGTGACGTAGTGTTGAGTCCCGAGGGGTGCTGCCAATGAGGCTGCTTGGCCAGCCAGAGCGTCAGCCTCCAGGTTTTGTAGTCGAGGTACGTGTTCTATGAAGAACCTGGTGAAGGTTAAAATAATGTTCAATGCAACTTCATGGTAAGAAACCAGATCTTCATGGCAAACTTCGTATTTCCCTCTGATCTGGTTAACGACGAGTTTTGAGTCATCGTAGGCTTCCAGATGATCCATCCCCAGCTGTTGCGCCAGCTGGAGTCCCAGGATGAGAGCGTTGTACTCGACAATATTGTTGGAGCACGGCTTCGAAAAGGAGTAAGCACGCTGGATGACCAGCTGATCGGGGGAGACTAAGACTACCCCTACTCCGGCGATGATTTGGCATTTGGGGCCTGTTCTTGAAGCGCTATCGAAAAACATCTGCCAGACGGAGCTTTCTTCGGTGACGTTTGATTCTTGGATCTCATCCGGGATGTCTTCATAGAGTCTGGAGGACTCTGGGATGGGGTGTGCAGCTAAAAAGTCGGCCAGAGCTTGACCCTTGACAGCTTTTTGTGGGACGAACACCATGTTGTATGGTGTCAACAGGATTGCCCATGTAGCTAGCCGGGAGTTCAATGATCCTGGCTTCGTCATGAGAACCCACAACGGATTGACTCGGGAGATGACATGAATTGTCTGGCCCGAGACATAATGGCGAGTCTTTTGGATGGCGAATACCAAAGCCAGACACTACTTTTCAACGGGGTTGTACCGGTGTTCGGCTCCGATCAGTGTCCTATTGAGGTAGTAGATAGCTTGCTCATAGCCTGCGTCGCTGTTCTGAGCCTGCAGAGCGTCGCGGGAATGATCCATGGCACGGACATAGAGGAGAAATGGTTTGCCTGCGACGGGTGCCACCAGGACTGGCGGGCTCGTCAAGTAAGCCTTGATATCATCGAAAGCTTTCTGGCATTCTTCTGTCCAGACATATGAGACTTCCTTCTTCATGAGCTGGGTGAAGGGTCGGCACTTTCCGGAAAGGTTTACTATAAACCTTCGGATGTATGCCAGACGCCCTTGCAGGCCTCGAAGTTCTCGGAGGTTCTTCGGAGGGTCCATGTCAAGGATGGCCTTGGTCTTCTCGGGATCGACATGAATGCCTTTCGCCGTGATAATGAAGCCCAAGAACTTTTCGCTAGAAATCCCAAGGAAGGATTTAGCGGGGTTCATCTTGAGTTGATGCGCTCGCATGAGACCGAAGACTGTCTTTAGGTCTTGTAGGTGATCACCTTTGAGACGACTCTTGACAGCGATATCATCAACATAGCATTCGACTATTTACGAAGATGTTGACGGAAGATGGTACTCATAGCTCATTGGTATGTAGCACTAGCGTTCTTTAAGCCGAAGGGCATCACTGTGTAACAGAAAACCCCTTTCGGCGTCCTGAATGATGTGTGCTTTGCGTCATCGGGGGACATTTTGATTTGGTTGTAGCCCGAATACCCGTCCATGAAAGACATGCGTTCGAAGTCGCATGTATTGTCGATCATTACATCGATGATCGGAAGCAGGAATTCATCTTTTGGGCAAGCAGCATTGAGATCTCTGAAGTCGATGCAGACTCATATCTTTCCATTCTTTTTGGTGACAGGGACAAAATTGGCCACCCAATCCGGGTGTTGTTCTTCACGGATAAACCCGTTGGTCAGAAGTTTGTCTACCTCTTGATCGATAGCGTTCATGATGTCAGGACGAAAACGTCACTACTGTTGCTTTACAAGCTTAGCATTAGGCAGGATGTTAAGTCTGTGCATCGCGATCTGGGGATCAAGTCCCGGCATATCTTCGTAGCTCCAGGCAAAGACGTCGATATATTCTTTAGCCAGTTGGATTAAAGATTCCCGGTCTGGTCCCTTTAGACTCTTGCTGATAAAGATGGGTTTGGAAGAAGATCCATCCCCAAGGTCGATCTGCTCGACTTCGTCTTCGGTAGGGGGTTCGTATCATTCAAATCGAGACTCCCACTGCGCTCCTAGGCGTTGAGCCCAAGGTTCTTCCTCGAAGAATTCTGGCGTTTGGTCTTCGCCTTCATCTTTTTGAGATTATGCAGATGCCATGTTGACTGATAGCACCTTCTTGAAGACTGAGGCGATACTGGTATCGGAATCCCAGGTTGATGCTTCGGACGAATGAGAATGTTCTACTTCATCTGCCTCCGAACTCTCTGGAGTTGCCGGAGACGTGACATAGCCCACCCCCCGTCGAGTTCGGTGATAGTAGTCCGACAGCTTTCCTTTAGGTGTTGGGAGCCAGAGAGGAAGACGTCGACCCTAGCCGTAGTTCAGGCCTTTATTGCTTTTTAGATCGTAACCCATCTTTTGGATGAGGTACTTTGTCTTGTCCGTGTACCGATAGACTTGTATTCTGCCGGTATCGGGTTCTTGCTCGAGTGGCGGAAGGTATTGATGACGCTCGACTTTGTCGAAGATGATGGATTCTTTATCTCGATTCCGCGGTAGGACTACAAAACAGACCCCTTGGGACGGGACTACTCGATTTACATGATTGACGGTCGTTATTTGTGTTTACAACGACCGTAGAGCATTATCTAGTGTATACATGGCATTCCAATGTGAAAGACTAGAATAATTAAAAGACACTCTATTATTGATAAAACACGAGATTTTGTCCCGTGGGATTACATTGTCCAGAGAGGGTGCATCTATATCAGCAGATATGTATTCCCCTAGCTCTTCATCTGTGACTACTGGGGTTGGTTCGAGAGAGTCCACCGCAGCTTTGACCTTAGGGTCCGAGAGGGCTATATAGGCCTTCTCCGGCAGCTTGGATGAGACGGATGATTATGAAGGCTTGCCTTTAAGATGCACCTTCAGAGGTGCCTCAACTGTGCCTTCAGTGATTGGTGCCTTCCCCTGTAGTTTTACCACAAGGGGAGCCGATGTTTGAGGCGGCTTTCCTTTGAGCCGTATCTTCAAGGGAGCTTCAGTAGGTGTTCTACCTAGAGAAGTTGGTGCTTTTCCAGGTAGCTTGATGGTCATGGGAGGCAGCATCTGAGGCGGTTTCCCTTTGAGTCGAATTTTCAAAGGAGCGTCGGGAATCATCTCTGGCTCCATGTCCGGCTCTGCTGCCATTTCTGCTTCATCGTCAGCATCATTGGCTTTTCCTTCGTCGGGCGACTTGTACAGGGTAGAATCAGTGAAGTAGGCTTCGACCCCCTTTAAAGGGTCAATGTCCACAAACTCTGTCCGGATGATGTCGTTGGTGGACACGTACTTCATACATTGGTGGAGTGTAGATGGCACCACCATGTACTCATGCAGCCACGGACGACCCAGTAGGAGGTTGTAGTTGACGTCAGCGTCCACGACATAGCAAGTCACCTCGGTTCGGAGGTTACCGATATGACACTTCAGCCGTATTTTGTCCAGCGGCTCGCTTTTGCTAGCATTGAAGCCGCTGATGGTAGTGTTGGAAGGTGCCAGACGGTACATTGGGATCTCCAGTGTTGATAGTAGCGTCTTCGGGATGATGCTGAGGAAAGATCCTGGATCGATCTGAATCCGCTTCACCTTGACGGAGCCGACATACCCTGTATAATACAGTGGCCTGTTGTGTCGGTTGTGCTTGAGCAGCATGTCTTGTTGGGTGAAAGTTATGTTGGGGATAACTTCATCAGCACAATGGCAGTGCGCACATGTGGTCGGGGTATCCTCAGGCTGCTTGACCTGACTAATGAAGGATTCAGCATCCTTCAGGGCTTCACAGAGAGCTTCACGAGTGTCCTTGAAAAGACGAAGAAGCTCAAACAGGGATAGGCGGGCGGGAGTACTGGCAAGTTGTGCCAGTATGTCAAAGTTGTGGGGCTTGACTAGCCCCGAAGCATTCTCCTTTCACAAAGGCTTGTCGAAATGGGCCTCTACATGCTTCTGTTTATTGGCTGCTGGAGGCCTGGATGGGCCCTCTTCCTGGGCAGCAGGGACGGTGCAAGAAGGCACCACCTCGACGACAGCTTCGTCAGGTTGGGTGTTCTGATGTAAACCCATCTGTACAGGAAGTGCCTCTTCCGTAGAGGAAGAGACAATGTGACAAAACTTGATCTTCCTGCCCTTGGTTTTGGAGGCAGAGCGTACCTCCGGTTGAGTAACCTCGGAGACGAGATCGGGGTGAACCCATAAGATCTCTCCCCGAGATGTGGTGAGTGGGATGAGTCCACTCACGTTGTCACGAGTAGGTGGTAGATTGACCACCTCCATTGTCGCCTTTGGGATGGGGACGACGCCATCTTGTGTTGTGGTTGGCGACAAGGTGCCAAATTGGAGTGACACCAGGTTGGCCGAGACCATTTTTTCCTCATAGTCGATGGAGATGACATCCGCATTGATCATGCACTGGATGTAGTTTTTGAGGACGTAGCAGTCCTTAGTTGGATGCCCGACAAACCGATGGTAGTGACAGTACCTCGGATTGTCCACTCTCCCAACCTCGTCGGAACACTTCGGGTCTGGCAACTTAATCTTGTCATCCTGCTTCAATATCTCGAAGAGTTGTAGGATGTCTTCATCGTTGAAAGAATAAACCTCCTTTGGCCTTGGTGCAAGTGGAGGCTTCTGAGTAGGTGCCGATGCACCTTTGGAGGCATTGACAGTCAATACCTGCTTCCTCTTCGTCTCTCGTTCAGGGTTGTTGGCTGCGGGCCATTTTTTCTTGTCCTCAAAGGCAGGGAAACTGACTCCCAGAAGACAAGCATTGGATGCCTTCTTTTCTGCTGCTTCGGCCTCGATGATCAAGGAACTCCAGTCGGAAGGAGGAGTGGAGTTGAACCAGAGTTTAATTGCAGGCAGCATGTTCATGCTGCAGGAGGAGAGGAGTACATGTTCTGGCATACCCGGGGGCAGTCTGAAGCAGGCTTGTCGGAACCGTTCGATGAATGCTCGAACTGTTTCCTTCTCCTTCTGACGTATCTCTATAAGGGATGCCATTGTCATGTCCTTCCCTCCATCGTAGAAATGATCGAGGAAGAGACGTGTCAAGTCGTCGAAGGAAGATATGGAGTTTTCGGGGAGACTGCAGTACCAGTCCTAAGCCACTCCTTTCAGTGCCCCGACAAATATGCTGGTGAGTAGCGTGTCTTCCTTTGGGAGATGTTCCGTTTGAGACTGGAAGTACGTCAGATAACGGCGTGGAGAGTCCTTTCCATCGTATGGCGTCAATGTTTGGGGTTTATACTTGGAAGGATAAACCATTTTGTTCTATTCGAGGGGGTATGGTTATGAGATACCCATCTTCTGGCGCTCCTCCTGTCTGTTCTTGGACTCGAAGCGCTCACGCAAGTCCCTGATCATCTCAACCACGTCTTCCGTGGAGCTGGGAGTCGGGAAAGGTGGTACAGCCTGGAGTTGAGCATTTGATGGCTCCGACGTCCGTGGTACTTCACGACAATCTGTATCCATGGATACCCGTTGAAGGGGTACACTTGATTCTCCATTGGCCCCTGGGTCAGGACCGGTAGAAGGTGCCCTGGTCAAGGCGGACCGTATCTCAAACACTGCTTGAGTCAGTGTTTGCATGGAGGCAGAGAGGGTTTTGAGTCCTCCCTCCAAGGTATCCATGCGCTGGACGAGGTCTACTGGCGGCGCATCTGACTCGGTATCACCCGTTCCCGTCATTTACACCGTCATGACGCGATTGGAAGTGGATGGATCGATTGAGGCTTCGCTTTCGGCCTCGCTCTCTTGTAGAAGAGGAACTTCTCCCTGAGCTTCGTCTTGGCTACCTCTAGCTATGTTCTGAAGAACACCTTCGTCTTCGGGAGAATTATCAACAAGGGTCTGACTACCCCCAGCTTTGTCTTGGAGGACTTCTTCGTCTTCGGAACGCAGATCCTCAGGGGCTTGACTACCCCCAGCTATGCTCTGGAGGACGTCTTCATCTTCAGAAGAAGGATCAACAAGGGCTTGACTACCCCCAGCTTCCTCCAAGATCTTCTTTCTCCCCCGAGTGCCTTCAAACACTCCAGAGGACGGGACAGTTGTCTTGGTTTTCCTCGGCTGGTTCTTGGATGAGGACGAGACCGAGGAGTTGCCAGTCACCTTTCGGATTAACGAGGAGTTAGAGATTACGTTGCAAGAAGCAACCTTTAGTTCTGGCACCTCTTCAATTGACACCTTCTTTCCGAGGCGACGTTGGAGGGGTGTTGATGATTGCAGCCGCTGGAACACCGACAGCCTTCGGGGTGGGACTGCTATTTTGCAACAACAATTGATGGTAACTACAGCACAGATGTGCCCTGTGAGGGGGCGCATTGTGCTTATCAGTCGACTCTCCTGATCGGCGCTTGTTACTGATCACATTACGCAAATCATTGGAGGAGAGTGCCACCTTCGCACCCCCATCAGGCGTATGGCAAGGCCAAGCGCCGGGGTGGTCAGGTGAATGCTGTGCCCCATGAACCAACACAGAAGATGCGCTCAGATCAGTAGTGGGGGCACAACATTTATAGTGACTTGAACCAGCCACAGACGCACATCCTATGTAGGCACTGGGGTTCAAGACCATAGAGTTTGTCTTGCTCGACTTGGTTCCGAACGCAACAGATACGCCCAAGTGAGGCCAGGACTTTGAAGGTCGACTCGTTTCTGGCGCAGAAGCACCCGAGTCGACCTTATACAGCTTACCATCAGCAAAGCGCATGATCGTGAGCGCATGCTTCTGGTTCGCCGCTGGCATAGCACGTTTGAGGTGCATGGCCCGTACCGTCTTGGACTTCTTTGTACCAGCCCGCTGGGATGTATAGTACTCAGAGTCCAAATTCTCTTCGTCACGACAGCGAGTGAGTCTGTCAAAGTGCCACCCTCATTTTCCGTATTTCCCGTATTTCATATTTATACTCGTATCTGGATTTTTGGCATGTATTTTTATTTTTCTTAACTTGTGGAATTTTGGTATTTCTCGTATTTTTGGGTTTTGGCATGGCTCAATTTTATTTGGATTGGTTCGGTTTTATGTGAGTTGGATCACCTTAACCTATGCTACCCCTCAACCCACCACAACTCACCCTCTTTATAACCCCCACCTACCACTCTCTCTCCTCATAACTTCCACCATTAATTTCCTTCTTCTTCTTCTTCCTCTACCCAACTCTCCTAACCCTAGGCAAGTGCATCTTGCCACTACATAAGAACCCTCTTTTATTTGTCCATTTGCTAGGTTAGGACACGGTGCTCAATATTAGTTCTTGGCATTTTGTGAATTGGAGTCTCCATTGCTCTAGATCTAAGTTTTTCTATTTTTGGATTTTTGTATGGTTTGATCTGTTTTAGTTGGGTTTTAAGGGATTTTGATGTTTCCATGTGGAAGAGCATTCAGTTTCACTCCAGTTGAAACTTTGGAAATCTGGATTTGGAGTTCGGATGGCCAAGTTATGATGCTTTGAAGCTTGGGTTCAGCCATGGTGTTCTTACTGTTTGGAGAAGACAATGAGCAGTGTGCAGAACTATTTAGCTTACGCCCCTGAGCTACGCGCGCTCTTTAGCGCTGCGTACGCAGGCTTGAGTACGCTTCCTGTTGGAAGCGTGTCTCCTTGAGTGTGCGTAACTTTTCACGTACACTGCTCCCTTGAGTGTGCGTGACTTTTCACCTACGCTGCTCTCTCAGCGTGCGTGACTTTTTACCTACGCTGCTCCCTGTAGCGTGCGTGACTTTTCACCTACGCTGCTCTTTCAGCGTGCGTGACTTTTCACCTACACTGCTCCCTGTAGCGTGCGTGACTTTTCACCTACACTGCTCCCTGTAGCGTGCGTGACTTTTCCCCTACGCTGCTCTCTCAGCGTGCGTGACTTTTCACCTACACTGCTCCCTGTAGCGTGAGTGACTTTTTACCTACGCTGCTCTCTCAGCGTGCGTGACTTTTCACCTACACTGCTCCCTGTAGCGTGCGTGACTTTTCACCTACACTGCTCCCTGTAGCGTTCGTGACTTTTCACCTACGCTGCTCTCTCAGCGTGCGTGACTTTTCACCTACACTGCTCCCTGTAGCGTGCGTGACTTTTTACCTACGCTGCTCTCTCAGCGTGCGTGACTTTTTACCTACGCTGCTCTCTCTCTCAGCGTGCGTGACTTTTCACCTACGCTGCTCTCTCAGTGTGTGTGACTTTTCACCTACGCTGCTTCCCTGACCCCTTGCTTAACCCATTGGCTCTTGGAGTTTTGGTTTTATTTCTTTAAGCTTGGCTCTTCTATAGCCCTGTTTTTTGATATTTTATTAGAATGAACTTGATTTTACTTAATATGTTTGGAATGACTATTGTACATGGCACGGTATGACAAGGAACTAGCATAACACGACAGTGACCCGTAGTGGTGCACTCCTGACATGACCAACCTGACATGATAGTGGCCCGTCGTGGCGCACTCCCGACAAGTACCCTGACATGATTTATCTTGATAACTTAACTTGACCTGCCTTGACACCGTGGGTAGTTCTTTCTTGCTTGCTTGTCAAATCCACTTGTCCTGTCTTGCATCATGTCTAGGATGGGACTCCTGAGTACCACGGTCAGGAGTACCCACTAAAATGGATTAAGGTTAATAACTAGAACAACATAGTAGTTATGAAGAGATGACACAGCTACAGGCAATCCCGTTACCTGGGCGCTCTTGGGATCTGTAGCCTGCCGTCGAGTAGGGCACATTTCCAACACACCGTCGCGTGTTGCACCCTCTAAGTCACCTAAGGGTACATTTGTCTTCCGGGCGATGTACCCACCAGAATACAACCCCTAATTTTCGACCTGGGTAACCTGGATGGTCTGCAGGGCTTGTGGCTGTGGAATCATCTCACTGCATCTTGTTAGTAATTAGGCATGTGATAACCCTAGTTAGTTAAAGTAGTAAGCCGTAGTATCTGCTTGGCCATGATTGATTGAGTGAGGTATAACCAGTTTAGCCATGTCTTGATCCAGTACAAGCTAGCTTTCTGTCTTGATCCCTTACATTATTATCTTGCCGATAAATGGTGGGAAACCAAGTTCTGTTCAGATGAAGGGTTACAACCCCGGTCCTTGTTTAGTTTACAGGTTGTAACCTGGCTATCAGAATAGTTCCATGGTTATCTCGTCGTATATCATCCTGCCATGTTTTCGTAATTTCTAGTTTTAATATTAGATTTTCTTGTGCTGATTGCTGGCTTTTGTTCTTATTTCGTGGCCCCCTTGTGGCTCTTGCTCTTTCTGGGGTTGACCCAGCTGGTTTTGTGTGGCCAGATTTCGGAGCAGCTCCCGAGGATCTACCAAGCTTCCAGCCCAATGGTGGCGACTAGAAGGAACCCGGGCTACGAGTGGATTTTCTATTTTGTTTCGCTCACTCTATTGTAAATTTATTCTTTTGAGGCGTTTAGCCGACGAGCACCTATTAGCTCGATGCACTTTTACTTACTGTCTGCCTACGGGCTGTAAACATGATTAACAAATCCTAGGGTTGATCATGTATGACTTAACTCTTGCTAGTCCCCGCATTTTGTACGACTAGCTTCATGATCAGCTGAATATGTAATATTGGGACGCCTTATTATTGTATATTTAATGATCATTCATCTTGCGACCTTACTTACTTGCTTGTGATTGAGACATTAGGCTTGTTCATGACCATAAGAGACTGTTGGCTTGTAGAAAACCCTCATATTTCTAGACAGCCGTGACCGTATATCGAGGTGGTTTCCATTTCAATATACGTAGCTGGCTATGTCTGCCCCCGCTCTCCAGTATTCTGGTTCTGGGGCGTGACATGGTTTAAGTGGTGGCCCATGCAGGTCTTGTCAATCAAGAAATGTGAGGGTTTACCGAATAGATGTCTCAATCAGTATTCGCCCTTGATCTCTGCCCGTATTTTCAAATCCCTGAAATTCTTGCCCTGATTACATGCTTGTATCGTTGATCTGTCCTGGTACTTCCTTATTGTTTCCCTGTGTCGTCTTCTTCAGCGGCACTGTACCTGACCCTGCCGATCAGCAAGGAAGAGCACCTCCCGTGGACCAGCAGCAACCTGGGGATCAAGCCCAGCATTCCGGAGTCGCCTCCAGAGTTGTACCCACTGGAGGAGAGTCACCAGTTCAGCCCGTCCAGCCCGCAGAGCCCGATGATGGTACCTTAGTAGGCCTCATCAGAACCTTGATAGCTTCCCAGGATCGTCGAAGCGACGCCCTGCACCAGACAGTTCAAGATGCTTTGATCCGAGACGGACATCCAGGGAACCAGGCGGCTAACAGTTTTAAGCGATTGAACCCTCCTTTCTTCGACGGCAGCGAGGATGCGATTGCCGCGGATGCATGGCTTCAGGATACCGAGGTGATTCTGGAAGCAGCCAGGACACCTGAGAATGAGAAGGTGGCGGTGGTACGCCTGCAGTTGTTGGATTTAGATCGCAATTGGTGGGCGGCGCAGGCCATGGGATTAGTGGCACCCATTGCTTGGGCAGTGTTTAGAGAGAGATTCCAGACGAAGTATTTCGATGCTGTGGCTCGGTACGACTTGCAGACCAGATTTACCAACTTGAAGCAAGGAGGCAGAACAGTCGACAGTTATGCATCGGAGTTTTCTAGGCTCAGTAGGTTTGCCCCCACCTTGGTGGCGACCGAGTTTGATAGGGCCCAGCGATTCCAGCAGGGGCTGCATTTGGAGATCTTGTTGGCGGTTGAGCAGTTCGAGCACCAGACGTTCGATGCAGTCTTGAGAGCAGCTAGGAGGCATGAGTACACCTCCCAGAGGATCGTGGATAGGACCGGAAGTAGGAAGCGGTCCCATAGTCAGATGCACCAATCATCAGCTCCAGCCCCGGCTGCTAGGGGATTGACCATTGGAACTCCGAGGCGGGCGGCCTCAGTAACGTCGGTTCAGCATTCGACCCCGACGTACCCGCAGCAGCAGAAGCAGAAGTAGGCTTCCGCAATGGGATGTTCACATTGCGGGAAGCCAGGGCATGTGGTGGCAGACTGTCGCAGGGCGCAGGGATTGTGCCTGGCTTGTGGAGCAGCAGATCATAGGATAGGGGCTTGCCCGAATAGGGGTGGTTCATCAGCATCCAACCCTTCTAGCTCTTCGGTGAGAGGACCGACCCCAGCACCAGTTCAGCAGCAGCAGTATCAGTCTTCGAGGCCCTTGCCGGCTCAGTCTCAGGCATTCCAGCAACAACACCCCCAGCAGTATGCACAAGCTCAAGCTCAGACCCAGAATAGGCAGAGAGGTTTCCAGCAGAGGGGACCAGCAGCCAGAGGACAAGGTCAGGCCATGATGATGGCTATGGAAGAAGAAGTTGCACCAGGTGAGGTAGTGGCAGGTACTATTCTCGTCAACTCCTTTCCAGCTTCGGTATTATTTGATTTTGGTGCATCGCATTCATTCATGTCTGCACGATTCGCGACACGGATAGGATTGGAGCCCGAGTCATTATCAGTAAGGCTTAATATACTTACTGGTAATGGTCTTGTGGGAGTAGATCGAGTGTTTTCCTCGTGTCGGATCGTAGTTAGCGGTAGGGAGTTTCCCGCTAGATTCATAGAGTTTCCTATGGCAGACTATGATGTAGTCCTAGGCATGGATTGGTTGAGGAACCAGTATGCTAGGATAGACTGCCATATTGGCAGAGTTGTCTTTAGTATCCCCGGCGAGCCAGAGTTTTCATTTTCCAGAGGCACAGTGGAGCCATCTTCCCCAGCATTGCGGATGGCAGTAGCAGCAGAGCAGTTACCTCGGATAGTTGAAGAGTTTCCAGATGTCTTTCCGGAGGAGCTTCCAGGGATGCCGCCAGAGCGGGAGATTGAGTTCACTATAGACTTGATTCCCGGGACAGCACCAGTATTAGAGCGAGTCTACAGGATGGCGCCTTCAGAGTTAGAAATTTTATACAAGATGATTGAAGAACGGAGGACCAAGGGATTCATCCGTGCAAGTGGATCACCTTGGGGAGCCCCGATGCTTCTTGTGAAAAAGAAGGATGGTACGTCCAGGCTACTATCCCCAGACTGCGTACGTAGGTAGGTCTCTGTTTGTAGGTGTGTATGTCCCTCTGTGTGTGTAAGAAGAAGATGATCCCTCTATTTATAGCTTGCAGGCTGGCTGTGCATGCGCGCATATGTAGGATGCGTCTGTACGTAGGGATGCCACGTGGTTGAAGCTGCGGAAGGCGCATGGATGGTGTGCCATCATTTGTGGTTTGAATCCTTCATGCTGCTTTTGTGGGCTGACAGGTAGCAGGGGAGAGAATCTTTCTGTTGCTGAGATCATGGGTGATTAGCACCCCTTCATTGGCTGAATTGAGTCAAAGGACACGTGGCGCGCGTCCGTGGCTCAAAGATCTCGGATTTGGTGGAGAGTGATCTGATAGGATGCGCCTGGGATTGGATGCATGAGAAGACTTTGGCTTGTAACCTTTAGGAGTCATGAACCAGTCTGGGTGCATGGCTTTTGAGAGGCATGCAGGGCTTCAGTAGTGACTTGACCTCTGTCTTTAGGGATCAGAGAAAAGTCTGAGCCGCATGGATTTTGAGGCACATACAAAGATTTGGGTGCATGGCTGCGGAAACGCATGCGAAATGGTTGGGCGACCACGTGGCTTGTAACCATCGTAGGAAAAGTAATGATGATACTGATGTCAGCGACGCTTCATCTTCTGAAAAAGCAGCTAACTGTTCAGTCCTCGGGGGACGTGCTGCCAACTCTGTCACTTGAGCATTAATTGCTTGATGGGTGAGGAGCCGGAATGGGCGCATGGGTCCATGTTGATCAGGACGCATGGATCTGTGCTCTGTTGGGCGCATCCATACAAGGCGCTTGGTGCTGATGGCGCATCCTTATTGGTCTGTCTGTTGAGTTCTTCGGGTCATTTAATGACTCTCTGACTTAGCTGAATTCGAAGAGGCAAATTCATCATCATAAATACAAGTTCATTGTACTAACTTCGGAAAGGTTGCCACTTGGCGCATGGGTTTGATTTGTCCTGGCCTATAAATAGCAACTGTTTGAGAGAGTTTTGTTGTCTCTTCCTTGACTTCTCGACGAAGATGGATTCGACTGATCCTCCTCCTTGGCAAGACGTTGTAATGTGGGTGATGGTTCTCCTTGTTCGAAGAAGCTTTGACGGTGAACTCCTTCAGAAGACAAGAGCCCCAGGCTGCTAGATGTGCCTGTGCATTGACGAAGAAGTGATTCACTCTGACGGGGCGGAGTGATGCGCTGGGATACGTCGGGCTGAGACGACGCGGCTAGCTGAGACATCTGAGTGATGGGCCTAGTTGAGAGTAGGCTGTTATAGTCTTCAATTGGCATTATGTTTCTGAGACAATGTCGGACAGGCACAGCATGTTGCAACTGCTGGAACACAGACTGTCTTGGTGGTGGAGCCACTGTCTTACGGCAGCAGCAGTTGATGGCGATCGTAGCACAAGTATGTCCCGTAAGGGGCGAGTTGTGCATGATGATCGTCTCTCCCGATCTACGTCTGTGAGTGATCACATTACGTAAATCATGTGAGGAGATGTTGACACTCGTACCCTCTTCAGGCGCATAGCAAAGCCAAGCGTTAGGGTGAGTGTATGAGTGACACTCGTACCCTAATCAGGCGCATGGCAAAGCCAAGCGTCAGGGTGAGTGTATGAATGACACTCGTACCCTAATCAGGCGCATGGCAAAGCCAAGCGTCAGGGTGAGTGTATGAATGACACTCGTACCCTAATCAGGTGCATGGCAAAGCCAAGCGTCAGGGTGAGTGTATGAATGACACTCGTACCCTAATCAGGTACATGGCAAAGCCAAGCGTCAGGGTGGGTGTATGAGTGATGCGCCACCTTTACACCCCCATCAGGTGCATGACAAGGCCAAGCGCCGGGGTGATCAAGTGAATGTTGTGCCACTTTGTACAGCTTACCATAAGCAGTACGCATGATTGTGAGCGCATGCTTCTGGTTTGCCGTTGGCATAGCACGTTTGAGGCGCATGGCTCGTGCCGTCTTGGAGTTCTTCGTACTAGCCCGCGAGGGCGTATAGTACTCAGAATCCAACTTTTTCTCGCCTTGACTACGAGTGAAGAACTTGCAGCCAACCCAAAAGAAGAGAAGAACTACTGCAACTTTTGTGGCTCGAACGGACTCCCTGGATAACGGGCTCCCTTTTCTTTATTTATTTTGGTGCCCCCTTCAAAGGAGGCAAGAGGGCTCTATATATAGAGTAGAATGAGACCTCTCTTCTTCTCCTTTTCGATGTGGGATTAAAAGCAATATCCCTCTTTTTTCATGCTTTTATAAACCCTAGGAGAGGGTTCCGTGTAGCAATGTGGTTTAACATGCAGCTTGACAATTACTAAATAAAATACAAGAAAATATAACCGTAACTTGTCTCTGTTAATTGACTGGATCGGGAATATCGGTACCGAGGAGGAAGTCAAGTTCATCTCCGAGATCCTACAGTTGAGAACCTTGACTTAGAACCATAATGAAACCATTCTAGGTGTGCTAGTTACAATCTCTAGAAGCAGACCCTAGTCAGATTTTAAGTTATTTAGTAACTACCGGAAAATGTCTAACGTCGCAATCTATGTTCGTTATCATTTTAATTAAATAAGTAGGTAACTGATTAATTGGGAAAAATAGCAATTACCGGTTAATTTCGCAAAACTTTGTATTTTAAATATATATAAAACTAGGCTTTTTCTTTTAAATGAGAAAACATGTGAATTACTAGATTATTAATTATGAGAAAACTTATTAATTTTTTTTATAAAATAAATATCCATTTTTATATTCTACGCGTTTAACGGCAAAAATAACATTCCAGAAAAATAAGAAAAAGCTACGCTACACAATACAGGGTCACAGAGAAATAAAGGAAAAACTAGGCTTATGCCCTTTACTAATTATTTACATAAATTAATTAATTCCTAAGGCGAGCTCTGAGTGCCGCGAACGGTCCAAACAGTAGGACGAGGCCCTGCACCATAAATACTAAAAGCAGTACCAGTTCTAAAAATAAATTATAATTTAAATTAAAAATAAAAGAGTCTCAGACTTGGTCGTGCAATCTCATGTTGCTGGCTTACGCCTCAACGTACAAGAAACCTTGTAGCGTTTGCGTTTCGTCGAGGCTCATTCGACCGATACGGTCGTCGCCTAACGGGGATATGAAACTCACAAAATACGCATTTGAAGCCGACAAAACCAATTTTGTAAATCGTTTGCAAAGATCGGATTTGAAAATAGATTTTTATTTATCAATTAACTAATTTTAATTAAATACTTTTATTTTGAAAATCTTTCTGAAAATTTCGGCAGCACCTCCTCTGTAACTGGGACAACCCAATCCTGGAAGGATGCCAATCCGCAACACAAATAAATATCCCAAACCAGGGATCACCAACCCAAAATGAATATCCAACCCAAAAATGAACACAACACAACAATCCGAAATAGAAAAATACGCCGCGACGTAACCGATACTCTACGTATCACCCAAAGCAACAGAATAATCAAAATACCGAATCCCGAAACAGGATCGGGACCGCGTCATCACAGACTATCTACGGAAGAAATACGGGGACACGAAGTTATACCTCAATTGCTCGGCTAGAGCTCTCAGATGTAATTAAGAAAGAATAATCCACGCGGCAGCGGAAAAAGTGCCGAAAAGCGCACGGGAGGTGCAGATAGCGGGCCGGGCCGTAAGGAACGCGCTGGACAGTGTCCGAACAGCGGACAGTGCTGGTCGAACGGGAATGAAGTCGCCGGAGTGCTGGGATCCGGCGCACGGGAGGTGGCGCACGGCTAGGGAACGACGGGGCTCGGCTGGACGGGGTCTGGCCGGCGCGGAAGACGCTGGCCGGGCACGAGAGATGCTGGCCAGGCGCGGGAGACGCTGGCCGGGCGCGAGAGACGCTGGCCAGGCACGGCTGGACGGGACGCGGCCTCGGGGGCGCGTACGAGGGTCGCCGGAGAGGGCTGGACACGGGTTTGCCTCGGGGCGCGCGCTCGGGTGAAGGCGGGTGGAGGCGCTGGTTGGTCGTCGACGGGAGGCAGGGCCGGCGGTTGTCGAGCGCTCGGGTGAAGGCGCCGAAGTGGCCGAGCAGGATCTGGTCGGCGGTGGTTCGGCTGAGTGGGGAAAGGTTTGAGGAAGAGTGAGAGGGAGAGGAATGAGAGTGAGGGAAGAATATGGTGGTGGGACTGGTGCTGGTGCTTTTAAGGGAAAGTGTGGGAGAGAGGTGTTGTGGTGGAGTGTTTGCAGGAGTGGAAAAAAATGTGTGGAGAGGAGGGAGTTGTGGGAGGAAAGTAGGGGGTGGCCTGGTCGTGGGAAGACCTGGCCAAGTCATGGGAAATTTTTTTTGTTCTCTTTTACTATAGAGAAATACCAGAATACTTATATAATATATATATATATTTTTTTCTTTAAAGCCATTTAAAGGGATTTTAAAAAGAAGGTGGATTCGGGCTCGAGGTTGGATCCCTGGGCACGGGATCGGGACAGGGTACAAACAAAGATCCAATGATCATTTTAAAAATAATATTTTTCCCAAAACTGACTAAGATAATAATAATAATAATAATAATAAGACTAATATTATGCTACAAATCCTAACAATTAAAGATTCGTAGAAAATTTTGGGTTTCACAACCTTCCCTCCTTAGATAATTTCGTCCTCGAAATTAAAGGCAGGGTTAGGGGTTACCTCAAGTCTCAAACAGATACGGATACTGCTCCCGCATCTTGTCTTCTAGCTCCCAGGTAGACTCGCCTGGGGAGTTATGCCGCAACATAACTCTGACTATTGGCGTCACAGAATTCCTGGTTCTCTTTTCTCCTCTGTCCAATATCGCCACTGGCTTCTCTGGTACTGTGAGGCTGGGTCCAATTTCCAGCTCCGAATGGTCCAAGATGTGGCGCGGGTCCGGGATGTAGCGTCTCAGCTGCGAAACATGGAAGACGTTGTGGACGCCTTCGAGACTTGGGGGTAGAGCCACACGATAAGCCACTTCTCCAATCCTGTTAAGCACTTCCAAAGGACCGATATACCTGGGGCTTAGCTTTTCTGCTCTGCCGAAACGGATGGTTCCTCTGGTAGGGGAGATCTTCACGAACACTCTGTCACCTTCTTCAAACTCTAACGGCCGTCGGCTGCTATCGGCCCAATGCTTCTGTCTGTCCTGGACAATCTTGAGCTTGTCCATAATCATCTTTACCTTCTTTGCTGCATCGGTCACCATCTCAGGTCCAAGCAATACCCTTTCTCCTACGTCGTCCCAAGCAAGTGGGGTTCGGCAACGACGTCCATAAAGTGCCTCGAACGGAGTCATACCGATGCTAGCTTGGTAGCTGTTATTGTAGGAGAACTCTACAAAGTGCAAATGGTCTTCCCAAGACCCTCCAAATTCTAAGACGCAAGATCTCAGCATGTCTTTTAGCATCTGGATTGTTCTCTTCGATTGTCCATCAGTCTGGGGATGGTAGGCGGTGCTGAACTTCAGTTGCGTTCCCAAACTGTCGTAAAAGCTCTTCCAGAAGTGAGAGGTGAACCTGGTATCCCTGTCAGACACGATACTTACCGGAACTCCATGAATCTGGTAGATGTGCCGCATGTACAGTGCTGCCAACTTTTCGGTGGATAGACTCACCTTGAAGGGAATAAAGTGGGCTGACTTCGTCAGTCGGTCCACGATAACCCAAATGGCATTCTTCTCTCCTTGGGATCGAGGCAGTCCTGACACAAAGTCCATCGTTATGTGTTCCCATTTCCACTCCGGGATGTCTAACGACTGCAACAGTCCTGCTGGTCTCTGTCTGCTAGCTTTCACTTGTTGACAAATTAAACATCTAGCTAAATACGTGGATATGTCCTTCTTCATTTCGTACCACCACACTATAGTATGCATATTTCGATACATTTTGTTTGCTCCTGGATGTATGGAATACTGCGACTGGTGCGCTTCTTGCATCAGCTCGTTCCTTAGTTCGCCAGTTGGTATGCAAAGCCTCGTACCATGCCTTTGTGCTCCGTCGCTGGTGATCGAGAATCCTTCAAGTGTTCCTGCCAACACTTGATCTCTGAGTTTGCAAAGCGTCTCGTCTTGGAATTGTGCCTCCTTAACTCTGTCCATTAGACTTGATCGCACTTGCAACTGCATCATTGATAAGTCAGCTCCTGGTACAATCGCTTCTCTTCCCAGTTTCTTTATCTTCTCTTCGGGTAGTACAATCTCCAGTCCAAGCTTTTTCATGTCCTCCAGTAAATAACGTTCCTTGGTTAAGAATATTGCCATCGGGTATCGACTAAGTGCATCTGCAACAATATTAGCCTTACCTGGATGATACTACAGGTTGATGTCGAAATCCTTCATCGGCTCCAGCCATCGCCTCTGTCGCATGTTCAGCTCCTTCTGAGTGAAAACATATTTAAGACTTTTGTGGTCAGTAAATATTTCCACTCTCTCTCCATAAAGGTAGTGCTTCCACAACTTCAATACAAATATAACCGCTGCAAGCTCCAAATCATGCGTGGGATAGTTCTTCTCATGAGTCCGTAATTTCCTAGATGCGTAAGCAATTACTTTTTCGTGTTATTGAAGAACACAGCCCAATCCCTTACCGGAAGCATCACTGTAAATTGAGAAACCGTCAATACCTGAGGGTAGCGCAAGTATCGGCGCCGTTATAAGCCTCTTCTTCAGTTCCTCAAATACTGATTGGCAAGCTTCCGACCAAACAAGTTATTCGTTCTTCCTAGTAAGCTTCGTCATTGGCTCAGCAATCCTGGAGAAATCCTTTACAAACTTCCGGTAGTAGCCAGCTAAACCCAAGAAACTTCTGATTTCTGCAACTGAACTTGGTGCAGTCCACTTCTCAATAGCAGCTATCTTCATTGGATCCATCGAAATTCCTTCTCATGTGACAACATGGCCAAGAAAATCCACTTTGTCTAAAAAGAATTCACATTTAGATAGCTTACCATAGAGCTTCTCCTTCCTTAAAGTTCCCAAAACTTTCCTTAGGTGCTCTTCATGCTCTTCTTCAGTCTTCGAGTAGATCAGAATGTCATCGATGAAGATAACAACAAACTGATCTAAATATTCATGGAAGACCTTGTTCATAAGGTTCATGAATACTACAGGGGCATTCGTCAGTCCAAACGACATGACCAAAAATTCATACTGTCCATATTTGGTGTTGAACGCCGTCTTTGGAATATCCTCCTTCCTGACCTTGATTTGATGATAGCCATCTTCGAAAATACCTTAGCTACACTCAGTTGATCAAACAGGTCGTCGATCCGGGGCAGAGGGTACTTGTTCTTGATGGTGATGTTGTTCAGCGCCCGGTAATCAATGCATATCTGTACGGTTCTATCCTTCTTGGGCACGAACAAAACTGGCGCTCCCCAGGGTGAAGCCCCGTCTCTGATAAATTCCTGGGCCTTCAGTTCGTCAATCTGGTCATTCATCTCCTTTGCCTCCTTGGGGTTGACTCAGTAGCATCCCCGAGAAATAGGAGAAGAGCAGGGAACTAGGTCGATGGTGAATTCCACACCTCGATCTGACGGCAATCCTGGAAGACTATCTGGAAAGACGTCCATGAATTTCGCTATGATAGGGTGAGGAGGCCTGGGTTCTTCGGTGATAGAGGAGTAGGTAACACTCTTCATGTCTTCCGGAGCTCGAGAGATTTCAAACTCCGGTTCTCCCGGTGGGCTGAAGATTACACATCCTCTGTGACAATCTATCAGCGCATGCTGCTCACTTAACCAGTCCATCCGTAGGACTACATCATAGTTGGGCAAGGGCATCACAAGTAAGGGTATTAAGAATTTGTGGCCTGATATAGTTATGGGACAGTTACAAGTCTCGGTAATGGGTATGGATCCACCACCGGTCATAAATCTACTAATCATCTTACTAAATCCCGTATCTAGGTGGTGTGCAGAAATAAACTTTGATGATATGAAACTGTGTGATGCACCCGAATCAAATAATGCTAGAGCAGGATGTGAAAACACATAAATGGAACCTGAGATGACATCAACGGTAGGTTTCTGCTCTTGTTCTTGCTCGTCTGCTGCTATGGCAAAAGCTCGCCCGGTCTTCTGCTGATGCTGCCCGAACCATTGTTGCTGAGTGGGTAGAGGAGCTCTTTGTTGAGTTGCTCCGATCCGGTTGAATGCTGTGGGGCAGTCCCTCACTTGGTGGGTGGCAGACCCACAAACTAGACAGTGTCCCAGTTTCTTCCTGCAGATGTTCGCCTGATGTCCTAACCTCTTGCAGAAGTCGCAGACAGGGATCTGCTTCTGAGTCGTTCTGTCACTGGACCTTGCCTGATGGTGCTGCTGCTGGTGGTGCGAAGGCCTGTTATTGTTGTTGTTGGGCCTCTTCTAGTTACCCTGGAAGTTGCTAGTTCCAGGATACTCCCTTTTTGAACGAGAAGGCTGGCTCTTCTCCACATCCTGAGCTCGTATCAGAATCTTCTCATACGTTTTGGCGCCGCCTGCGATCACAGGGGTGCGAATTTCTTCCCTTAGTCCATACCTGAATCTTTCAGCAAGATCCGCGGGGTCAGCAACCAAGTTCTTGACAAAGCAGCTAAGTCGGCCGAACTCTGCCGCATACTCTCCAACCGTCATGTTACCTTGCTTCAGGTCCTGGAACAGTCTTTCCATCTCCCGCAACTCTGATGTTGGGAATAACTTCCTGCGGAACAACCTCTTGAAGGTGTCCCAATCAAGCTGCTTGTCCTGAAGTTGGGGTTCATACCGATACCAGGTGCTTGCTATATCTCACAGCTGGAGTCCTACTGTTTCGACATGGAGGTCATCAGGTAGTCGATCGACGCTGAGGAGATGCTCTATGCTGTCGAGCCATTCGTCGGCATAGATGATTCCCTCGGTTCCTTTGAAGGGTCGAGGGTCCTGCTTCTTAAAGTTCTCAATAGTGCCGACCTTCACATAATAATGTCTCTTATCAAATTGAATGGCCTTAATGATACATAAATTAACCCTTAGATTTATGTTTACCTTAGCTGATTGAGCTGTTCCTCCTCTCTCGAGGGCAGCCATAGCCACGTTGTGGGCATTCTCCATGCCTTCTCTCATGATCGCGGTCTGCTCGCGATTGGCTTCAGCTTGGGCTGCGGTCTGTTCACGATGAGCTTCAGCTTGGGCTCTCTGGGCCTCCAGTACTCCTCGTAGCAGGCCTACGAGCTCGGTAGGGTCCACTGGTACTGGTGGGGCTGGTGCGGGTACTACCGCAGGGGACTACGGTTCAGTTCGGGGAAGTGCAGGTTCTTCCGTTTGTGCTATAGTAGCGTAAACGGGGCGGGGTGCTGGTGCAGCGTGGGGACGGTCAGTCAGCTGCAAGGGAGGAGGGTCCCGGCGTGCTTGAGGAGGTGGGGTGTGATTGGTAGATGACACCTCATCTTCAGCAGGGCCGGAACGGGTGGTCTTTCCTTTGGCCATACTCTGGAAGGTTTAGGATGCAATACATAAGCAAGGTATCCTACCAGTCTATAATCAAACAAAAATATTTATATATATATATATAATTCGGACCTATGTTGTAACAAATCAATGTTCTAGTGTTCTAATTATTTCTAGGTATGTTCACCTAAGTTGTTATTTTTGAGACCTGTATGGGCCACCACTAAAAACATGTCATGACCCGATCCCAAATTATTGGGTCGAATCGGATCATGTCCAGCCTGCACCGTTGTGAGACGGCGGCAGCAATCTGTTATATATGCAGGTATTCACAATAATATTTATACATTTGTCACAACTCGAATATACAAAAAATTTTAAAAACTTTTATTCAACAATTGAAAAGTACAACTGGGAATGAAAGAACTGAAATAAAGTACTGAATTCAAATTAACAAACTCCAAAACAATAAAACTAGAAAACTGAAAACAACTAGCTAGGCGGTCGGCTCATCGGCCTCAGGTCCTGCGTCCTCCAAGGGGGACTCTGGCAACACCATATGGTACAATACCGGGTCATAGTAGCTATTGTACAATAGCTCAGCATCCTCAATGTTACCTAAAAATGTGGTCTCCAATCAGGAGGGAGCAAGTACGAATATGTATCTCACATTTCAAGTAATAATAGAAAAGTGCAGGCTAAACAGTTGAAACAATATTTTCCAGCAATTTAACAATTAAAAACAATGTGATTTGAATGTGTAAACGTCTATGACCGGCTTGGGTTGTACAATAGCATCCTAGCGACGCAATACGGCTTATCCCCGTGTGTTAGAGGGGTAAGCTCGCACAATATGCAATATGAGGGGTATTGGCCATAAACGTTACACTATTCTCTCAATCCCCACAATCAATATCAATCAATATTTGAACCCTAGGAGAGGGTTCCATGTAGCAATGTGGTTTAACATGCAGCTTGACAATTACTAAAGAAAATACAAGAAAACATAACCGTAACTTGCCTCTGTTAATTGACTGGATCGGAAATGTCGGTACCGAGGAGGAAATTAAGTTCGTCTCCGAGATCCTACAGTTGAGAACCTTGACTTAGAACCATAATAAAACCATTCTAGGTGTGCTAGTTACAATCTCTAGAAGCAGACCCTAGTCAAATTTTAAGTTATTTAGTAATCTACCGAAAAATGTCTAACGTCGCAATCTATGTTCGTTATCATTTTAATTAAATAAGTCGGTTATTGATTAATTGAGAAAAATAGCAATTACCGGTTAAATTGACAAAACTTTGTATTTTAAATATATATATAACTAGCTCTTTCTTTTAAATGAGAAAACATGTGAATTACTAGATTATTAATTATGAGAAAACTTATTAATTTTTTTATAAAATAAATATCTATTTTTATATTCTACGCGTTTAACGGCAAAAACAACATTCCAGAAAAATAAGAAAAAGCTACGCTACACAATACAGGGTCACAGAGAAATAAAAGAAAAACTAGGCTTATGCCCTTTACAAATTATTTACATAAATTAATTAATTCCTAAGGCGAGCTCTGAGTGCCACGAACGGTCCAAACAATAGGCCGAGGCCCTGCACCATAAATACGAAAAGCAGTACCAGTTCCAAAAATAAATTATAATTTAAATTAAAAATAAAAGAGTCTCAGACTTGGTCGTGCAATCTCATGTTGCTGGCTTACGTTTCAACGTACAGGAAATCCGGTAGCGTTTGCGTTTCGCCGAGGCTCATTCGACCGATACGGTCGTCGCCTAACGGGGATACGAAACTCAGAAAATTCGCATTTAAAGCCGACAAAACTAATTTTGTAAATCGTTTGCAAAGACCGGATTTGAAAATAGATTTTTATTTATCAATTAACTAATTTTAATTAAATACTTTTATTTTGAAAATCTTTCCGAAAATTTCGGCAGCACCTCCTCTGTAACTGGGACAACCCAATCCTGGGAGGATGCCAATCCGCAACACAAATAAATATCCCAAACCAGGGATCACCAACCCAAAATGAATATCCAACCCAAAAATGAACACAGCACAACAATCCGAAATAAAAAAATACGCCGCGACGTAACCGATACTCTACGTATCACCCAAAGCAACAAAATAATCAAAATACCAAATCCCGAAACGGGATCGGGACCGCGTCATCACAGACTATCTATGGGAGGGACACGGGGACACGAAGTTATACCTCAATTGCTCGGCTAGAGCTCTCAGATGTAATTAAGAAAGAATAATCCACGCGGCAGCGAAAAAAGTGCCGCAAAGCGCACGGAGGTGCGAACAGCGGGCCGGACCGGGCCGTAAGGAACGCACTGGACAGAGTCCGAACAGCGGACAGTGCTGGTCGGACGAGCACGAAGTCGCCGGAGTGCTGGGATCCGGCGCACGGTAGGTGGCGCGCGGCTAGGGCACGGCGGGGCTCGGCTGGACGGGGTCTGGCCGGCACGGGAGACGCTGGCCGGGCACGGGAGACGCTGGCCAGGCGTGGGAGATGCTGGCCGGGCGCGGGAGACGCTGGCCAGGCGCGGTTGGACGGGGCGCGGCCTCGGGGGCGCGCGCGGGGGTCGCCGGAGAGGGTTGGGCGCGGGTTTGCCTCGGGGCGCGCTCGGGTGAAGGCGGGCGGAGGCGCTGGTTGGACGCCGGCGGGAGGCAGGGCCGGCGGTTGGCGGGCGCTCGGGTGAAGGCTCCGGAGTGGACGAGCGGGATCTGGTCGGTGGTGGTTCGGCTGAGTGGGGAAAGGTTTGAGGAAGAGTGAGAGGGAGAAGAATGAGAGTGAGGGGAGAATGTGGTGGTGGGAGTGGTGCTTTTAAGGGGAAGAGTGGGAGAGAGGAGTTGTGGTGGAGTGTTTGCAGGAGTGGAAAAAAAATGTGTGGAGAGGAGGGAGTTGTGGGAGGAAAGTAGGGGGGGTGGCCTGGTCGTGGGGAGACCAGGCCAAGTCATGGGAATATATATATATATATATATATATATATATATATATATATATATATATATATATATATATATATATTGTTCTCTTTTACTAAAGAGAAATACCAGAATACTTATATAATATATATATATTTTTTTTATTTAAAGCCATTTAAAGGGATTTTAAAAAGAAGGTGGATTCGGGCTCGGGGTCGGATCCCTGGGCACGGGATCGGGACAGGGTACAAACAAAGATCTAGTGATCATTTTAAAAATAATATTTTCCCAAAACTGACTAATAATAATAATAATAATAATAATAATAATAATAATAATAATAATAATAATAATAATAATACGCTTCAAATCCTAACAATTAAAGATTCTTAGAAAATTTCGGGTTTCACAGGCCTTTTGTTCGTTAACAATTTTTTTATAGAGAATTGATATGTAATATCGACCCAAAATCCTCAATCGATGGAAATGAGACAAGTACTTAAATGTGTGTGTTTGTATATATGAGCCTCTAGTCTAGTGGTAGAGAGGAGGCATGTGTTTTGGGATTTCGCGAGGTCGGGAGGAGTTTTTCAAGGTTCTATTTACCAAGGGTTATTTAAAAAGGATATTGTCCGTTGCTTATTATCCACAACAGTTTTTAACCATTGCATGAAATATTTAGGCAACATTTATCAACCGTCCCGTATTACTCAAAATCTACAACAGTTTGTTAATCGTTTCCAAATATATTACTGACAGCGTAATGTAACCGTTACGCATAATACATTATTTGCAACTAATGTTGGAAAATTTTCTTCTAACCGTTGCAAGAGGAATCTGCAATACTCGAATTTACAATGGTTCCAATAATTGTTGCAGATTGATTTTGCAACGGATTATATATATTACTTTTGCAATGGTTTTCTACCTTTTGTAAGGCACCCTAATTTCTTGTAACGAAATGTGGATGTAAAAAGTTTTTTTTGCCAAACCACGCATATATTGGCTAAAGAAAATATGTTTGATTGTAAATAAGAGGAGAAAAAGAACTATAAGAGAAGACGAGTGATGTTTATTCCTCTTTCTAACATTGAATTGTCGTTACAAAATTACTAATGATATAAGAATCCATGTATCTACATTCCGATTAATCTACAGGAATTTACTGAAAATAAAGATTTCATCCCTCCATCTGCATTCTTGACTGCAGAATCTTCTGTGTAGCTTTTCGCTCGGTAACCACATGTTACTGCCCTCCACTATTTCTCCACACTTCCCATTTCCGCACTGGAATCTCGGCTGCAAGCTGATGGCCTTCTTCATTGTTATTGTACGCAACACCTCAACGGCTTCTCTTCTGCACCTGTCGATGTTAGGATTTCCTGAGACCATATATTCGACAGATGCATTGTTGTTTGAAATATCTCCAGAGGCGACTCTACTGAGAAGTTCCATGCCGAGCGAGCGAGTAGCAGGGACACAGAAGCCGAGGACACCTAACGTGTAGGCTGCAGCAGAGTGGCCGCCGGCCACTGCACGCCGGAGAAGTCGAAACCCAGATACTTTTCGCCTCGAATTGTATATGTGTTCCTGCAGACCATAACCAAGCACAAATTAATTACGGAATAATTAATGTGTCACCATTGTAATTTGTTTGTTCAGGTACATAACAGTTAAATTCTAATAACATGTATAGCTTAAGTCTCTAAATTAAGCCCGGTTGTTAACTGATAATTATTACTAATTAAGGTCAAAATTGACCAGCTAGCTACGTACCAATCCAAGAATATAGGTGGCTTCAAGGTTTCCGCTCCGTGAACAATGTCTAAGGAATTGGAAATAACCTTCCTTGTCCCACCAGTGCTTGTTTCGCTCCTTGTACACAGGCATGGACTTCCCTACTTGCCTCGCTTGCGACGCCGCGTGAAACATCTTGCACGTAGCACGCAAATTCTTCATATCAAGGAGGGGCGTCGACGAGACCGACGCCAGTTGGGTCGCGATCTCGACGAGGAGGTCTTGTGGTAGGGAATTGATACGGAGCCTCCTCTTGTTTGTCCTCATTGCAAAGCAACACCAAGAAAGAAGAGAGCAAGAAGAAACACCGTATAATTGAGAAGCAGAGAAAAAGAAATTAAGAAATTGATAGAAGAAAGGAGAGAGGCAGGCTTTATTTATAATCGAGAGATTGGTAATCCTATAATAAGTCTATGCTTAATAGGAAATAGGAATGGCAAGCCAGAGAGTTTATATATGGACGAATCAAATTTGGCAAGTCGAGTTCACGTATGGAAATCCTAATATCTAGCTAGATTACTAAATACTATTGTTGTGATTCACGTACGGAAATCCTAATATCTAATTATTACTAAATAGTATTAATTTGGGTATTGACATATTTGGAAACTTTCATCTGATTGTAATTTAATTTGGTGGGCCAAAATCAAACCTCAACTTTCATCTAGAAACTATTTTGTTTGAGCTTGTTAGGTTCTAAGTTGTGAAACTTTTGCAATGTGCTGGAATGGATTATTCGTGACACTTCACACAATATTTGTTTCCAAAACTAGACTTACATAATTATAATTAACATCTATCTAGATTTCTAACTAGTATTGTGTTATTCACGCATGGAAATCCTAATTTCTAATTAATTACTAAATAGTATGTTGTGATTTGGGTATTGACATATTTGGAAACTTTCATCTAATCAACATTCGGTTCATGTCCGTCTCATAATCCTAATATGAGACAGATTGATATTATTCTTTATTTGGAGTTTAGCTTCTTATGTCATATCAGACACAAGGTTGATTTAACTTTGCGGACCAGTTCAAATTTAATTTTGCTTCTTCTTCTTCTTTTCCCAATTTAGCTATTTTTAACTTAGGTCCTTTGCCTTTTACCAAAATGTAGCCCGATATTTGTACCCGTCCTGAAATTCATTGGAGCTCTCTATTTTAGCAAGGGTTATTCAGGTCAATCAACATGACGGCCTCGTGCTTGAATTATTTCGACCAAAACATATATATATATATATATATATATATATATATATATATATATATATATATATATATATATAAAGAGAGAGAGAGAGAGAGAGAGGGGGGGGGGGGGGGGGGGGGGGGGGGGGGGTTGCGACCTGGAAGGTCGGGAGTTCGATCCCAATGGGGACGTTTTAGGGTTCTATAAACCACACTATTGCGAGTTTTGTTTTCTTTAAGTTCTTTTGATCCCAGGTTTTTTAAGTTAACAACTTTTTTGTGTCTTTGTAGTTTCTTCCTTCTGTTGGTTGTTGGTTTCTGAACTCAAATCCATCAGTGTTCATATCCTAATTTTTAATTTAGGAACAAAAGGACTTCTTTTCTGACCAAAAGCAAGGTAAGGAAATATTTAGTAGGAACAATATTGGGACAAATACTTGATATAGTTTTTGGAATTACCCCAATGATATAGTTTGATTTTATGATTACTATGGTACCCAACTATCCCAAAATTCATAACATCTTCAAACCTGACAAAGAGCGACTCAAAACTATTAAGCTGCAAAGAACAGAACAACTCGTGTCCTCGATAAAAACTTGTCTCGACTCCATAACAATGTTGTTAAAACCGGACCGGACCGGCAATTGGACCGGATCCGACTGGTTTATACCAAAAAATCGGTCCGGTTCGATTAAAATTGGATCTTTTAAAGAACCGTCGGTTTTTTGTGAAAATCGGGTTCAACCGGTGAACCGGCCGAACCGGTTCACAATTGATCGGGTAACAACCGTAAGCCCTTCAGTTCCTTCGCTCCCTTCTACCCCGCGGGAGTCCTTGTTCGGATAAAGCCCTAGCCCTTGGCTTGGTACGCGCCTGCTTTTGAGAGCCTTTCTGCTGGTTCCCTGAGGAGGCCTCATTTTTCTTCGTTAGCATTTTCAAAAGAATGTTCGGCTCAAACCGAATGGTCAAAGGCTGGGAGTCTTGATGGGAATACCGGGGGTTCGTCATTAGTAGTGGGGAAGCCGGCCAATGAACCATGTAGACAGATTAGTAGGTACGGCACGTACCATAGTCTGGGGTACGGATTGACTTACTATTCGATTCGAAGTGGATGACTACCTAGATTAGAATGAGGATTCCATATTTCGTGATAGTTATCATGGGTTGAAAAGGGACGGGCCAATAGCAACGCAGAAGTTTCATACAAAGGTGCCTTGAACAGGCAGGGAAATGGGGTTCCCGTGGCTCCACTGGATATCCCTGATGATGATTCAGAGGCATCTGATGATGATGAACTTCCTATACCAGAGGATGAGGACGATCTTTGTCCCACGATTGTGCTCACCAGGGAAGAGAAGGCTAGATTACGAAAGCCATGGAAGCAGGCTCTGATTATTAAGTTGCTGGGTCGCTCGATTGGTTACAATTATATCTCTATGAGATTGAAGCAGTTATGGGCGCCCAAAGGTCAATTTTCTCTGATAGACATCGGCAATGATTATTATGTGGCAAGGTTCCACCTGAAGGAAGACTATGATTATGCTCTTACAGGTGGCCCTTGGCCAATTGCAGATCACTACCTCACGGTGAGGAAGTGGAAGTGGCGGCCTAACTTCAAGCCGGCAGAGGATGTTATCACCAAAGTTGCAGCATGGGTTCGCATTCCAGGACTGTCTCTTGAGCTCTTTATGGCAGCTAGTCTAGATCGATTCCTAACCTAAGAGGATTGCTTTAAAGACTTTCCGATCCCGGTATTCGATCTAAGTGAAGTTTTCCCTTTCCTCTGCCTTCGAATTCGAAGCGGATGAGGGAGAAGAAGCTTTCCTTGATTCTCTCGGAACTACTTCTTTCAGTCTAGCATTTTCGCCCCTTGCCTCAAAGTCTTAGTCCAAAGCGTTGGATTCAGAACTTATCTTGTCCCTGTCTCGTACCCAAGTTTCTAAACTCAAGTTTGAGCCACCCCTGTGTTAACTGCCTTCAGCTGGTAACATACTGTCCGAAGTAAACCCTATTCAAGACCACGCAGACCGACCAATTTTGATTTTTTTTTTAAGAATTCTTTTTTAAAAAAAAATTATCAAGTAAAATTTGGATAATATGATTTTTTTTTTTGTTTGGTTTTTATCGACCTTATAGTTGTAAGATTAAACCAAACCAACATACTTATGGCTAAACCAAACTAACCAAGAAGTAAATATGAATATCTTACCTATTTAAACTATGCTAAACCAAGTCTATTTGAACCCGGTTAAACTCCGGTCCGACCTATACCAAAAATTTCGGCTCGATCATCGGTCCGATTTTTAAAATATTGCTCCAAAAAAACATGTCGGTGCTCGACAGGGCCGGCCCGAAACATTTTGATGCCCAGGACTGAATACAAAATGATGCCCCTTCTTCAAAAAATATATTGAAAATAAAGTATAAATTTTTTTTTGCATGATACAATAAACCAAAGTGGACTCTTTTGGACTGGGACCTGATACATGCCAGCTAACCTTAAATTTTGCAATAGAAAAATATCATGGCAAATGGCAATACTACTTTCGTAGTTTAAAAAAAATCGATACAATATGTTATTTAACATTTCTTGTTTATGTTTTTTCAATACTAGGATTGAGATATATGGGCTTGTTTGCCTAATTTATCTACAACAGAGAAACTCAAGAACATAGAAAAAAGTCAAAATCGGGAGGAACAAAAGTTACAAGAGGAACAAAAGTTACAAAACATTTCAGTAAGAAAACAAAATCATTGTAAAATCTTAAGTGCAAAGGTTTATGAAAAGATATTCAACACTAGGAACCTATAATTTTAAGTGTGAAACCTTAAGTGCAAAGATAATGAAAAGACTCATCGCCATAACTATAACTCACAAGACGTAGTAAGCTAAATATACTATAGAAGCTGATTGAAACTTAGTTACTATGAAAACGTGCATAAATAGAGATATTACAAAGGAAGACCGAAGATCTACTACAAACAATATGTATCCTAATTTTTAAAAGATGCAAAATTTCAAGTCTGTGCTTGTGTCTGTGCAAAGTAGATTATGAAAGTATAACTTGGAACTTTCGAAAAAAATAACCTACATCAATAAAACCCCTCATTGAAAAGATGGGGGCAAAGAGGATTGTCCTCAATCATCGATGACAGAGAAAACTCGAAAAACATAATAAAGCCAACATCAAGAGGAACAAAAGTTACAAAATATTTCAATTCTCAAATGAAAGTCTTGCTAAAATATCAGGTTCACATTGATACGTCTATCTGACCTTTTCGTCTCCACTTCGAGTCAAGGCTCGAGCAAAGGACGGCGAGAGAGAGAGAGAGAGATGAGAGAGAGAGAGAGTAGCTTGTCTGCCGCCGTGGCCTTCTTTGTGTAGTCTTATTTCACGGAATCCTTGTTGTAATGCCTATAGTTCGTATTACGTATCTTGATATACGTGTACGTATTCTTGACTCGTATTGCGTATTTTCCTGCATGGTTATTTTGGCATGTCATTGAATATGGCATAGCTTGGTTCGGCTTAGCTTTGTTTGGTTTGCTTTGGGTTCTTCATGAACCAAAAGAAAACCCCCCACCTACCACCACCACCCTCATTATATTTCCACCTAACTCTCTCTCTCTTCATTTAGTCTTCTCCTTCACTTCTTCTTCGCCACCATTTACTCTTCCACCTACCAGGAAGAGATAGAGCTTAGGCAAATGCAAACTTGCTTCATGATGGATCCCAAATGTTTATTGTTCCATTCTCTTTCTTATTTGATTCTAAGATACTTAGAACTTGGCATTTTCAATTTTTATGGTTATATTTTTGTAGATCTAAGTTTTAAGTTCCTTCTTGTTTAGTTTTCTTGGTTTTGATCTCTAAAAACTTGGTATTTCCAAAAACTAATGGTTCTATGCTGTAGAAAATTCAATTTCCTTCAGTTTTAGCTTTTGTTTCGCTTGATTTCGACTCCGGATGAGGAAGTTATGGCCATGGCAAGTTTTCGAAACTTTCATGGCTGAACTTGCTGTTTGGGGACGATGACCCCCATGCGCCCGGGAGGCCATACGCCGGGAGGCCATGCACTGTGAAGTCCCGGCAACGCAATCCCATGCGCCGATTTGTGCAGGAATTCCATGTGCCGATTTGCGCAGGAATCCCATGCGCCGATTTGTGCAGGAATCCCATGCGTCGATTTGCGCAGGAATCCCATGCGCCGATTTGTGCAGGAATCCCATGCGCCGATTTGCGCAGGAATCCCATGCGCCGATTTGTGCAGGAGTCCCATGCGCCGATTTGTGCAGGAGTTCCATGCGCCGATTTGCGCAGGAATCCCATGCGCCGATTTGTGCAGGAATCTCATGCGCCGATTTGCGCAGGAATCCCATGCGCCGATTTGCGCAAAAATTCCATGCGCCAATTTGTGCAGGAATCCCATGCGCCGATTTGTGCAGGAGTCCCATGCGCCGATTTGTGCAGGAATCCCATGCGCCGATTTGCGCAGGAATCCCATACGCCGATTTGTGCAGGAATCCCATGCGCCGGAATTGCTCTATTTCGCTGTTTTTGCCTGTTTAAGTTGTTTTGTAGCTAGAATCTTGAAAAACTCAAAACATGAAAGTTGTAGATCTTTTCCTTGCCATCAAGAATATGTCACTAGTTATTTTATGCAGGTTTCTCTTATTCATGATATTATAAGAATAAAACACGATAGTGGCCCGCTGTGGCGCACTCTTGACAAGTAAACTACTGTTACGACGGCTAGCCTGACATGACAAGTATGAAAGTTCTGGACACCGTGGACGTTTGTGTTTGTATAAATAAACTAGTACTGTCTTGCATCATGTCTAGGACGGGGACCCCTGAGTACCACGGTCAGGGGTACCTACTGAAATTGACTAAGGCTAATTAACTAGAATGATTCAGTAGTCATGAAGAGATTCCCAGCTACAGGCAATCCCGTTATCTGGGCGCATTCAGTGGACTTGTATCCTTCGACGAGTAGGGCACATTTCCAGCACACAGTCATGTGTTGCATTCTTCCTAACGGACATTCGACCTGGATAACCGGATGGTCTGCAGGGCTTGTGGTTGTTGGGATAATCTCGTTGCATCTTGCTAGTAACTAGGCCTGTGATAACCCTAGTTAGTTAAAGTATCAAGCCGTACTCCTTGCTTGGCCGTGATTGATTGGATGTACTTTATTCCAGCTTAGTATTATCCTGATCCTGTGCAAGATTGTGACATGACATGATTATTGATGCTTGCCTTAACAATAACGATCAGGGGTCCAGTTCTGTTCAGGCGAAGGGTTACAACCCCGGTCCTTGTTTGGTTTAAGGGTTGTAACCTGGCTCCCGGAGCAGTTCTGTGTCCTCTCTTCGTTTATTGTCTTATTGTAACCCTGTCATGCTCGTCATGTTTTACCTTACTTCAATACCATAATTATTTATACTGGCCTTAACAATAAAGATCAGGGGTCCTGTTCTGTTCAGGCGAAGGGTTACAACCCCGGTCCTTGTTTGGTTTAAGGGTTGTAACCTGGCTCCCAGAGCAATTCTGTGTCCTCTCTTCGTTTATTGTCTTATTGCAACCCCTGTCATGCTCGTCATGTTTTACCTTACTTCAATACCATGATTATTTATACTGGCCTTAACAATAAAGATCAAGGGTCCAGTTCTGTTCAGGCGAAGGGTTACAACCTCAGTCCTTGTTTGGTTTAAGGGTTGTAATCTGGCTTCCGGAGCAGTTCTGTGTCCTCTCTTTGTTTATTGTCTTGTTACCTTATCAATAGTAATTGAGGCGGGTTTCTATTCAGGCGAAGGATTGCAACCCCGATCCTTGTTTGGTTTAAGGGTTGCAGTCTGGCTACTTGAATGGTTTCTCCGTGCTCAATATATTATTGTTATCTCAGTTATTATCAGTATCTTTTAATTGCCTTAACTATTTATTTGTGATATGCTGGTTTTAGTTCCTAAGTGAAGCCTCCTTTGTGGCACTTGCTCTTCTGGGGTCTGACCCAGCTGGTTTTGTGTAGCCAGATATCGGAGCAGCAACAGAGGATCCACCTGTCTTCCAGCCCGATGGTGACCACCAGGCGTAACCAGGACAACGAGTGGGTTTCTTTTGTCCTCCCACTCTATTTGTAAAATTATTCTTTTGAGGCGTTTAGCCGGCGAGCACGTGTTAGCTCGTATTGCACCTTTATTTACTGTCTGCCTACGGGCTGTAACATGATTGACAAATCCTAGGGTTGATCATGTATTGACTAAAACTCTTGCTAGTCCTGACATTTTGTACGACTAGCTTCATGATCATCCAATATGTAATGTATGGGACGCCTTACTATTGTATATTGATGCTCTAATATCTTGTGACTGTTACTACTTGCTTGTGATTGAGACGATAGGCTTATTCTTGACCATAGGAGACTGATGGATTGTAGTTAAACTCTCATATATCTAGACAGCCGTGACCGTATAGTGACGTGGATTCCATTTCATTATACGTAACTGGCTATGTCTGCCCCCGCTCTCCAGTATTCTGGTTCTGGGGCGTAACATGGTTTTAGTGGTGGCCCATGCAGGTCTTGTAAATCAAGATATGTGAGGGTTTACCGAATAGATGTCTCAATCAATACTCGCCCTTGATCTCTGCTCGTATCTTCTGAATCCCTGTAATCTTGACCTGATCACATGCTTGTATCGTTGATCTGTCTTGGTCCTTCCTTATTGTTCCCTATGTCGTCTTCTTCAGCGGCATTGTTCCTGGACCTGCCAATCAGCAAGGGGAAGCACCTCCCGCGGACCAGCAGCAACCTGGAGATCAAGCCCAGCATTCAGGAGTAGCCTCCAGAGTCATGTCTACCGTAGGAGAGCCACCAGTTCAGCCCGTCCAGCCAGTAGAACCTGAGGATGGCACTTTGGTGGGTCTCACCAGGTCATTATTAGCCTCCCAGGATCGTCGAGGAGATGCTTTGCACCAGGCGGTGGCAGATGCTTTGACCAGAGGAGGTCATCAGGGTAATAGCGCGGCCAACAGCTTCAAGCGCTTGAACCCTCCCTTCTTCGATGGCAGTGAAGATACGATCGCTGCAGATGCATGGCTTCAGGACACAGAGGTGATTCTAGAAGCAGCCAGGACTCCAGAAGCCGAGAAGGTGGCCGTAGTGCGCCTGCAGTTATTGGATCTTGCCCGCAGCTGGTGGGCAGCGCAGGCCGATGGATTAGTAGCCCCTATTTTATGGGCAGTATTCAGGGAGAGATTCCAGACCAAGTATTTCGATGCTGTAGCTCGATACGATCTACAGACGTGGTTTACCAATCTGAAACAGATGGACAGGACGGTCGACAGATATACGACCGAGTTTTCAAGACTTAGTCGGTTTGCTCCCACCTTGGTGGTGACCGAGTTCGATAGAGCCCAGCGGTTCCAGCAGGGGCTCCACCTAGAAATTTTATTGGCGGTGGAGCAGTTTGAGCATCAGGCTTTTGATGCAGTACTGAGGGCAGCCCGGAGGCATGAATATACCTCCCAGAGGATCGTGGATAGGACCGGAGGTCGGAAGCGATCCCATAGCCAGATGAATCAGTCTTCAGCACCAGCCCCGGTGGCCAGGGCCTTGACCATTGGAGCTCCGAGGCGGACGGCCTCAGTGACGTCGATTCAGCATTCCGCCCCGACGCACCCTCAGCAGCAGAAGCAGAAGCAGTCTTCCGAAGTGGGATGTTCACACTGCGGGAAGCCAGGACATGTGGTATCGGAGTGTCGCAGAGCACAGGGTTTGTGCTTGGTTTGTGGTGCCCCAGACCACAGGGTTGGGAATTGCCCGAACATGGGAAGTTCATCGGCCTTCTCTAGTCCTTCAGTTAGGGGACCAGCACCAATCCAGCAGCAGCAGCAGCAGCTACAGTACCCGTTCCCGAGGCCGTTACCGACGCAGGCCCAGGCATTCCAGCAGCAGAGATCGCAGCAGTACGTCCAAGCCCAAGCCCTGATCCAGAGCAGGCAGAGGAATTTTCAGCAGAGGGGACCCGCACCCAGAGGACATGGTCAAGTGCTGGCTTTGACCATGGAAGAAGAAGGAATAGCACCAGGTGAGGTGGTGGCAGGTACTATTCTCGTCAACACCTTTCCAGCTTCAGTATTATTTGATTCTGGTGCCTCGCATTCATTTATGTCTGCACGATTTACGACACGGGTAGGACTGGAGCCCGAGTCATTATCAGTAAGGCTCAATATACTTACTGGTAACGGACTTGTGGGAGTAGATAGAGTATTTTTCTCGTGTCGGATCGTAGTTAGCGGTAGAGAATTCCCCGCTAGATTGATAGAGTTCCCGATGGCCGATTATGATGTGGTCTTAGGGATGGATTGGTTGAGGGACCAGTATGCTAGGATAGACTGCCACATTGGCAGAGTTATTTTTAGCATTCCAGGCGAGCCAGAGTTTTCCTTTTCCCGAGGCGAAGTTGAACCTTCTCCTCCAATGTTGCGGATGGCAGTGGCAGTAGTACAGTTACCTCGGATAGTCGAAGAGTTTCCAGATGTTTTCCCAGAAGAGCTTCCAGGGATACCGCCAGAGCGAGAGATCGAGTTTACCATCGACTTGATTCCCGGGACAGCCCCAGTGTCAGAGAGAGTCTACAGGATGGCGCCGTCAGAGCTAGAGATATTGTACAAGATGATCGAAGAACTCAGAACCAAGGGATTCATTCGTGCTAGTGGATCGCCTTGGGGAGCCCCGATGCTTCTTGTGAAAAAGAAGGATGGTACGTCCAGATTGTGTGTTGATTATCGTACCTTGAACTCGGTGACAATCAAGAACAGATACCCTCTCCCGAGGATAGATGACTTGTTTGATCAACTCAAAAGGGCGTCAGTATTTTCGAAGATCGATTTGCGCTCAGGATACCACCAGATCAGAGTTAGAGAGCAGGACATCCCGAAGACAGCTTTCAGATCCCGATATGGGCATTGGGAGTTCCTTGTTATGCCATTTGGAGCAACCAATGCGCCGGCTGTATTCATGGACCTCATGAATCGCATCTTTATGCCCTATTTGGATCAGTTCGTGATTGTGTTCCTAAATGACATCCTGGTCTACAGCAAGAGTGAAGCAGAGAATGAGCAGCACCTCAGAGTTATTTTTCAGATTCTCAGAGAGCACCAGTTGTATGCCAAGTTCAGTAAATACGAGTTCTGGCTCGATCGCATTTCGTACTTGGGTCATATCATCACCCGAGGAGGAGTTGAAGTGGATCCCCAGAAGATCGTGGCTGTTGAAACGTGGCCGGTACCTAGCACAGTGGCAGAAATTCGTAGTTTTCTTGGCTTGGCCGGCTACTACCGGCGATTTATTTCAGACTTTGCTCGAATTTCAGCACCATTGATCCAGTTGACCCGCAAGGATGTGCAGTTTGCTTGGACAGCAGAATGCCAGGATTCTTTTAAGAGGTTGAAGCGAGGCTTGATGACGGCTCCTATTCTCACGCTTCCAGATGGAACTGGAGGATTCTCAGTATATTGTGATGCTTCGGGCAGAGGTTTAGGATGTGTTCTGATGCAGCATGGGAAGGTAATAGCATATGCGTCACGACAACTTCGTGATCATGAGAGGAATTACCCAACCCATGACTTGGAGCTGGCAGCAGTAGTGTTTGCACTTAAGTTGTGGAGGCACTACCTATACGGAGATAGGGTGGAAATTTTCACCGACCACAAGAGCCTGAAGTATGTTTTCACCCAGAAAGATCTCAACATGCGTCAGAGGAGATGGCTAGAGCTGCTTGTGGATTATGATGTCAACTTGCAGTATCATCCTGGGAAGGCCAACGTCGTTGCAGATGCATTGAGCAGGAGAGCCGGAGTTTATTTCCTAACAGTACAACCAGAGCTGTTAGCCGATCTTCAGGAGATGGGTATAGAAGTTGTCCTTCCTACCAGTGTGGCATTGATGGCCAGCATGCAAGTTCAGTCCACTATAGTCGAGAGGATCCGGATGGCGCAGTCAGCAGATTCCAAGCTTCAGCGACTCAGAGCAGAGTGTGAGGCAGGACGAAGACCAGAGTTATGTATCCATGAAGACGGTACACTTCGACATGGGAAGCATCTTTGTGTACCCAGTGGAGATATCAGACAGGAGATCATGACGGAGGCTCACAGTTCGCAGTATTCCATTCATCCCGGCGGTACGAAGATGTACCGTGATATTCGTCAGCACTTTTGGGGGAATGGCATGAAGAGGGAGATAGCCCAGTTTGTCTCTCGTTGTTTAGTCTGCCAACAAGTTAAGACTGAACATCAGAGACCAGCTGGACTACTTCAACCATTGCCGATTCCCGAGTGGAAATGGGAGCATATAACCATAGATTTTGTGACTGGATTGCCTAGATCCACGGCTGGCAGAGACGCTATTTGGGTTGTCATAGACAGGCTCACGAAGGTGGCTCACTTTCTTCCGTTCAGAGTTGGTCAGTCGACGGCTCAGCTAGCGGAGATGTATCTTCGACAGATCGTCAGGCTTCATGGTGTACCAGTCAGTATCACCTCGGACAGAGATTCCAGATTTACGTCGCACTTTTAGCGTAGCCTGCAAGAGAGTTTGGGGACTCGCCTCCAGTTCAGCTCAGCTTATCACCCGCAGACAGATGGCCAGTCGGAACGTACGATCCAGACTCTTGAAGATATGTTGAGATCTTGTATGCTCAACTTCGGTGGTTCATGGAAAGATCACCTGCACCTAGTGGAGTTCTCGTACAACAACAGTTTCCAGGCCAGTATCCAGATGGCACCGTTCGAGGCACTGTATGGTAGGAAGTGTCGATCCTCGCTAGCCTGGGACGATATCGGAGAGAGGCAGATGCTTGGTCCGAAAATGATTGCTCAGACGGTTGAAGTGGTCAGAAGAGTCAGAGATCATCTTCGAGTTGCCCAAGATCGCCAGCGTCATTGGGCCGATTCTCATCGGCGCCCTCTTGAGTTTTCTGTCGGCGACCATGTATTCCTGAGGATTTCGCCTAACCGCGGCGTCATTCGTTTCGGCGTACGAGGAAAACTTAGTCCTAGGTATATAGGGCCATTCAACATTCTGGAGCGAGTAGGAGATGTATCCTATCGTCTCGCTCTTCCACCGTCGTTACGTGAGGTGCATGACGTATTCCATGTATCCCAACTGCGACGGTATATCCCGGACCCGAGCCACATCCTGGATCATTCGGAATTGGTTGTTGGTACCAATCTTTCGTATGAGGAGAGGCCCGTGTCTATATTGGACCGAAGAGAGAAGACACTCAAGAACAAGACTATCAAGTTAGTCCGAGTTGCTTGGGGTCATCACTCTTTGGGTGAGTCGACGTGGGAGCGTGAGGATGATATCCGATCGCGATATTCCGACCTGTTTGACTCGTAAGGTATAATGTCTTCCTTATGCCTTATGCTTTCAATTCTTTGCTTGAATAAATGACTGCATGATAGACTGCTTGTTATAGCTTACGATTAGTATAGCCTGTCCTTGCAATTCTAGTCTCTTGATTAAATTTTGAGGACGAAATTCTTCTAAGGTGGGTAGAGTTGTAATACCTATAGTTCGTATTACGTATCTTGGTATACGTGTACGTATTCTTGACTCGTATTGCGTATTTTCCTGTATGGTTATTTTGGCATGTCATTGAATATGGCATAGCTTGGTTCGGCTTAGCTTGGTTTGGTTTGCTTTGGGTTCATCATGAACCAAAAGAAAACCCCCCACCTACCACCACCACCCTCATTTATATTTCCACCTAACTCTCTCTCTCTCTCTCTCTCTCTTCATTTAGTCTTCTCCTTCACTTCTTCTTCTCCACCATTTACTCTTCCACCTACCAGGAAGAGAGAGAGCTTAGGCAAGTGCAAACTTGCTTCATGATGGATCCCAAATGTTTATTGTTCCATTTTCTTCCTTATTTGATTCTAAGATACTTTAGAACTTGGCATTTTCTATTTTTATGGTTATATTTTTGTAGATCTAAGTTTTAAGTTCCTTCTTGTTTAGTTTTCTTGGTTTTGATCTCTAAAAACTTGGTATTTCCAAAAACTAATGGTTCTATGCTGTAGAGAATTCAATTTTCTTCAGTTTTAGCTTTTGTTTCGCTTGATTTCGACTCCGGATGAGGAAGTTATAGCCATGGCAAGTTTTCGAAACTTTCATGGCTGAACTTGCTGTTTGGGGACGATGACCCCCATGCGCCCGGGAGGCCATGCGCTGGAAGGCCATGCGCTGTGAAGTCCCAGCAACGCAAACCCATGCGCCGATTTGCGCAGGAATCCCATGCGCCGATTTGTGCAGGAATCCCATGCGCCGATTTGCGCAGGAATCCCATGCGCCGATTTGTGCAGGAATCCCATGCGCCGATTTGTGCAGGAGTCCCATGCGCCGATTTGTGCAGGAATTCCATGCGCCGGAATTGCTCTATTTCGCTGTTTTTGCCTGTTTAAGTTGTTTTGTAGCTAGAATCTCGAAAACTCAAAACATGAAAGTTGTAGATCTTTTCCTTGCCATCAAGAATATGTCACTAGTTATTTTATGTAAGTTTCTCTTATTCATGATATTATAAGAATAGAACACGATAGTGGCCCGCTGTGGCGCACTCTTGACAAGTAAACTGCTGTTACGACGGCTAGCCTGACATGACAAGTATGAAAGATCTGGATACCGTGGGCGATTGTGTTTGTACAAATAAACTAGTACTGTCTTGCATCATGTCTAGGACGGGGACCCCTGAGTACCACGGTTAGGGGTACCTACTGAAATTGACTAAGGCTAATTAACTAGAATGATTCAGTAGTCATGAAGAGATTCCCAGCTACAGGCAATCCTGTTATCTGGGCGCATTCAGTGGACTTGTAGCCTACCGACGAGTAGGGCACATTTCCAGCACACAGTCATGTGTTGCATTCTTCCTAAACGGACATTCGACCTGGATAACCGGATGGTCTGCAGGGCTTGTGGTTGTTGGGATAATCTCGTTGCATCTTGCTAGTAACTAGGCCTGTGATAACCCTAGTTAATTAAAGTATCAAGTCGTACTCCTTGCTTGGCCGTGATTGATTGGATGTACTTTATTCCAGCTTAGTATTATCCTGATCCTGTGCAAGATTGTGACATGACATGATTATTGATGCTTGTCTTAACAATAACGATCAGGGGTCCAGTTCTGTTCAGGCGAAGGGTTACAACCCCGGTCCTTGTTTGGTTTAAGGGTTGTAACCTGGCTCCCGGAGCAGTTCTGTGTCCTCTCTTCGTTTATTGTCTTATTGCAACCCCTGTCATGCTCGTCATGTTTTACCTTACTTCAATACCATGATTATTTATACTGGCCTTAACAATAAAGATCAGGGGTCCAGTTCTGTTCAGACGAAGGGTTACAACCCCGGTCCTTGTTTGGTTTAAGGGTTGTAACCTGGCTCCCGGAGCAGTTCTGTGTCCTCTCTTCGTTTATTGTCTTATTGCAACCCCTGTCATGCTCGTCATGTTTTACCTTACTTCAATACCATGATTATTTATACTGGCCTTAACAATAAAGATCAGGGGTCCAGTTCTGTTCAGGCGAAGGGTTACAACCTCGGTCCTTGTTTGGTTTAAGGGTTGTAACCTGGCTCCCGGAGCAGTTCTGTGTCCTCTCTTTGTTTATTGTCTTGTTACCTTATCAATAGTAATTGAGGCGGGCTTCTATTCAGGCGAAGGATTGTAACCCCGGTCCTTATTTGGTTTAAGGGTTGCAGTCTGGCTACTTGAATGGTTTCTCCGTGCTCAATATATTATTGTTATCTCAGTTATTATCAGTATCTTTTAATTGTCTTAACTATTTATTTGTGATATGCTGGTTTTAGTTCCTAAGTGAAGCCTCCTTTGTGGCACTTGCTCTTCTGGGGTCTGACCCAGCTGGTTTTGTGTGGCCAGATATCGGAGCAGCAACAGAGGATCCACCTGTCTTCGAGCCCGATGGTGACCACCAGGCGTAACCAGGGCAACGAATGGGTTTCTTTTGTCCTCCCACTCTATTTGTAAAATTATTCTTTTGATGCGTTTAGCCGGCGAGCACGTGTTAGCTCGTATTGCACCTTTATTTACTGTCTGCCTACGGGCTGTAACATGATTGACAAATCCTAGGGTTGATCATGTATTGACTAAAACTCTTGCTAGTCCTGACATTTTGTACGACTAGCTTCATGATCATCCAATATGTAATGTATGGGACGCCTTACTATTGTATATTGATGCTCTAACATCTTGTGACTGTTACTACTTGCTTGTGATTGAGACGATAGGCTTGTTCTTGACCATAGGAGACTGATGGATTGTAGTTAAACCCTCATATATCTAGACAGCCGTGACCGTATAGTGACGTGGATTCCATTTCATTATACGTAGCTGGCTATGTCTGCCCCCGCTCTCCAGTATTCTGGTTCTGGGGCGTGACACTTGTGAAGGGTTCTAGGAGAAGAAATTGAAGAAAATTAAACATTTGTGTTTCACTTATAAGCGAAAGAGAGAATTAAAATGAACAATTTAAAAAAACTTTTTGCTGGTCATCTGGAATCGGAAGCGACGTGAAGAACTTTTTTCCTTCTAAAATGCAAAAGAAAATCTGAAGTGATGAGAAGACTAGTTTTTTCTTTGAAATTGAAGAATCAGACGGCTATCCAATTTTCATGCACCATGTCCTATTTGTTGAATTGCTATAATGATTTTCTTTCGACCTTGGACTTTGAAGAAGAATCAGAGTAACAATAATTTATTATTTATTATTATTACTAACTTTTAAAAAAATTTGAGGCTCCTTGCGATTTGGGGCCCAGGGCGCAAGCCCTGTTTGCCCCTCCTCCGGGCTGCCCCTGGTGCTCGACCATGCTTCATTAACAAAAAAATTGAACATGCAAACAAGCTTGATTTTTTTCACAAATTTTAGTAGCACATATAAAATTAGGACTGCCCAGTTCTAAAATACCACGGATTGCAAAAGATTGGACAATCCTGAATATGTATATAACAGCCCAAAGTTTAGTGCTCTTATCAATTTTTTGTAATACTAATATACCATTACCATTTGTTCTTTTCTCCCGGCCATACCCGGCCCAAACCTTGGTCGGACCTCAAAAGTTAGCCCGGTCTTCATTTTCTGGTCAAAACGGTATTGGACTTTTTCTTGGCCAACCCTGACCCATTATCATCCAATTGTATTTAATCAAAAATATGTACAAAAAATAGGTTGGAATATTTAAACAAAGGCAAAATAGTTTTTTGGTATACATCGATGTTTTAAAAACCGGGCCGGTGATGGACCCCACGAGGACACTGGGTTGGGTCAAACCGGCTCAACCAGTGGTTTAACTCAAGTTGAACCAGTTTTATAGGCTTATAATTTTATTTGAATATATTACATAGTACACAACTACACATATACTACTTATGCTAAAATTAGTCAAGCATCATATACATATAAACTTTTATTGCATGCAAAGTCCAAACCAAAAGTCAAAAGCTAATCCAAAAAAAGTTGAATTGGAAAAGTCAGGTTCAGACCGATTTAAAATCCAACCGGATCAGACGGTTCAGTGGTCTAACCGGCCGGGTCAACCGAGTTACATAAAAGAAGCCGATTTTTGGACAAAACAGTGGATCGGTATTAAACCAGCCCGAAAAAATTATTAGTTCACGGTTGAACGGTTCAACCGGCTGGACCGGTCCGATTTTTAAAGCACTGATATACATATTAACGTAATTGGGCTAGAATCGGTATTAAACAGTGGATCGGCCGGTCCGGTCCCGTTAGACTTGTTGATGTTAACCTGACCATGTTTTTAACCAAACTCATGATTTAGATACTAACATATCTCATATAAATTTCGTATCATGTATCCGATAATGAACACAACGCCATAAATGTTATGGATCTAAGTTTAGAGATCTACACCTAAGGACGAAAATAGGAATTCTAAAAAAAAAATTATTCGCGGAGGAGCGTGACGCTGTATGTGGGTCGGGTAGTTGGACTAGGAAAAAATAAATTTGAGAAAAACTAAAATTTGTGTAGACTGGTGCCATATTAATTTATTGAAGAAAAAAAAATGATTGATCTGGAGGTCACCTCACATACATCGGTCAACCCTTGCCCGCATCCGACCATTGTTAGCAATTCGGCAAACGAGAAAAAATCGGGACGGCAAAAGTACGAATATAAATCGGCTCAGTGCAAATAAAATATGTTCAAAAATTCGGTCAAAAATTCGAAAAATAAAAATATTGATGTTAGAAACTTCACATTCTTAATTATGTTGTCAAATTAGATTAACTAAACAGGTTTCCAACACATTTTTTGTGTAAATTTTTTCAATAATTTATACGGAACACGTTTAAAACTTCGCATGTTTAAAATTTACGTATTGATTTGAATATGTCAAAAATACGTAAGTATTATATGTTTATGAAAGATACGAAAATTTTTACATATAATACGAATTTTATTGGATGATTGCTAACAAGGCATCCGACCTGTTGACAGCCCCAATCACTCTGTTCTAGAATAGAATATGCATACTAGGACTCCGAGAATATATATATATATATATATATATATATATATATATATATATATATATATATGTATACTTTTCATGCTTATATTTTGTTACATTGCATGTATAGTTACGGATATTATTCAATTGGTTTTACATATTCGATGATTGACTAGATAAGTAACATGACAGCTTTAGACGAGAACAATTATCATATAAACCATGGCCTTTATGGGGGAAGACTTAGATGTTTCTGCAGCTAATCCATACTAATTAGTGGATGATGATGTCTCAGAGAATGTTTGGTTGTTAGCAGATAGTTTTGTTATTTTACCAATTTTTTTGTTCAGTTTATTTATCACGGTTTTGTTCTTGAATATTCGATTATGTGTAAATGGTATATTCGTAGTTTGTGACTTGTGACAATTGTTGGATATTTATTTTAATACTTTTATGTTTTGATTCTCTTTTATCCATGTTCTATCATATATGTATATTATTGTTCTGTAAATGATATAGAATAGATATTATGATACGGTACAGTATCTGTTAGAGCATCTCCAACCCTATTGTCTTGTTAAGTGTTGTGAGTCTTAGGTGGCTCCTATGTGGCATGAGCCAAAAGACAATATCTTGTTTATGTGGCAAAATTGTATCTCAAAAGACAATAAGATAGAAAAACTCTTTCCAATGCAAAAGTATTGAGGAGACAATAAAAAATATTTTTTTCAACTTCCAAGGCAACTTTTAAGACAACTACTCATCTTCTTTCTTTTTTCTAATTTTTTTATTCATAATTGATGACATGGAAGAGAAGACATTGTTAAGTGCATTGTCTAGAACAAGACAATCAACTTCACAATGTCTTCTTTAATTTTTGCCACATAACCTTCACAATTGACTTTACAATTGCATTGGAGAAGAACTTTTGAATAAAATTTTGTCATTCCTATGTGGCATTAACTTTTTTCCAAAGTCACAATACGGATGGAGATGCTCTTATATATGTTAGATATTGTTAATGGTTTAGAGCATCTCCAACCCTATTGTCTTGTTCAGGGCCGGTCCTGAGTTTATGGGGGGCCTGGACAAACTTTCAAAATATGGCCCATATAAATGGGCCCATATATACTAAAAAAAAATCCTGAAATAAAGGTAAATAAAAAAAATGTTACAACCAAGGTTTGAACCTAAGACCTCTAGTATGCAAGTATAACCTAATAACCACTACACCACAACTATTTTGTGTTAAAAGAATCATGTTACATATTTGTTCTATTTTAGGTACAAGATTATTAATATACGTATGTAAAAATAAATTTTTTGGATCCCCAAATTTCTTGGGGCCCTAGGCGGTCGCCCTGGCCGCCCTGGGCCAGGGCCGGCCCTGGTCTTGTTAGACCATCTCCAATGATGATTTCTAAAATTGAGTTCTTATCCTACTTGGCATTGTACTTTAAGAATATTTCTATCATAGTTGGAAGAATTTCTACATAGAAATTGTACATATACAAACAAATGCTCTCCAATGGTTCTCCATTTCTATCATATGTGTCATATAGTAAAAGTACCAATTTAATGGTGTGGGGCCCAATAATAATTGTCATGAGAGATAGGAGAATTTCTATTCTCCTAGAAAGTTTACATCCTACATCATTGCCACCTAGGATAGAAATGGTGATAGAAAATAACATTGGGAGAAATTTTTTCTAAAATGGATTTCTTCCATAGAAATAGGGAAGATAGAAACCCCCATTGGAGATGGTCTTAAGTGTTGTGAGTCTTAGGTGGCTCCTATGTGGCATGAGCCACAAGACAATGTCTTGTTTATGTAGCAAAATTATATCTCAAAAGACAATGAGATAGAAAAACTCTCTCCAATGCAAAAGTATTGAGGAGACAATAAAAAATATTTTTTCCAACTTCCAATGCAACTTTTAAGACAACTACTCATCTTCTTTCTTTTTTCTAATTTTTTTTTATTCATAATTGATGACATGGAAGAGAAGACATTGTCAAGTGCATTGTCTAGAACAAGACAATCAACTTCACAATGTCTTCTTTAATTTTTGTCACATAAGCTTCACAATTGACTTGACAATTGCATTGGAGAAAAACTTTTGAATAAAATTTTGTCATTACTATGTGGCATTAACTTTTTTCCAAAGTCACAATAGGTTGGAGATGCTCTTATGAATTATGAATTATGAATATGGTACTTGAGATTTTGACAGGTGTCAAGTTAGGGTTAAAATTTTGGAGAGACCGTACTACTACATATAGAAATCTTTAAAGTTATCATGTTAATTGATTTTGACAGGTGCCAAGCCAGGATTAAAATTTTGGAGGGATCGTTCTACTACATATAGAAATCTTTAAAGTTATCAAGTTAATTGAACTTCAAAAGAATAATTGATGTTACGTTGTTGGTTGGATGTACTCTCGTACTTGTATCCAGGGCCGGCCTAAGGAATGGGTTATCCTAGCTGGAGCTACATTTCGTTGCCCTTTGTCTTTGACAACAAAAGAAGATATATCAAAAGATTAATGGCGAGTGGGATTAACAGTGGCGTCGACGTCTCCAATTTTGACGATGGCGTGGAGTTCGGATGGACCTAGCGGATGCTAGTTGAATTAACAGAGAAGAGTTGTGGGTGGACCACGAAAGACTTATTGACGGAAAGAAGGAAACTTAGGTGCCTAGGAGTTGTCTTAGCCGGAGGAATTGTCCAAATTCGATGACTTGTCTGCCCTCCCACAGTCCAGAGCTCCTGGTATCAAAGTTTCATGACACAAATGAACAAATTAATTATCGAAGACTAACAACACAGAATATTTGTTTTGATGTTGACAGCGAGCATTCGTACTTGGCTTGGCTGGTGACGTTTTAGCTCGATCCGATTGAAAACTGTTGCTTGCACTCTTCCTTGTACTTTCCACTATTGGACCTTGGTGTGTAACGAATCGACGCGCATTTCTGGTCAAAGTTCTGTGTCGGACTCGGGTTCTATGATTGAGTTAGTAGCAAAGTCCTTTACTGGCCCTCCAAATGGCATGTCTGTAGACTATATAGATGTATGTCTGCCAAGAAGGATGATAACCTTCAGATTTTGTCAAGGAAGTTGAGTGTTATCAAAACCCAGCTCGTCTCTTCTTCTTGTATCATAGCCTAAGTGAGAAAAGATTTGAGCATATGTGGATAAATAATGTAGGGTTATCTAATTTTTCGATCTCGTATAATATTAAAAAATTAAATATATATCTTTATAGTGTCTAGAGGAAAATATGAGCCTTGTTTCAACAGTCGACTTGAGGGGACCGTACACTATAACGACCAAAAATTGTAAGAGTCCCCTAAGACTAAAAGAAAATAACTGAGAATTGTGTGAGTTGGGTTATTTAATTTTATATGGTGATGGTTGCGTGACTTTCATTATTAATTTTTTTTAATGACCAAACGAGATGGGCCTTTCATATTTTTGTTTGTTTCTATCATGATCTCAGCAGCCATACAAACTTTCAGGTATCTTTAATTTCAAATATTTAACAATGCGATCGGGACAAAAAACATTTGATGAAACATGATGGCCGCGAACGGGATGATTGTATGGCCGTTGATATTAGTATAAAAGTAAACAATAATGTCACAAGTCTCATTTTTGATTGTTTAGAACAAAATTAGATAATCGAAGTCACATAATCCCTTAATGCAAAAACAGGCCCGTCCAAAAATTTTCGGAGCCCACGTCAAAATTTAAAATGATGCCCTTTTAAAGCATATTAAAAAATACCTCCACTGTGCCTTGAACCTCTAACCTTTTAGGTAGTAGATATAAGTGAAAACTAGGGCTGCAAATGAGCCAAGCTGTTCGCGAGCTGCTCGAAGCTCGGCTCAATAAAAGCTCGTTTGAGCTCGGTTTGTTTAGTATACAGGCTGAGCTCAAGCTTTATTTTTGAGCTCGTTTAATAAACGAGCCAAGTTCAAGCTTAGAAGTACTCGGCTCGATTGAGCTCGCGAGTTGGCTCGTTTATGAGCTTGCGAGCTAGCTCGTTTAGGAGCTCGTTTTTTTTTATTGAATTATAATTTTATATATATATATATATATATATATATATATATATATATATATATTATACAAAACACAAAGGTTTTTGAATCCTAGGGCTGACTGTGCCAAGATAAAGAATGGTTGGGATTTAATCTTGGTGAATCAACGGTTGTGGAATTTTATGGGGAAGAGCATTATTGGAGTGGGGTTTTATGGGGAAGAGCATTATTGGGAGTGGAATTTTATGGGGAATCCAAAGATGGGAATTTAATATTTTGATGGTTGGGATTTAATATTTTGATGGGGGCCTCAAAATTATTATTGTCGTTTAAAATTGGGGGTCCAAGATTTTGAGGGAAAATACCTTAAATGAACCATGCCCTATGGGCACGGGTTATGACTAGTATATATATATATATATATGGGGTTGTGTGTATTATATATTTATGTCCTTAGCAAGTGATATTAAGGAATTTTTTTAATTAATATAAATAAATTGTTAATATTTTATATACTTGAATTCAAATCTAACTACCTAGAAATCAAGCTCGTTAAGCTTGAAATCAAGCTTAATGAGCTTGAAATAATATTGAGCGACAAGCTTGATTTCAAGCTTATCGAGCTTGTTTATCAAGCTTGAATCAAACTTTCTTATCAAGCCAAGCTCGAGCTCAAACCAAGCCAAGCTCAAGCTTAATATAAACAAGCTCGAGCCAAGCTCAAGCTCCAAAATAAAAAAAACTTATCAAGCTCGAGCTCGGACTCGAATAATTCTAGTCAAGCCAAGCTCAAGCTTACAAAAGCTTGGCTCGGCTCGTTTGCAGCCCTAGCGAAAACCAACTAGAGTAAGTAAAGTTACTTTGTTACTTTATATAAACATTAATTGACTTATTACAAATATTATATATATACAAAATAAAATTATTTTTTAACCTTTTTTTGTTCGTGGGCTCTGGACGGTTGTCCTGGTCATTCTGGGCCTGGATCCGGTCCACCTTTGTACAAAAGTAAATAATTCAAGTCATTCAATCTCAAATATTTTTGTTTAGTTTTATCCAAATCTTATTCTGACAATAAAGAAAGCTAAAAGTATATTTACAAATTATTAATCCAATAATTTATAATGTGTATGGGAGCTAAAACTGACCATCATAAGGATGCACGAACAAATTAGTTAAATATGTAGAGAATACGCTAGTATGCTTAGTTAGAACGAGTCGACCTCCATGCTGACTCTATTACTTGTGTGACACCGACTCATTGAGAACTATATCAAATCGTTTGCAAATTTCACTCCTTCCACAATGTTCTCAAATAAAGCAGAAGAGCTCAGTTGGAAAATTAGAAATCACTTAAAAATTACAATTAAACTCCTAAACAAAATACTATTACTAACAATAATCCACGGGAAGCAAACAACAATTAATACAAATTACTGAATAAAGTTAAAAAAAACAACAGTTAAATCACCACCGTCAGAACTATACAAGATGTCACTATTATCAGGATCCGACGGTCACCTACAAAAGATGCTCCTAAAATCCAGACTGGCCGCTAGCTTTTCAAAACACAAGCTTCCGCCGCCATGGGACCAGGCCTTTCCCGCAAGCCACGTCGGCGAGATCTCCGATGGTCTCGGCGACGAGATCCTTGAACACCAGCCGCTCGATCTGCAGCGCCACCGCGTCTGTCGTCTCGGCCGAGGCGCCGGCCCAGCCGTGGTCCCCGCCGGCCATGTCCTTCCGTATCGCGTCGCCCGTGACCTCGTCGAGGTCACCCGCCGCCGCGCCGGCAGCGCAGCCGACGCCGTCTCTCGTCCGCACCACCTCCAGCCACACCTCGCGGACCAGCCGCTCGCCGCTCGGCGGCGCGTTCGGCTTCGAGAACGCTTCCCAGTTGGACACGCTCTGCTTCCGGACAACGATCGCCGCGACCGCGTCGAACATCGCCTTCCGGTGGAGCACGGCGGGCTCGGACGCGTCGTCCGCGCCGTGCCGCTTCTCAACCATGCCGTAAACGTCGTCGAGGCCGCCGTGCCGGTGGGACAGCCGCACGGTGTCGTACACGTACGCGAAGTCCTGCCGGTCCGACTCCGGCACGTCGATCCCGGCGGTATCCGGTACCGGCCGGTCCTCCCACTCCGTTATCGAACGCCTCGCGATCGCCATCGGCAAGGGAGGGCTCCCCTCGCGGAGGAAGGACGAGTCGAGGACCGAGACCGGGCTCGGCTGCTGCTCCGCGATGGTGATCGCCGCGATGCTCCGCAGCAGCTCGTCGCACCTCCGTAGAAGTTGCGGCGAACGGTCGCTCGTCTCCTTCCTCGGCGATCGGACGGTCGGGGGAGGCGGAGCCTTCTTCTTCGGGCTCGGCTTAGGCGGTGGTGATTGGCCGTATCTCGGCTTCCTCGGACTCGGATCGGGCGGGACTGGCCTCGAGCTGCGGATCCCCTTAGCGGGTTCGGATCTCCTCCTCGCCGGCAGCTTCGTGCCCGGTTTCAGAACGACTATCGGAGGAGGGGCATTATCAGGTTTACGGCTCTGGCCTTGTCGTCCCGGACAATGGAGCAGTCCTTTGAGCTGAGAAGCCTCGAGGAACTGCTTCAGCGCCTCCAGGTCCTTCGCCGGCTCGTCGATCCCCCGCATCCGGAGCCTCCTCTCCACCTCCGGGAAGAAGTCGCACGCATCGAAGAAGCTCTTCTTCGCCGGCGGCAGCGGCGGAGGGGTTTTCGATCTCGAACACGGAGCCGGAGCCGGCTTCCGGAACAACGACTCGTCGAGGAACCGATGCGGATCTCTCGACGCGCGCGACTCGGAAGCGGAGCGCCGGAGCTCCGGGAGGGCGTCGAGACCCATCAGCCGCGCCACCACGCTCGTCGGCCGTCGGTTCCTGTCCGTGTCCGCGTCAGCTCTCGCCGCTTCCGTAGGCGGCATCGAGCGAGGGTCCCTCGGCCGCAGCCGGCTGTCGAGGGAGAGGCGCGGCGCCTCCCGGAGCTTCCACGAGTCGAACACCGGGAAGGGGAGAGGGGACGTCGGGGAGGTCTTCGCCGGAGTCGCCGACTCCGGCGAGGAAGGGAAGCACTCGGATCTCTCCGACGGGGACGTGGACCCGGAGGAGGCGAGCCGCTTCGGCGCGTAGATGCGCTGCTGGCGGTCGAAGAGCTGGAGGAAGCCGGTCATGCAGCCCATCTGCCGCTCCAGCTGCTTGTCGAGGCGGTTCTCGTCGGTGAGCGGAGGGAGCACCACCGGCGCCATTTTTTCCGGCGAGCTGAGCTGTCTCTCTCTCTCTCTCTCGTGGCTAGCGCAGGTGCATGTGGGGGTCGTGTTGACCGAGTCCTTGGTGAGAGACTGCTGCTGTTCTGTTTATATAGACAGAACATATATCAGGGAGTTTATGTATAATTTAATCTGTCACGACTAAGTATATAGATTAATGATGGGATTATTCTTTATTATGTCATCCATGATGGAGATGGATGCATTAGCTTCGTGCGTTGAGATTGGTGCTGGAAGGAGTGGGATGAACGGTTGGATGGACTGGGTATGGTTCCTTCATGGATCACCATTTTTTTTAGCATATCATGTAGCTTCCAATAGGATGGGGATGGGGGACCTCCTTCATGACTCCGATAGAGTAGAAATATTCCTTTTCAAGATTTTATTGGGACTAGGACATTTTGTTTTTGTTCATTGCTTCTAATTAAAGTTAGGATATCAACCATTGTGCATTGTAATGCTAACTAACACTAATCAAATGCTATAATTAATCATTAAAAGTCAAGTAATACATAACTAATATTACTATGTAATAACTATTATATGATTCTTAATTAATAATAAATTAAATCATAAGTAATAATTTTTAAACATTAAATTAAATACAAATTTTATAGTGTACTTTCTATTTTTGTTATTTTGTCCTTTTTTTCATACAAAGACATTAAAAAAATAATAAGGGGGACAAGAAAGTACATGAAATGTAAGAACATAGAAAGTTAGTGGAAGAAATACGAGATGATAAAGTCTGAGTCTCGGACTCAAGACTATGTTTGGTTGTTTGATAAAGTCTGAGTCTCGGACTAAAGACTATGTTTGGTTGTTTGAATAATAGGACGTTGTATGGTCGAATGGATTTGAGATAATTGTGATAATCTTCCGTGCACGTAACGTTCCCTCCGAACGGGTACGCCGGGGCACCGGGACCGTTCGACCTAGGAGGGATATAATCTTTGATGGGCGCTCATCTGTAAAGTCTGATTAGCACCCGATTATAGATGTGAAAAGTCGCAAATGATGGTAGGCACGCGGTATGTTTCAGTTGTTGGGGTAGCAACCCAACCCGTGAAACGCCGGGCTACCCAAAATTCGAGAAAGAAAAGAAAGATAGAAAAGAAAGTAAGAAAAAGAAAAGAGAAACACCTTTAGTCCATTTTGGTGCGAATACGCCAACGACCATTTCATATAGTTAAGGAACGATGGGTTGAAATTACAGGCACGTATGTGTCCTGTCACTCCCCGTTCCCGGAATACGTAAATTTTTAATTTTTCTGTATATGGTATCTGGCACCTGTATCTTAATTGTATGTATCATGTATTTGTAACTGGTCATGGCATGGAACAGTATCTCGTCGCGAATTAGTGTGCCACCCATTGTCCTTGTCTGGTTGTAGGCGTGGTTCACTACTTCGATGATAAATTTTTTGAACCATGTTGTAGTTAGGATTTTATTTATTAAATTAATTTGATTAATTGTTGCATGAAGCATTTAACATGTCATTAGTCATATGGTTAAGAGCATGCTTAAGATTAGGGTTTCTTTGAGTCAACCCAACCCCTATATATATTCTCTTCCTCTCTCTCTTTCCTCATTCACTCTTTCATTTATTTTTCTCAACCAACATTTAGGCAAGTACACCTTGCACCAAATGGAGAGATTCATGCATTTTTTATTTTTTGATTTTTTTTCTTTGATATTATTTGTCTATGTTATTTTTCTCTTCATTCTCTACAAGTTTAGTTCTTGGAGTTTTTGATTTTAATGGTTAGTTTTGTGTAGATCTAAGTTTCTAAAAGTAGGATTTTATGGATTTTCATGGTTGTGATCTATCAAACTTGGTTGTTTTGGAAAACTAATGGCCTTATGTTGTAGAAAATCTTATTATATCCAATTTTGACCTTGGAAAAGTTAGATTTTGATTTGTTTTGAGGAAGTTATGGCCAAAACAATATTTGGACATTTTCTAGTTCATATATCCTGGTTCTGGCAGGGACGATGAATAGTGTCGAAGGAATAGTGCCGCAGGCTTGCATAGTGCCGCATGAATAAATAGTATCGCATGGCTTGCATTGTGCCGCATGAATGCATAGTGCCGCATGGTTTGCACAGTGCCACAGGCTTGCATAGTACCGCATGAATGAATAGTGCCACATGGCTTGCATAGTGCTGTAGGCTTGTATAGTGCCGCATGGATGAATAGTGCCGCATGGATGAATAGTATCGCAGGCTTCCATAGTGCCGCAGGAATGAATAGTGTCGTATGGACGAATAGTGCCGTATAGTGTCTATTTTGGCTATTTTATGCCCTATTTAGCTGATTTGTGGCCAGAATTTTTTCCAACTTCCAACATGAAAGTTGTAGATCTTTGTCTTCGCTTCAAGAATGTTCATGCCTCACTTTAACCAGAATTTATATGTGACTTTTATGGCCCGAGGGGCCCGTAGGACTTCCTCACTTGACCATGTTCCTGACCTGATTACCTGTATACGTGCTGTTACCTATTCTAAGTGTGTATTGAGATATAATATTAGTATGCACTGTGGTGCTATTTAATGAGTGCACTGAGGTGTAACTCTACGTGCTGTGTGATCATTCATGTTATATGTCAATACAAGTGTATCTTCCAGCACAATCATGATAATTGGTCAGTAATAGTGTCGTGGTATATTGATTTTTGTTTGATGCATTACACTAAGCATGGATCTAGATTGAGCCGATGTGGATTCATACTTAGGGTACACGTACTATGGTACGACATATAGGAGGATGACCATGTGACCACGACATGTAATTCCAATATCAAGATAGGGTTAAGCTAAGCAACTTAAATCGGTAGAAGCATTAGGAGGGAACAAAATCCCGAGATCGTGCCATACTAGCCATCCCAGGTCCCATCCTGACATGTCGGGTTGGCCGCCACGGATATGGTTTCATCCGACTATAGTGGATGACTATATCCGACTCCTACGTGCTATGTGTTATATGTTTTAGCACGGTGGCCTTACGGGGGACCGGTGCATAATCAAAGTGCTACGCGTAATGTATATTTATAATGGATTGGCTAGCCCTGCTGGGTTGACACGATATGGGGATTCCTATATTGCATTACTGGGATAATCCATACAAATCATAGAAATATGTAGGATTGATTGGCCGCTTGTAATCCGACTTATTTGTGATATATTTTCTTCTGTTAGCAACTGAGGAACATGGACTATCGTGGTGCGTGGTCCAACCCATGTCCTTGTTTGGTTGTTGGATTGGGCTATTGTGCTGCGATAGGCTATGGACCGAAGTCATGATCAGAAGCCCTTCACCTGCCCATGGTTACAGGATATATCTTATCTCGGCATGATATTGGCACCGTTTGTCCTTGTTTGGTTGTAAGGGTATCGTATTGTCTCGATGATATGGTATAAGCCTATAACTCGTGAATCATGTCTTATTTTACTTATTGGATTTTATCTCACTCTTTTGTGCTCCCTTGTGGTACTTACTATTCGGGGCCTGACCCTGCTGGTTTTATTTGGCCAGATCTCGTAGCAGCGCCAGAGGATATAGCCTTCTACCCAAACAATGGTGCACACCAGGAGTATGGGCGCCAGGGACCATGAGTGTCACGACCCGCACCCTAGAGTAAGGGCACAAGACGTGGGTACGTCCAGCCTACGCTGCAGTATCGACGGTAGAACGCTGTCCTAGGTCACAACATCTAACAGTTTAAGGTAATAACAGTTATACTCCCCGAATGGGGGTGACATAACAAAATATATCTCAATCACAGCTAAGGTAGAATACGATAAGATAGAATGATATAAAAGATGCAAGATCCAAAACCACAGGAAATACAATAGAGAGAAAGCTAAGTGTCTAGATAACTCCACTAACATCCAGAAATAATACAGATCCAAATATATACAACTCAATCTCTAATGCTATGAAATAAGATAAGATATCTATGGAGCAACAGTCTCTACTGCTAAGGGATCCGACTGGAAGTCCGGATCGCAAGTGTCCTCTAAGGCTGTCCTATAGAAAGTATCTAAGCAGGCCTCTTCCTCGTCCCCTGTAAAATTTACAACAGGTCCAATCAGGACGGGAACGAGCACATATCTCTCAAAACAGTTCATAGCAGGTTAGGAGTATAAAGCATGCGCAATAGAGTAAAATACAAGAAATACTGAAAAGGAAGTACGAAAAAACATGAGATATTTGTAACTGAAAGTAAATACATGATAGTAAAGACTGTAAGTGGCTAAGTGATTTAGAGTATAATATGGTTATGTAAACGGCTTAGGAGTACATGAATACAACTAAGAAGCACATGAATACCTACTGGGGATAGTGTTCACATAACCAATTCTACTTACCCCGCCCCAATCAATACACAAGGATCCATTCAAGTTACGTTATAGGCACATGAATACAGCTAAAGATACGTGAACTCGTGTAATGAGTAGTACATGAGGCACATGATAGTACATGAAAGCACATGAGAACATGTAAATACATGAACTAGTACGATTACAAGGAGTACCTGATGCACATGATAAAGTACATGAACATGAAACGAGTACAAGGAGTACTCTGGTCAACCCTAGAAGTCAAACTAGGTCAATTAAGTCAAACCTAAGTCAACAAGTCTATACTAGTAGCTATTCTAGGTCTAACAAGGCTACACAAGTCTAACTAGACTCTATACTGACACACAGATACACCCATAGGCTAAGAACCTAGGCTATAGGCTATACCATGCCTATGAACCAAACCATAACACATATACACATGACAATATTTATCTCTAAAATATAATACACATATTGTTATACTACACAATCTAATATAGAATACACATATTAACATATAGGCTCCTATGTATATACCACACATACATATATATCTAATATATATAATAGAACGCACTCATATATATAGGATACCTATATATATATATATCTCTCAAATACATATATATATGCATATGTATAGAGAAAAGGGAGGACACATGTGCTCATGTGTCATGTGTGTGAGAGATAGACATGTGTGTGCAAGAGGGTGTGAGACATGGCATGTGTGTGTTCATGTTAGGCTTGAGAGTGTAGGAAAATTAGTGAATGGCAAGCCTGTGTGTGTTATAAGAGTGGGTGAGTGATACACTTGTGTGTGTCAGGCTTGAGGGTCCTGTGTTCAAGTGTTATGCAAAACAGTGAGCTAACAAGTGTTCCATAGAACACAGGATACAGTGAGGTAAATAGGGATTTCTGGAAAACAGTAAAACAGTGGATGGAAACCTGGAAACAGTGGCTAATACATATCCTGGAATTAGTGAAATGTATATATCCTGAATGCAGTGAGCTAACAATGTATGTGGGTAATAGAAAAAATAGGAAAGGAATTCAGTTAAAGGGCATTCAGAGATTCAATTCTTAGTTAAGGAAACTATTTCTATTACGGTGTAATGAAATGGAAATCAAAATCTCAGTTAACAGGAATCAGTGACATTAGAAACAGTGAACCAACAAACCATAAGAAATCTGGAAATAGGCAGTTGACAGGTTATAGGAATCAACCCATTCAAACTCAGTTAAAAAGAATGGAAGGAACCAATCTCTGTTATCAGTTTAAGAAAAACTGGAAAATGTTATCACATTGAATCCACATTCATTACAGTTCACTAAGGAAATGAAAATACAGTTGACAGTGACTAATCATGGTGAAAACTAGAAATTATCAACAGTTAAAGGTAATATAAAATGGGAGTAATTAACAGTGCAAAACATTACACAAAACAGGGAATTAAAATGTTCAGAGATTTAGAACTGAAGAATCTGTCACCATTAACCAATTCGAATCTATTATCCCATTCCTCATATCAACCACCTAAACTACTATAAAATCAACTAATATAGATTACAAACATGTAGGAATACTAATAGATAACTGTAACAACAATTTAAAATAGATTTAATAGGATTCTAAGGTTCAAAAAATTAATAACCCATGTATCATTCATGAGTATCAGCTAACATGCCATTTGACCCAATTTTAAATCCAAATTTACAACAATAACATAAACTAATCAGTAAACTAATTTAACATAGATCATACATCATGTTTAGGACCTAATTAACATTTAAAATTACTAATAAAATCATTTAAACCAAATTGAAAATAGGGAATTAAATGAACACTGATACACGCACAGTGCACACCCTGTGCACGCACGACACCGTGTTCGACACGACACAAGGGGTCGTGTCACTTGACACACATGATGTCAGTGGTCTCCCTTTCGTGTATGTCAAGTATTTCGTGTCGACGTGTCGTGTCCTGCTCGCAATCAGCCCCGAGCAGCAGGACAGCTACAGTGCCCGCACGCTCGCACGTGCACCCGCGTGTTCGTGTGTCCGTGGCGACTCGACACGATACCAAAACGTGCTCAGAACACTAGAAACCCCTAAGCGAGGTTACTATTCAATTACATCCTTGAAATCAGATCGAAATTCCCTTTGGGGCATTTCGTCAAACACCTATATACAAGGACTGATACATGACACGTATCGGACTCGAAACCTATGGTTAGCTAGTTTTACAATTAGGTTAGGCCTAGGGCTTCCTAGATATGCAATAAAATCAACATTTCATGGTGTAGAATTGAATTTACCTATAGGTGTGCAAAGCTCAAAAAGCCCCAAATGAAAGTGGTTCCTCAAGCCACCAAACTCCTTCAAATTGTTTCTCCCCTAAAATTTCTCAATACCAACAGCAAGTAAACTAAATTTAGAGCCTATTGCAATTGGTTTGGGTGGAAAAGGAATTGAAATGAAATTTCTAGGAATTAATGAAGATGGAGACTTACCTCTTTCTAAAACTTGAGAAATATTTCTAAGGAGGCTAGCCCTAATTTCTAGGAGCATTAAATAGAGGGGGGAGACCTTAGGTGGCCGACCAAGGGTGGATTGGGCTAGGGTTAGGGTTCCAATAGTGATCTATGGGCCTCCATGGGCCAAAGTCACTAATCATGACTAAAATTCTAATAATTATAATTTATAATAATAATTCCCAAATAATTCTAAAATTTTAAAAATGACCAAAATAACCTCAAGCTAGAAAAGTGATAGTGACAAATCTACCCCCCTTAAAATAATTTTGTCCTCAAAATTAAAGGCGAAACTAACTGCTGAGAAGGATAGAAAAGTATACCTCAAGCTCCAAAAAGATAGGGGTACCGCTCGCGCATCTCATCCTCCCGCTCCCAGGTAGACTCTCATGGAGAATGATGCCTCCATGCGACGCGTACCAAGGGTATCACCTGGTTCCTCAGTACCTTCTCCCGGCGATCCAGAATCTCCACAGGCTGCTCTGGATAACTGAGAGTAGGTCCAACCTCAATCTCCGAATGATCGAGCACATGGCTAGGTTCAGCCACGTACCGTCTCAACTGTGATACGTAGAATACGTTGTGAACTCCCACTAGTACAGGTGGCAAGTCTAGCCTGTATGTCACGTCACCGACTCACCCGCTGATAATGAAAGGGCCGATGAAGCGCATGCTAAGCTTTCCACCTCCACCAAAACATATTGTCGAGTCGGAGATATTCGCAGAAAAATCATGTCTCCAACCTAAACACAAGCAAGGTCTCAAGTTACTCAAAATCAAATACGATCAATCAAACAAAACAAAATACAACCTACTTCTAATCCTATCACTAAATCTGTACCTCAAACTCCAACAGCCTCCGGTGGCTATCGGTCCAGTGCCGATATCTGTCCTGCATCACGCGAAGTCTTTCCCTGATGAGCTTCACCTTCTCGGCTGCGTCAACAACCATCTCTGGTCCTAGTAAAGCTCGCTCTCCAACATTATCCCAAGATAAGGGTGTACTACACCTACGTCCGTACAGAGTCTCAAAAGGTGACATCTCAATGCTGGCCTTATAACTGTTGTTGTAAGCAAACTCCACCATATGTAGATGATCCTTCCAGGAATCTCCAAAATCTAAGATGCACGTCCGCAGCATGTCCTCAAGTGTCTGAATAGTCCTCTCTGACTGTCCGTCCGTCTGGGAGTGGTATGTAGTACTAAACTTGAGCTGAGTGCCCAAACTAGTCTGCAGACTCCTCCAGAAATGGAAAGTAAAGCGACTATTCCGATCTGAGACAATGCTGACGGGAACTCCGTAAATCCTGACTATCTGCCTCACGTACAACTCCGCAAGCCTCTCTGTAGACGTACCCACCTTGAATGGCAAGAAGTGGACCGATTTGGTCAACCTGTCAACGATGACCCAAATTGCGTCTTTTCCTCCTGGTGTACGTGTGTCACGCCCCAGAACCAGAATACAGAAGAGCGGGGGCGTATATAGCCAGCTACGTATATTGAAATGGGATTCATCTCGCTATACGGTCACAGCTGTCTAGATATGAGGGTTTACTACAAGCCAACGGTCACTTAAGGTCAAGCCTATTGTCTAAATCTCAAGCAAGTAATACAGTTACAAGATGTTTGACCACCAAAAATACAATAAAAGGCATCCCAAATATTACATATTCAGTTGATCATGAAGCTAGTCTTACAAAATGCGAGGACTAGCAAGAGTTAAGTTATACATGATCAACCCTAGGATTTGTTAATCATGTTTATAGCCCGTAGGCAGACAGTAAGTAAATGTGCATCGAGCTAACAAGTGCTCGTCGGCTAAACGTCTCAAAAGAATAATTTTACAATAGAGTGAGTGAAACAAAATAGGAAACCCACTCGTAGCCCGGATTCCTTCTGGTCGCCACCATCGGGCTGGAGGTTCGGTAGATCCTCGGGTGCTGCTCCGAAATCTGGCCACACAAAACCAGCTGGGTCAAATCCCAGAAAGAGCAAGTGCTACAAGGGAGTCCACAAAATAAGAACAAAACCAGGATATCAGAACATAAGAAAAATAAAGAAAAGTACAGGTAATAAAGTACAACAGGACAATAAACGACTAGGGACATTGAACCATTCCGGGCGCCAGATTACAACCCGTAAACCAAACAAGGACCGGGGTTGTAACCCTTCGCCTGAATAGGACTTGTCTCTATCCATTTATTGTTAAAGATAAGTAAAACAATCATATTCAGGGGTACCAGGTATAGGGACTAGACAAGACTTAGACAGGGCTGGACACCATCCATTCACGAGCGGCCAAGCAATTACTACGGCTTACTATTTTAACTAACTAGGGTTATCACAAGCCTAATTACTAACAAGATGTAATGAGAATTTCCCAGTCCCAAGCACTGCAGACTATCCAGTTATCCTTCCGCGGGTTGAGATTATGATTGGGTACATCGCCCAGGAGACGATATACCCTTAGGTGACTTAGAGGTGCAACACATGACAGTGTGCTGGAAATGTGCTCTACTCGTCGGCAAGCTACAAGTCCATTAAAATGCCCAGATAACGAGATTGCCTGTGACCGAAAATTCTCCATTAACTATAGTTTGATCTAATCATTAGCCTAATCCATATTTAGTGTGAATCCCTGGCCGTGGTACCCAGGGAGTCACGTCCTAGACATGATGCAGGACAAGACAAGTAGATTGTACATGCAACAAGAAAGAACACCTATGATATCGGGAGCAAGTCAAGTTAAGTTATCAGGTTATCAAGTCAAGTCAAGTCAAGAGTGCGCCACGGCGGACCATTATCGAGTTATCAAGTAATTCAAGTTACGGGGGATTAATTACAGGTTGCAGGTTACAAGTTAAAATGCCACAAGTCAATTCCTACAAATTTGTGTCAAGACGTGTCGGGCCAAGTCAACTCGTGCTGTGGGCATGAAATCTCAGAAAACATAAATCAACAAGAGAAGGCAAAGACCAGGGGAAAACCAAGGGACACCAGGGCACAGGGTGTGCTAGGTCAAGAGGCAGCCCAAGGGTGCCGGGCAAGGGCTCAGACTAGGGGGCGCAGGGGCGTCGCCACTAGGGTGCGCAGGGGGCGCATCCACTAGGGCGCGTAAGGGGGGCGCGGGGGCGCCGCCACTAGGGTGCGCAGGGGGGGCGCAGCCACTAGGGCGCGCAAGGGGGAGCGGGGGCGCCGCCACTAGGGTGCGCAGGGGGGCACAACCACTAGGGCGCACAAGGGGGCGCGGGGGCGCAGCCACTAGGGTGCGCAGGGGGGCGCAGCCACTAGGGCTCGCAAGGGGGGCGCGGGGACGCCGCTACTAGGGTGCGCAGGGGGGTGCAGCCACTAGGGCGGGCAATGGGCTACGGGGGTGCCGCCACTAGGGTGCGCAGGGGGACGCAGCCACTAGGGTGCGCAAGGGGGGCGCAGCCGCTAGGGCGCGCAAGGGGGGTACAACCGTTAGGGGGCGCAAGGGGGGCGCAGCCTCTATGGCACGCAAGGGGGCGCAGCCGCTAGGGCGCGCAAGGGGGCGCACAGCGCAGGCGAGATCAGCGCGCGCGCAAGAGCGCGGCGCAGACGGGTTCAGCGCGCGCGCAAAGGCGCGACGGAGGTAGGTTCAGCACGCGCGCAAGGCGCGCCGCAGACAGGTCTTCTTCTCCATTGCTGAGATGGAGCTCCAATGGCTCCAAAAACTTCAAAACACCACAACTTTGCCATCACAACTCCAAATTCGAATTTTTAAAGTTCTATCTTGGGTAAAATTTGATTCTCTCCAACATAGGAACATCAAAACCCACAAAAACTTAAATAGATCAAAACCATGTAAATCCGAAAATAAGGAAAACTTAGATCTAGAACAATGGAGACTCCAAATCACAAAATGTCAAGTTCTAATGTTGTTCTCTATGGCCTAATCTGGCTAATGGATAAATAAAATATAGTGCTTATTTGGTGGCAAGGTGCACTTGCCTATGGGTGGAGTGTTGTGTGGAAGAAGGAAGAAGATGATAGAAAATTAATGGAAGAGTAATGAGGAGAGAGAAGGTTGGCGGAGATATTAATGAGGGTGGGTTGTGGTGGAATGAGGGTGGAGTATAGGTTAAAGTGTTCCATGGGGTTTTAAAATCAAACCAACTCAAACCAAACCAATTAAAATCGAGCCGAGCCGAAACCCAAAATACGAGAAAACTCAAAATTCTACAAGTCGAGAAAATAAAAATACATGCAAAAATCTGATTACGAGTATTAATACGAAATACGGGAAACGGGGGTGACAACTCTACCCACCTTAAAAGAATTCCGTCCTCGAAATTTAATCAAGGAGCTAGAGATTGCCACGACAAGCTACACTAAGCACCAACAACTACACTAAGCAACTCAAACATACAATCGTACATGCAATCAAGAAACGTAAAGTATAAGACATAAGGAAGACATTATACCTTACGAGTCAAACAGATAGGGATATTGCGATCGGATATCATCCTCACGCTCCCACATTGACTCACCTAGAGAGTGATGACCCCAAGCAACAAGGACTAAGCTAATAGTCTTGTTCTTGAATATCTTCTTCCTCCGGTACAAAATAGACACGGGCTTCTCCTCATACGAAAGGTTGGTACCAACAACCAATTCCGAATGGTCTAGGATATGGCTCGGGTCCGGGACGTACCGTCGTAATTGGGACACATGGAATACATCATGCACCTCACTTAGCGACGGCGGAAGAGCGAGACGATAGGATACATCTCCTACTCGCTCCAGGATATCGAAAGACCCTATATACCTAGGACTAAGATTTCCCCGCACGCCAAAGCGAATGACGTCGCGGTTTGGCGAGATTCTAAGGAATACATGGTCGCCTATAACAAACTCTAAGGGACGCCGATGGGTATCGACCCAATGTCGCTGGCGGTCTTGGGCAACTTGAAGATGATCCCTGACTTTTCTGACTACTTTAGCTGTCTGGGCAATCATTTCTGGACCGAGCATCTGCCTCTGTCCGACATCGTCCCATGCCAACGGAGATCTGTACTTCCTTCCATACAATGCCTCGAACGGTGCCATTTGGATGTTGGCTTGGAAACTGTTGTTGTACGAGAACTCCACCAGGTGCAGGTGATCTTCCCACGACCCACCGAAGTCAAGTGTGCAAGACCTCAACATGTTTTCAAGAGGCTGGATTGTGCGCTCTGACTGGCCATATGTCTGCGGATGATATGCTGAACTGAACTAGAGACGAGTTCCCAAACTCTCTTGCAGGCTACGCAAAAAGTGTGACGTAAATCTTGAATCCCGGTCCGAGGTAATACTGACGGGCACTCCGTGAAGCCTAAAAATCTGCCTGAGGTACATCTCTGCTTGCAGAGCCGTAGACTGTCCAACTTTGAATGGGAGAAAATGAGCCACCTTCGTGAGCCTGTCCACTATAACGCAAATAGCATCTCGACTAGCTGGAGATCTAGGCAATCCAGTCACAAAATTCATGGTCACATGCTCCCACTTCCATTCTGGAATCGGCAAGGGCTGAAGAAGTCCAGCGGGCCTCTGATGTTCAGTTTTAACCTGTTGGCAAACCAAACACCGAGAGACAAACCGGGCTATCTCTTTTTTCATGCCATTCCACCAGAAATACTGACGAATATCACGGTACATCTTCGTACCACCGGGATGAATAAAATACTGTGAACTGTGAGCTTCGACCATGACCTCCTGTCTGATATCTCCACTGGGTACACAAAGACGAGTGTCGTACCGAAGTATACCATCTTCATGAATGTACAACTCTGGTCTTCTTCCTGCCTCATACTCTGCTCTGAGCCGCTGAATCTTAGAATCTGTAGACTGCGCCACCCGGATCCTCTCAACTATGCTGGACTGAACCTGTAGACTGGTCATCAATGCCACACTGGTAGGAAGAACTACCTCAATTCCCATCTTCTGAAAATCTGCCAATAACTCTGGTTGCGCCGTTAGGAAGTAAACTCCGGCTCTCCGGCTCAATGCATCTGCTACAACGTTGGCCCTCCCTGGATGATACTGCAATTCCATATCGTAGTCCACCAGTAGCTCAAGCCATCTTCTCTATCGCATATTAAGGTCCTTCTGGGTAAAAACATACTTCAGGCTCTTGTGATCAGTAAATATCTCCACTCTATCTCCATACAAATAGTGCCTCCACAATTTAAGTGCAAACACTACGGCTGCCAGCTCCAAGTCGTGGGTCGGGTAATTCTTCTCATGATCATGAAATTGACGTGATGCATAAGATATTACCTTCCCATGCTGCATCAAGACACACTCCAGTCCTCTGCCTGAAGCGTCGCAACAAACTGTGAATCCTCCGGTCCTATCTAGAAGTGTGAGAATAGGAGTCGTTATCAAACCTCGCTTCAACTTCTCAAATGATTCCTGACACTCTGCTGTCCAAGCAAACTGCACATCCTTGCGGGTCAACTGGGTCATCGGCGCTGAAATCATTGCAAAATCTGAAACGAATCGCCGGTAGTAGCCGGCTAATCCAAGGAAGTTGCAAACTTCTGCCCCTGAGCTGGGTACTGGCCATGTCTCGATAGCCATAATCTTCTGGGGATCCACTTCCACTCCTCCTTGGGTAATGATGTGACCCAAATACGAAAGGCGATCGAGCCAGAACTCGCATTTACTGAACTTGGCGTACAACTGATGCTCTCTAAGCGTCTGGAGGACGACTCTGAGATGCTGCTCATGCTCTGCTTCGCTCTTGCTGTAGACCAGGATATCATCTAGGAACACGATCACGAACTGATCCAAGTAAGGCATGAAAATGCGATTCTTGAGGTCCATGAATACGGCTGGCGCATTGGTCGCTCCAAAGGACATAACAAGGAACTCCTAATGCCCATACCTAGATCGGAAAGCTGTCTTCGGGATGTCCTGCTCTCTGACTCTGATCTGGTGGTATCCTGATCGCAAGTCTTTCTTCAAAAATACCGAAGCCTCTCTGAGTTGATCAAACAAGTCATCTATCCTCGGTAGAAGGTATCTGTTCTTGATTGTCACCGAGTTCAAGGTACGATAATCTACACATAGCCTGGACGTACCATCCTTCTTTTTTACAAGAAGCATCAGAGCTCCCCAAGGCGATCCACTTGCACGAATGAATCCCTTGGTTCTGAGTTCTTCAATCATCTTGTACAAAATCTCTAGCTCTGAAGGCGCCATCCTGTAGACTCGCTCTGATACGGGTGTCGTCCCGGGGATCAAGTCTATAGTGAACTCGATCTCTCGCTCTGGCAGCATCCCTGGAAGTTCCTCTGGGAAGACATCTGGAAACTCTTCAACTATCCGGAGCAACTGTACTGCTGCTACTGCCATCCGCAATACTGGAGAAGATGGCTCCACCGCGCCTCTGGAAAATGAAATCTCTGGCTCGCCTGGAATGCTGAAAACAACCCTGCCAACATGGCTGTCTATCCTAGCATACTGGTTCCTCAACCAATCCATGCCTAAGACTACATTATAGTCTGCCATAGGAAATTTTATAAATCTAGCGGGGAACTCTCTACCGCTAACTATGATCCGACACGAGGAAAACACTCGATCTACTCCCACAAGACCATTACCAATAAGTATATTAAGCCTCACTGATAATGACTCGGGGTCCAATCCTATCCGTGTCGCGAATCGTACAGACATGAATGAATGCGATACACCAGATCAAATAATACCAATGCTGGAGAGGAGTTGACGAGAATAGTACCTGCCACTACCTCACCTGGTGCAACTTCTTCTTCCATAGTCATCATCATGGCCTGACCTTGTCCTCTAGCTGTGGGTCCCCTCTGCTGGAAATCTCTCTGCCTGTTCTGCACTTAGGCTTGGGTATACTGCTACTGGTTCTGCTGATGAAACGCCTGGGCCTGAGACAACAATGGCCTCGGGTACTGCTGCTGCTGCATAGGTGCTGGTCCCCTAACCGATGGACTGGTTAGGTTGGAGGAGGATGAACTACCCCTATTCGGGCAGTCTCCTATCTTGTGATATGCCGCTCCACAAGCCAGGCACAATCCTTGTACCCTAGGACAATCTTCCACCACATGACCTGGCTTTCCGCAATATGAGCATCCCATCGCGGAAGTCTGCTTCTGCTTCTGCTGCTGCGGGTACGTCGGGGTCAAATGCTTAACCGACGTTACTGAGGCCGCCCGTCTCGGAGTTTCAATAGTCAAACTTCTAGCTGCCGGGGCTAGAGCTGATGATTGGTGCATCTGACTGTGGGACCGCTTCCTACCTTCGGTCCTATCCACGATCCTCTGGAAGGTGTACTCATGCCTCCTAGCCGCTCTCAATACTGCATCAAACGTCTGATGCTCGAACTGCTCGACTGCCAACAAGATCTCCAAATACAGTCCCTGCTGGAACCGCTGGGCCCATCAAACTCGGTTGCCACCAAGGTGGGGGCAAACCTACTAAGTCTAGAAAACTCAGATGCATAACTGTCGACCGTTCTGCCTCCTTGCTTCAAGTTGGTAAATCTCGTCTGCAGGTCGTACCGAGCTAAAACATCGAAATACTTCGTCTGGAATCTTTCTCTAAACACTGCCCAAGCAATGGGTGCCACTAATCCCATGGCTTGTGCTGTCCACCAACTGTGAGCTAAATCCAGCAACTGCAAGCGTACCACCGCCACCTTCTCATCCTCAGGTATTCTAGCTGCTTCCAGAATCACCTCGGTATCCTGAAGCCAAGCGTCCGCGGCAACCGCATCTTCACTGCCGTCGAAGAAGGGAGGGTTCAAGCGCTTAAAGCTGTTGGCCGCGCTGTTCCCTGGATGACCGCCTCTGGTCAAGGCATCTACCACTGCCTGGTGCAAGGCGTCTCCTCTACGATCCTGGAAAGCTATCAAGGTCCTGATGAGACCTACCAAGGTGCCATCATCCGGCCCGGCAGGCTGAACGGGCTGAACTGGGGGCTCTCCTCCAGTAGGTATAACTCGGGAGGCAACTCCAGAATGCTGGGCTTGATCTCCGGGTTGCTGGTCCATGCGAAGTGCTCCACCTTGCTGATCGGCAGGGTCAGGTACAGTGCCGCTGAAGAAGACGACACAGGGAAAATAATAAGGAAGGTCCAGGATAGATCAACGATACAAGCACATGATCAGGGCAAGAATTTCAGGGATTTAAAAATACGGGCGGAGATCAAGGACGAATACTGATTGAGACATCTATTCGGTAAACCTTATATTTTTTGGTTGACAAGACCTGCATGGGCCACCACTTAAACCATGTCACGCCCCAGAACCAGAATACAGGAGAGCGGGGGAGTACATAGCCAGCCACGTATATTGAAATGGGATTCATCTCGCTATACGGTCACGGCTGTCTAGATATGAGGGTTTACTACAAGCCAACGGTCACTTAAGGTCAAGCCTATTGTCTCAATCTCAAGCAAGTAATACAGTTACAAGATGTTTGACCACCAAATATACAATAAAAGGCGTCCCAAATATTACATATTCAGTTGATCATGAAGCTAGTCTTACAAAATGCGAGGACTAGCAAGAGTTAAGTCATACATGATCAACCCTAGGATTTGTTAATCATGTTTACAGCCCGTAGGCAGACAGTAAGTAAATGTGCATCGAGCTAACAAGTGCTCGTCAGCTAAATGCCTCAAAAGAATAATTTTATAATAGAGTGAGTGAAACAAAATAGGAAACCCACTCGTAGCTCGGATTCCTTCTAGTCGCCACCATCGGGCTGGAGGTTCGGTAGATCCTCGGGTGCTGCTCCAAAATCTGGCCACACAAAACCAGCTGGGTCAAACCCCAAAAAGAGCAAGTGCCACAAGGGAGGCCACGAAATAAGAACAAAACCAGGACATCACAACATAAGAAAATGGAAGAAAGGTACAGGTAATAAAGTACAACAGGACAATAAATGACTAGGGACATTGAACCATTCCGGGAGCCAGATTACAACCCGTAAACCAAACAAGGACCGGGGTTGTAACCCTTCGCCTGAATAGGACTTGTCTCTATCCATTTATTGTTAAAGATAAGTAAAACAATCATATTCAGGGGTACCAGGTATAGGGACTAGATAAGACTTAGACAGGGCTGGACACCATCCATTCACGAGCGGCCAAGCAATTACTACGGCTTACTATTTTAACTAACTAGGGTTATCACAAGCCTAATTACTAACAAGATGCAATGAGAATTTTCCAGTCCCAAGCCCTGCAGACTATCCAGTTATCCTTCCGCGGATTGAGAGTATGATTGGGTACATCGCCCAGGAGACTATATACCCTTAGGTGACTTAGAGGTACAACACATGACAGTGTGCTGGAAATGTGCTCTACTCGTCGGCAAGCTACAAGTCCATTAAAGCGCCCAGACAACAAGATTGCCTGTGACCAAAAATTCTCCATGAACTATAGTTTGATCTAATCATTAGCCTAATTCATATTTAGTGTGAATCCCTGGCTGTGGTACCCAGGGAGTCACGTCCTAGACATGATACAGGATAAGACAAATAGATTGTACATGCAACAAGAAAGAACACCCACGGTGTCGGGAGCAAGTCATGTTAAGTTATCAGGTTATCAAGTCAAATCAAGTCAAGAGTGCGCCACGACGGGCCATTATCGAGTTATCAAGTAAATCAAGTTACGGGGGATTACTTACAGGTTGCAGGTTACAAGTTAAAATACCACAAGTCAATTCCTACAAATTTGTGTCAAGACATGTCGGGCCAAGTCAACTCGTACTGTGGACAAGAAATCTCAGAAAACATAAATCAACAAAAGAAGGCAAAGACCAGGGGAAAACCAAGGGACACCAGGGCACAGGGTATGCTAGGTCAAGAGGCAGCCCAAGGGCGCCGGGCAAGGGCTCAGACTAGGGGGCGCAGGGGCGTCGCCACTAGGGTGCGCAGGGGGCACAGTCACTAGGGCGCGGAAGTGGGGCGCGAGGGCGCCGCCACTAGGGTACGCAGGAGGGTCGCAGCCACTAGGGCGCGCAAGGGAGCGCGGGGGCGCCGCCACTAGGGTGCGCAGGGGGGGCGCAGCCACTAGGGTGCGCAAGGGGGCGCGGGGTGCCGCCACTAGGGTACGCAGGGGGGCGCACCACTAGGGCGCACAAGGGGGGCGCGGAGGCGCCGCCACTAGGGGGCGCGGGGGCGCCGCCACTAGGGTGCGCAGGGGGGAGCAGCCACTAGGGTGCGCAAGGGGGGCACAGCCGCTAGGGCGCGCAAGGGGGGCGCAACCGCTAGGGCGCGCAAGGGGGGCGCAGCCACTAGGGCGTGCAAGGGGGCGCACAGCGCAGGCGAGATCAGCGCACGCACAAGAGCGCGGAGCAGGCGGGTTCAGCGCACGCGCAAAGGCGTGACGCAGGCAGGTTCAGCGCGCGCGCAAGGCGCGGCGCATGAAGGTCTTCTTCTCCATTGCTGAGAAGGAGCTCCAATGGCTCCAAAAACTTCAAAACACCACAACTTGGCCAACACAACTCCAAATCCGAATTTTTAAAGTTCTATCGTAGGTAAAATTTGATTCTCTCCAACATAGGAACATCAAAACCCACAAAAAACCAACTTAAATAGATCAAAACCATGTGAATCCGAAAGTAGGGAAAACTTAGATCTAGAACAATGGAGACCCCAAATCACAAAATGTTAAGTTCTAATGTTGTTCTCCATGGCCTAATCTAGCTAATGGACAAATAAAATGTGGTGCTTATTTGGTGGCAAGGTGCACTTACCTATGGCTGGAGTGTTGTGTGGAAGAAGGAAGAAGATGATAGAAAATTAATGGAAGAGTAATGAGGAGAGAGAAGGTTGGTGGAGATATTAATGAGGGTGGGTTGTGGTGGAATGAGGGTGGAGTATAGGTTAAAGTGTTCCATGGGGTTTTAAAATCAAACCAACTCAAACCAAACCAATTAAAACCGAGCCGAGCCGAAACCCAAAATACGAGAAAACTCAAAATTCTATAAGTCGAAAAAATAAAAATACATACCAAAATCTGATAACGAGTATTAATATGAAATACGGGAAACGGGGGTGACAACGCGGTAACCCAGATACAAAATCTATGGTGATATGTTCCCACTTCTACTCTGGAATGGGCTACGACTACAATAATCCTCCGGGCCTCTGCCTCTCTGCCTTGACCTGCTGACAGACCAAGCATCTAGCAACGAAGTGGGCTACCACCCTCTTCATCCCGTACCACCAGACATGCTCTCGCAGATCCCTATACATCTTGTTGGCACCAGGATGTATAGAGTACTGCGATCTGTGAGCCTCCTGCATGATCTGCTCTCTGAGCTCCCCGTTAGGCACATATAACCTGGAACCGTGCCTCAGGGCACCATCCTCTGCAAGTGAAAACTCGCCATCCACCAACCCTGTACGAACCTGCTCTCGGATACACCGCAGAGCCATCACCTCAATCACAAGGCTCTCCAAGTCTGCAAGCAAGTGCCGATCCATAGTCAAACACATGGCTGTCGGATACCTACTCAAGGCATCTGCAACCACGTTGGCCTTTCCTGGGTGATACTGAAGTGAGATGTCAAAGTCCTTCATCAAATCTAGCCATCTGCTATGCTTCATGTAAACACATGTGGCATCCACCATCCGATTATAATTTAATGATATTTTTTTATTTTTAACTGAATAGTTGATATTTAATCTTCCAGAAAATTTTTAGGAATTTTCTGGAATTATTTTGATTATTAAATAGTAGGAAAACCTATTTTCTAGGACTTCTAGAATTTATTGTGGTAGCCCAAGAGCAAATATTGACCCCAACTATTTTTCTAGGGTTCATCATGCTATTTTATATTTTCTGAAATTTTTACATAATTTTTGGCAATATTTAAGTATTTATTTATTACGGTTTATATATTTTTAAAGGCTTCCAATAATTACTATAAGATCTTCTGGGACTATTTTGAGACTATGTATTTTTATTTTGACTCTAGGAGGTTAATTATAATTTCTATAATTTTCTACGATTTTTCTAGAATTTTTAGGAATTTATTTAAATTTATTTGGGTTTAATTGGATTTATAAAACAGTTTTCTGAATTAAAATACCCAGTCAGCGCAAGGCTGGCCCACCCGTCAGCCACCCACTGAAGGCGGGCGGGCCCAGCTGTCATTTGTTGTGGCTGATGACTCAGCGCTCTTTTTTGAGTTGGCTGCTTAGCCGAGTCCTAGTTGGCTCAGCGAACCCGCGCCAACATCTGGCCTTCCAGTCATTTGAGCAGGCGCAACAGGATGCTGCCACGTGTCCCTAGCCGCCGACCCCAACTGAGCCACTCTCTATTTATATATATATATATTCTATTTCGGTTTTTCGAAAAAACCCTAGTTTATTATCAGCCGACTTTTGTGGTTTTGATCCCGGTGATCTCCCGACTTCCCGAAGCATTTTTTGGCAACTCCGACCTCCTTTTTGCGTGCTATTTTTTTGTTGGATTCGTATCGAGGTAAAATCTCTGAATATGTAATTCATTTTCGTAAATTCTGAACCTAAATTTTTGGAAAATTCGTAGAGTGTCGGTTGTCCGAAATTTGACACATTTCGGTGTTTTCGAGATTCCGGGAGAACCAGAAATCGAAATCACGAACCGTTTGAAGTTTCGGAAAGCTAACGCAGAGCTCTACAACATATATTTTTCTCAAAAATTATTTCATTCATATAATATTTATTTATTCTGTTGAACTCAGAACTGATCGGTTGATTCCCGTTTTGGTCACGATTAGCCATAACGGCGATATCTTTTGACCACAGCGTGATTTTGTGGCACAGTCGATTCCAGTACACTCGTGGCACTGAAATCTACTAAGGTGCACTTTTAAAATCTAGAGTTCATAGTGTTTGACCAAAAAGTCAACGGCACGTCTCGATTTGCGTGCCATGGTTTCCGAAATTGAGAAATATGACTTTTGATTGCCAAACTTGCATATTTTGATTATATTCAGATTATTATTAGGTTAAATTAGGTTTTTAAGTGAATTATTATAGAATTAATTATTATTAAATTAGTAACCCAACTAGCCACTATTTAGAATTAGAACATTAGAATTAATTTGTGGTTTTCGTGCACTATTCGTGGTGCGTTGTATGTTATTGGTTGATAGCTCTAGATCGGCATTTCTCTCATCCTCAACTTGTGGCTACGATTTGTGCAAGGATTCAGGCAAGTACAGTATTGCATTTATGTTTTAGTTCATTATAATGTTTACTCCATAATTTTCTCGTTTGATATCCCGTTGAATCATTGCTTGATATTCCATTGAGACATGATTGTGACACTGTAGTTATCGTATTCTTCTTAGCCTATCATTGACCGTTTTTGATTGTTAGAGAGTCGGGAGGGGAAATACTCGATAAATACGTGAACAAACCCAATTACGTTATCGAATGATAGCTAAGTCATACACACACACTTATGAGTTAGCCGTACCAATTACTGAATGATAGCCATCGTATGATGTGCCATATTAGCCCAGCCGTTCACGTATTTAAAGGTATTTCACACATGTATTGGTTTCTATTTTTTCCTTTATCTAGTTCATTATCTTGTCAGTTCATATCCTGCTAGTTTACATCTTGCCAGTTTACTTTTGCCACTTCATATCCTATTAGTTCTTGTCTTGCTAATTCTTTTTTATATTCTTTACCTTCATGATTTCTCGCTTGTTTTAACTTATTTTGGACTAACAATATTAATTGCAATATGGTTGTACTATGCTCATTTCCTGATTGGATAGTTGTTGTAGGTGAGGGAGAGTATCTCTAGCACTTCATGTTATGGACCAGCAGTGGGTAGTGCTGACGTTGTTGGTACCGAGACTCAGGAGCCATGGCTGATCTCTGGAGGGATCTAGATTTACCTTTATGCATGTCTTAGTTTATTTCTTAGATGGATCAGATTTGTTCATGGATGGACGATATTTTATTGTTCTGGATTTCAGTCTCTTTGTCATTTGATTTGGATACTATTATTTTATCATCTATCGTACTCTTATTTTCCTTGGTTTGAGTCACTGCTGAGTACGATTTGGATTTGTGTTCTATTGTATCTGTGGAGGATGTTATTGTGTGTACTAGACAGCGTTCTACCGTCGATACCGCGGCGTAGGCTGGGCTTGGACACAAACTCGTACTCGGTTATCCGGGAGCGGGTCGTGACAAGTTTTTATGGTGGCCCATGCAGGTCCGTTTTCACAAAGACTGCGAACTCGTGGTAGTACTTAAGTTAGTTGTACTACTGCGAGCCTGCAAATAGGATTAGATTTTAAGGACATCCTCCACGTGTTTGATTATTGATCTCCACCTTTGACTTTAACCTTTCTTGATTTGCATCCCGCTTCCGCCGTTTAATGCTTTTCTTTTATTGCAGCTAATGGATTCTCAAGACAGGAATAACGCTTTCCTGAACACCCTACCGGCTATAGGAGGATTCTTCTCGTACATGACCACGCTGATGCAGGGAGGCCAGCTTACTCATCAGGGCGACCCGGGTCAAACGCAATACTCGAGATTTCGCAGAGACGACTTTCCTCCACCAGCACCCTTCCATCAGCCTGTACCCTTCCAGCCAGCATATGTTCCACATCCAGCACCTACCATGCACCCTGTACCAGCGACGTATCCAGCGCCTGCCATGTACCCAGCACATGTTCTGCCTCTGCCACCTCTGCTGGACAACGCCACGCTTCTTGGGACCTTCCAGCAGTTCATGACTTCTCAGACGCGACAAGCTGACGACTTCCGCGATACCTTGAAAGAGGTTCTCCAGACACGGGACACTCCACAGCCGCGTCCTGAAACTTCCAAGAATTTTGTGGACCTTAGGCCCAGAGAATTCAAAGGAACAGAAGGGATTCTCTACATGGATGAGTGGTTAGAGAACGTAGACTGCAACCTTCGGAGGGCTCGAGTTCCTGAAGACTTGAAGGTCGAGAATGCCAGCATGCAGCTTTACGACATCGCCCGCACGTGGTATAGAGATGATCCCCGATTCACCGCACCAGATATAACTTGGGAGGAGTTCAAGGAGCTGTTCAAGACGAAGTTCTATCCTAAAGCAGCCCGTGAGAAGTTGGAGAATGAGTTCGAGAGCCTGGAACAGGGCAACCTCTCCGTCGACGAATATACTGCAGAGTTCTTCCGCCTCAGTCACTTTGCATATGCCATGACCCCTGCAGCCAAAGCCAAGAAGTTCATGAAGGGACTTTTATATGAAATTCGCATCGCCATCGCCACCAGCCAGGCCACAACTTACGAGAAGATCTTGAAGATCGCACAGGCGGTAGAAACAGAATTGAAGCGTAAGCAAAAGAGAGATAGAGACGCAAATGGAGGACTTAACAACCAATCGAGATCGGCAAAACGTCCCAATATTCCGGAGGAGACTTCACCCCAGCACTATCACCAACAGCCTCATTCCCTACAACAGCAAAATCAGATCCAGTCGATTATTACATGCTCCTACTGTCGAGGGCCAGGTCATCATTTTGATCACTGTCGCAAAAGGCTACGACAATGCTTATCGTGCGGATCAGCTATGCACCAAGTGAAGGAATGTCCAACATCATTTGTTCGTCAAGGCCAAACACTTACTCAGGGAGGACAAGGAGGACTGCAGCAGCAAGGACAAAATCAAGCATTTGTAGCGGTGACCCGACCTTAAGGTATATGTAGTTAACTAAGTTCCTTAAAGTATGTGTAGCAACTTTAGGGTCCAGACCTGGCATGTCTTCGTAGCTCCAAGCAAAGACATCGATATATTCTTTAATAAGAAGAATTAATTCTTGCTTGTCTACTTCTGGAAAGTTCTTGCTGATAAATATTGGACGAGGTGATCTGCCTTCTCCTACATCAATTTGAACCAATTGATCTTCAGTAGGAGGTTCTCTTTGTTCGAATCGGAGTTTCTATTGGGTATCCATTCGTTGAGCCCAAGGATCTATTTCAGGACTTTCTTCAATGTCTTCGTCATAGCCTTCTGGAAGTTCGACGTAGACCATGTTAGAAGAGACAGTCAATCGATGAACTTAACCAATGCTGGTATCAGAATCCCATAATCTGGAATTAGAAGAGTTAGAACGCTCTTCGCTATCAGATTCGGAGACTGCTGGGGATAACACTGGAGGAAAAGCATATCCAAGACCTCGTTTGGTCCTGCTATAGTACATCTCTGATTTTCCTTCTGGAACAGTCGTACGGATAGGAGTTCGCCTTCCCTTACCGTTGTTGAGGCCACTTTTGAAGTCATAATCCATCTTTCAGATGATGTCTTTTGATTGTTGACTGTAACGCCGGAGCTGGAGATGTTCCGTATCGTTACTCTTGCTATCATCCGTATAGCTGAATTTTTGTTCCGGTCCATTACTAAAAAGTATTGGACTTTCGCCTTTCTTTCGAGCAGGAACAATTCGATATGAATCATTTGGGTATTCAAAGGAGACTTCCGTTTGGAGAGACTGTACAACTCCCATTGTAAAAGGTTGGAAGCTATCTAACATATCCAAATAGCATTCAGTATGATAAATGACATCAGGATACTGGAAAGTAGATGCTTTTTCATTGATCTGTACATTCGTATTTACAACAGGACCTTTAGCCTTAGCAGGCTTGGTCAGATTAATTACAAGAGGAGGGGAAGAAGAACGTGGAGGAGGCTTGTTACGACGAAGGTCAATAACAAGTGGCTTAGAGGAGGTGAGCTCCCTTTTTTCCTTGTTATGAGTTAAATCGATAACAAGTGGCTCAGAAGAAGTGAGCTGCTTTTTATCTTTGTTACGACGTAAGTCGATAACAAGTAGCTCAGAAGAGGTGAGCTCCCTTTGATCTTGATCACCACTTGTTGGTTGCTTCTGGACCGGCAAGTGAATAGCCAGTAGTTTGGAAGACTGAGGATGAGAAACACGCCCTTTGACAGGTATGATAAGGGTGTCTTTGGGCACTACTTCTTGATCTTCTTCGGTGTCTAAAGCCAACGCAACTTTCATAAATTCATCCTTGTACATACGAGCGTCGTTGCAATATGCTTCAACACCTTTGAATGGATAGAGATCAGCAACCTCCTTTTGCACTTCTCTATTGTCATCAACATACTTGAAACATTGATGGAGAGTTGATGGAACAATGTTGTGCTCATGTAGGAATGGTCTCTCCAACAAAACATTATAAGAACAACCATGATTGTCAATGATGTAGAAGGTCACCTTTGTGCGAAGATTGCCTATTTGGAGTTTTAGACGAATCTTGCCCAGAGGTTCACTCCTTCCCTGATTGAATCCAAGGATGGTGGTGATTGTACTGGAGAGACTATGTACAGGGATCTTTAATGCATCTCACATTGTCTTTGGCATGATGCTAAGAGCAGACCCCGGGTCTATCAGAATACGATCGACTTTCATCGAGTCGACATATCCTGTATAGTACAAAGGACGGTCATGCCTGTTGTCTTCCATCAGCATGTCGTCTTGAGTGAGGGTAATGTTCGGATCAATTCCAGAACACTATGACAGTGGAGACAAGAGACTGGCTCTGCTGTAGGCTTCTTCAGAAGAGCTAGACAAGTTTCTGCTTGCATGAGAGCTTCACTTAAAGTCTCTCGAGTCTCTTTGGAAAGACGTAAGAGCTCGAAGATAGACAGCCTGGCTGGTGTATTAGCTAGTTGAGCCAAAATATCGAAGTTGTAAGGCTTTTCAAGTCCTATAGGAGATGATTTCTTCAAGGGCTTGTCGAAGCGGATTTGTTGTTTGCCTTTGTCAGGTGTCGTCGCCGGCTTGGGAGGAATGGATACTACAACCGGTGAGGACGCAGAAGGAATATCTTCGGTGGAAGCAGGTTGCACTAGAGCAGTTTCAGAAGAGGATGCAGGATTTTCTTGAGTCTCGGGAACTTCCCGGAGATAAGCTTTCTCTGATCTGGTGCCTAGCAAGATTTCTTCATCAACTATGGGGTCGAAAGATACCATATTGCAAGTCTTTGTCTTGCCCTTGGAGCGGTCTTTCTTCTTGGAGGAAGAGGAAACTTTAAATTCTGAAGTAAGATCGGGATGAATCCATATAATCTCACCGTTGTCAAGAGATAAGGGGACAAGATCTTCACTTGGTGGAGGTGGAAGATTCTCAATCTCAAGAGTAGCTTTGGGAATAGGAATGACGCCATGCAGCACCATCTGCGGAGGAAAATCACCGAACTGAACTGAGACCATATTTGCAGTCACAGTCTTCTTATCTTGTTGTAGAGTAACAACACAAGCATTAACCAGCTCCTGAATTTTGCCTTTGAGCACATAGCATGCTCTAGTAGGATGCCCGATGAATCTGTGGTATACACAATATTTTGGGTGATCGGTTTTACCGACTTCATCAGGCTTCTTTGGATCTGGAAGCTGAATCTTGTTGCTTTTGATTAAACAATCGAAGATGCTAGCAGTGTCATTCTCGTCAAAAGAGTATTCTACTTTAGGACGAGGTTCCCTTGGAGGAGGGGCAGAAGGAGTAGAGGTAGACGTAGGTGGAGCTACGTTAACAACAAGAGACTCTTTACTCTTCAAGTCACTACAAAAAAAGTGACCTTTTGGGACGACATTATTTGATACACAATTTTTATGAGTCCTAAATAATATTATTTGGGACACAAAGTAATATCATTTAGGACACATTGTTTTTCGACCCTGATAATATTTACTTATTTTGGACTGGACTTTCTGTCCGTCCCAAATAGAATTTCAGCCTGTCCCAAATAGTTTAGCGGGAAATGAAAAAACACCAGGGTAATTTTTTGGTCAAATTTTGAATTTAGGATTAACTATTGGATTATAAGGCAATATTTGGATTTTAGTTTAGTATTTTACTTGGCATAAATTATAATACAAATATTATAGTTAATTTATTATTTAATTATTGGTTGGTTGTATTTATTGGATGGTGTATTTGTATGTATTTAATTAGATCCTTGGACTATTAAATTTAACCCACTTAAATTGAACTTAGCTATTGGGCCAAGCCCTTAGTATCAAACTAACCCACATCCTGTGACATAGGAAGCAAAGAAATATTCTTTCCCAACTCTCCCGCACTCATTTTCATTTTCCCTCTCCTTCCCTTCCACTACACCAAATTATTCAATTTCTAACAGGTCATATTTTTACTTCTAACGGACTTACCCCGTTACTAATTAATAACATAATATACCCGTTAGTATTAGTCTAGTCCGTTACCATTATTATTTTCTTTCAACTGACTAAATGTACTAAAGTTTTTTATATAAACCTAATATATATTCTTCTCATCCTGGAAACAGTCCACGAGCCCTAAATTTTTTGGGATAGAGGTAGCGGGAGTGTTCCCTCCAAAAGCACGAATAGCACCCCCCGCCCAGTAACTTCTCCTCTCCCTCTCTCTCTCTCTCATATTCACAAAACCCTCCCTGGAGGTCGTCCACCTGCCCCCCCTCTCTCTCTCTCTTATTCACAAAACCCCTTTCTGGAGGCCACCCACCTGCTGGCGGTCATCTGGTCTACGGCGGTCACACACGGCGGTCACCCACGGCGAGATTTTCTCCTGCGGCGGTCCGAGGTTCTCATAGTGAGTTAACTATTGTAAGGTTTTTTCTTTCTTAGTTTTTTTTCTTTATTTATTGTTGAGGAAAGTTTTCTTTATTGTTGAGAAAAGTTGAGAAAATGGAAACCATAGATGCTTTGATAGAGAGAGAAGGTGTCTATGAAAACATGATAACATAGGAACGTGAGAGAGAGAGAGAGAGAGAGAGAGAGAGAGAGAGAGAGAGAGAGAGAAATTGCAATTTTTGGTTTAATTGAGCAGTGATCTATGCGTAATACTTGAGTATTTGTAGTCGAAGACTGATAACAGAATCATCTAGTTAGTCCGATGCTCTATGCATTGTATAGAAGATACAAGATGAGGCACATAAGTGTCAAAAAACTATTTTTTTGGGCCTGGATATAGATAATAGTGTTTATATAAGTGAAGTTTCAATTACTGACCTTTTATTATTTATACCAAACTTCAGAGTCATGCTCCCTTTTCTTCTAGACCTAGTTATATACATGGATGAACAAAAAACAGTGATAGAGAGAAATTGTTTTCATAAAGTTTGATAGAGAGAGAAATTGTTGTTTTCATAAAGTTTGATAGGGAGAGAAATTGTTGAGGAAAGTTGAGAAATTGTAACGTTTTCATGTTTTCATACATAGTCACATAAGCAATCATAGTGAGTCTGACAAAGCCGTTTCATGTTCTCATGTTTGTAATTTTCTAGCCTTAAACTTATCAAATCCAAATCCAAAATCTAATTGTCTCAAAATTCACTATTATTATTTTTAGTTTAATTTTTTTATCCATTTTTTTAGTTTTTGTTTTGTGGTGCAGCATGTTGGAACCAATTAACAAGAGTGGATGAACGAAAAGGATAGACTGGGCCCTATATGCACAAAGGGAATTAAAGATTTTCTGGAATTTGGCATTAAAAATCGTGCGGTGGGGTTGACAACATTAGCTTGCCGTGTGTCAAGTGTCGAAATAAATTACGATTTCAAGCAAAAATTGTTGAAAGCCATTTAGTTAGGAATGGCATTAAAATTGTTGAAAGCCATTTAAATTGGTGAAGATTCTTATTTGTTATTGACTTGAGCTATGTCAAGCCCATTACCGGTTAACCCTTGTCTTCTTTAATTTCTTTGTTATATATTTATTTCTTTGTGTTGATAAGGAGATATCATTAGTTTTCTCCATTATGTATGCTTGAGTTTACACTTTTGCATCTTCTGAAGGAGTTATGCTTTGATAGAACTATACAGGTGATTGACTTAATTTTGGCCTGGCAGCAGAGCAAGCAAAATCGGAAGGTTATGAAGTTGAGGTATGTCACAAATTCTGCAACCAGTTAATAACTTGATGTACAGCTGAAATATTGTATTTGCAGATGGTTATTGTTGGAGACGACTGTGCTCGCCCACCACCTTGAGGTATAGCAAGGCGAAGAGGTTTAGCAGGAACTATTCTTGTCCACGAGGTAATTTTGATTTGTGTTTGCACAAACATATCTTATAATATCTCAGTACATTAGAATACTCTAGTTGTTCTGAAGATAAATACTAAGATCCCATAACATATCCTGTTACGAAAAGGGATAGAACAGAGGAGAGCATTCTTGTACACAATCGTTTTACTCTGTCATGATCACCTTTGTCCTACTACATGGACCTGGGTGGCTGCTGTCACTATCATCCCCCTCCACGTGTAAATTATTTTCCTTTTCCATTTTTCAAAACTTATTTCTAAACCGAGGCGGAACTATAATGTGATATATGGGTCTTTATTTCGACTATCACGCCCATCCAGTCCAATTTTTCAATCCATTTGTACCTGTCTCCCATATATGTTGTAGATACTGATCCCCGACTCCTATGCCTGTGCAGTTACTTGGATGCCACGGCATACTTGCTAAACGCCAGCCTGGAAGAGATTTTCTGGATGCCTCGTCAGCTTCTTGAGAAGCATATGCTCGTCTTGCTTTCTTCTCTAGTGGTTCAGATTGTTTTTGAATCAGTTTAGTTAATGTATCTGTGGTCCAAAGCTGGACATTTGCTTGTTTCTTCAATATGTTTCATTTTCATGCTTGAACATTTGTAGTATAATGGAGTCTATGACTATTAAGTTTTTTGCTGATCTTTATGAAATGTTCCCAGTAGCTTTAAGTAGGCCATGAATAGCAGCTATTTTTCTTCATGTTATGTTATGCAGTATTCAAAATCCTTCATGTTTGCAGGTTCGTCATTGGCCACCAAGAGTGAGGAATAGGACCTCTTTTATGCCTTGGCTAGATTAATCATGATTGAGTAGCCACCTGTTGTGTTATTTTAGACTGAAATTTTCTTTTTATATTTTTGTTTGTTTTTAAAAAGTACGCATGAACCATGTAGCACTGTTTTCAATTGACTTGGAATTGTACGTTTTTTTTATGAACTAGAGATTATAATATTTCCTCTCTGGGCATGAATTTTCTTAGGTATCTTTGAACAAGCTCAATGGTTCATGATTATATATGTTTATCAGATGGATGACTTATGTTTGATATGACTTAATTTGTTCATATCCCTGTGCAGATTAACTTGTGCTTACAGTCCTTGCATTACATAGGTTCTACAATTATTCCATTAAAAACCTTAAAATGTTTACCTTTATCCAGCACGGAGCGCCTGGTGCTACCACTGCTGACCTCCAGCCTATTGATATAGTGGTATCACATGTTCTCAAGCAGATATTATCTTCGGTACGTCTAATACTATTGTTGTTTATACTATTTAATATGTTACTTTTACCAATTTGTATAAGTACAGTTATGTGGAACATCTAAACATAGGCATGCAATTTGGAGCCTCTTGTTACAATTGTAACATCTACTCTATTTTGGTTTTCAAAAATTCTTTTTTGGGTCCATTTTTTCATCGGTTGATATCCTTTTCTGTTAGTGTCAAAATATCTTGTATGATACGAAACTCCAACTATAGGGGTGATTGTGTGCATATTTGTCACATCAGATGGAAATATTTCCTTTTATCTCAGAAACCTTTTGCATGGCAAACTAAATGCATTGTCCATGAAGTGGGGATTAAAAAAAAAGAAACTTATGGAAGGTTTATCTATCATGTATTGGTGACTTTAAAGTTATGATTTAGAACTTTAAGTACTATAATTCCGTCTTAACATTGTAATTGACAAAGGATACTTTATTTGCTATCATTTGACTTCTGGAGGGAGCTGTCTATTCAACTATGCAATTAAAAGTAGATTGGAGTCACTTTAGAGATTCTTGTGCTCTTCTTGTCTATGCCTTTGTCCCTCTAGCTTTCAAGCCATTTTATTCACTTCTTGGTCAAACATTATCCACCCTCCTTTGTCCAATTACTATATATAGGTAACTTCCAATCCTGTATGAGATCCCTTTTGACTTCTAAATTTTCTAGCATACTTTCACAACAAGAAAAGTTAATTCCTAAAAGCAGCTTAAAGATTAGAAAATTGCCAATCTTGATATATGATCTTTTTTTTCTATGTTAGTTCCTATTTGATACTGTTGTAGTGTCTTACTTTCATGTGTTTTGAAGCTTATAATATTGCATGTATATTTGTTTCTACAACTTACAGGAAACCAAATACGTGCCAATCAAAAGGGGGAGTAGAGTGGTTCTGATGATTAATGGGTAACGTGCTTTAGAACCTTTATGTTTGAGTAACTGTTTCAAGTAGGTATGCCTGTTCGTAGATTTACGTATGACTTTTTACCCTTATTATTAAGAGTATGATTACGGAGTATCCAGCATAGATGACAATTATATGGGATTTATCTAGAAGTATTTTTCCAAGAAAAGTTGTTGAAAATCGATCAGATTTTACCTTTGCAGATGAATGATTGGCTTGGTTATTGGTAATAAACATGCATCCAAAGTATACTTCTACTGGTTTAATATGGAAGAAAGCTAATCTGTAGGTAGAAACCAATCACAAGGTTCATTGATGAAGATGATAAACAATATGTTTCTATTTTTCAATTTTCTATAGCATACATGTTTAGAGGTTCTCTTGGGAAATAAGACAAAACCACATCTCTGAAGAAGGCCTTAATATCTTGACAAATTTGATTATTGTTGCATTTTTGAGACACTAATTGTTACTCAATTTGACTGTCTCTAAGAGTCTAATTTGGAGTTCACATCGTAATCGAGGTATTCTGTCTGCTGTATCAATTTAAAAGTTATTTTCGTTGATGGTTCATGGTCCTTAGTCCTCTTAGGCACCAAAACAGATGCATGCTTATAATGTCAACAAAACCTAGTATTACAAATATGTTGAGAAGTTTGTAAGAACTATAACAATTGTCTTAATGGTTGTAGATGATACGACACCGACATATTATTACTACCTCATCGAGTTGTTAGGGAATTAGTTTAAAGATAAAAACCTAAGCAGTGTAGTCTATGATCCAGTACCAAGATGGAGATATAGGTGCTATCGATGGATAGAATTCATACTGAAGCTTCAGGTGAGATGATGAATACCGCTCCATTTTAGCGAAACTCTTAACAAACATGAGGATGATGCAATAGCGGAGAAAGTAATAATCTCTCTACTTCACCTTGCAGGGAACTGCAAGCTGGAGATTATGAGTAAGGGATTTATTTCAGCCACTTCTACTCAATTCTTGAGGCAATTTGGGAATTTATAATGAATATATTAGATACACATAGAGTTGGACAAAAAGGGGAAAGACATTGACAATAGTAATAAAATCATGTGAAATTAAAGGATATAAGCATTAGAAGAAAGTGGGTTGCATTGAATGCCGTTAACTATGCTTCCATATGTAACTGAATACAGTAGTGCATAATCGAGAATTGCAAATAAAGTATAACACTGATACTATAATGCATGTTTTGCAAACAGGTAAACATGTTTTTTGATAGTTCCATTCAGTATGCAGTCTGTGTTACTTTCAAACTCCCTTACTAGAATAATGGCCAGTCAATTACTGTGCACTGGATCTCAAATCCAGGACTCCCCCCACCACACACAGAGTCAAGGAGATGTTCTTCATCTCCTTATTTTGGTAGATGGCTTTCTAATCCATCTGCATGCTTCCATTTTCAGTATCTAATAATTTATATGAGACAACTGTAGTCCAATACATCACCTCAACAACCTTGAAACGGCAGTTAGTCAAAATGAAAATTCTGGATGAAATCTATCATCCCTCCATAATCAGTATCATTTGTATCAAGTTTACGTGACAATATATTTTCACATTATGGCCATGTCTTACTGTTACATTTCTGATATTAAATGTACTTTGTGTTTTTTTTGAGTTAATTACCTTGTCTTTCTTGATTATGTGTAGGATATGACCTTCCTTGAAGAGTGTGTAATCATCCTTAATTACTTTTGACAAGAATCATTAGCCTGAAGATAGATGAAGTTGCTCAATGTGCTGTTTGTTATAGCCTCCATACTTTACTACACGGAAGCTAACAGTGAAGGTACTCTCACATCAAATGGGTCGGCAATTTCTTGCTGAAATATGCAAAATGCAAGTTCTCTTGTTTATCTCTATGTAGGTTCATCACTAATGTAATTGTTGGACAGAGTACTGTCTAGACTATTTGCTCATGCAATCATTTTCAATATGTTCGACAGAGCATTTTCTAGATTGTTTGCTCATGCAATCATTTTTAATATGTTCGACATAGAATTTTCTAGGCGGAGTTCTGTTTCCCTTCATTTTGTATATTTTAGTTTAGACACCTTCATGATTTACTCTTATCAGCACTCTCTTGGATTCGTTCCTTTTAATTTAATAATTAGCAATGGCTAATTTGCACTTAAATACCATGAACTATCACTTTTTTGCAAACTCAAGCTATACTTCTCAACAGTTGCATCCATCTAGTATCATGTCTAGGATTCTTGCATCCACTTGCTTGATTGTGACCATTTTTTAGCCCATTTAAACTGATTTATTTTGCCTTACTAGTGTATGCTTCACTTAATTATAGTAAGCTGTTCTTATAGACAGTCTGTAAGAATGTCATAGTATTCAAGTCTAATAGGTGAACATAATGTTGTATATCAACCTTCAAATTGCGCTAATACAATGTTTTCTAGAGTTAAATGTTGGAGGATTTGTAGGAAGTGTTTTAAATTGTAAAAGCTCCCTTTGATCGTTACATATGTTCTGTTTTCATCATAACATATTATTTATCTATTTGTTCACTTGCAAATGTTCTTATTGAGTTTGTCTTCAGGGGATGATTATATGACCTGAAGCAAAAACTAAATGCCACTGGCAACCAGCTTTCAGACTGGAACCAAAATCAAGTCAATCCTTGCACATGGAATTCTGTTTTTTGTGATGCTAATGGCAATGTTGTTAGAGTGTAAGTTAATTTCAAATTCTTTTTTTTTAAAAATTTCTTTTGTCTTTCTAGTGTTCTAGTTGCTGTGTGACATGCTCAAGAAATCCAATTTACTTCTTTTGCCAGAATTCTTAATATGAGTTCCATCTCTTCTCATAGTTCAACGCCTAATAAAGTTAATGTATTTGTGTTTGTCAAATATTCTCATTTTCTGCAGAACGCTTTCTTCCTTGGGATTTACTGGAACGCTGTCTCCAAGAATCGGAGGACTGAAGTATCTAACTGTTCTGTAAGTACAATATATATCTTTACGTGAAACTCAAGGAGCAAGTCTTGGCATCAACAAATTATTATTAGGCATAAAACCAGTCTATATTTTCATAGATGAGTCCAGTGCCATGTGTTTGCATATACAAATTATATTTTTATAGGACTGCTATAAGATCTCTAGAAACGTTTTTTGTAGAAATCACATATTTATTGTGAATAAACTGTGATAGGATAGTAATTTGTATTTATGATATCATTTCATGGCTCATCTTAGATCAAACACCAATACCATCCCTGGGACAAACCGGCTATGCATGATATTGTTACTGATGGAGTTCATGGATGTTGTGAAACATACTGGAATATATGGAGTGGATAAAGAATGACCATAGTGTTTATTCCATTGAATGAGCTAAAAGCAAGATACCCTCCCATGAGGAGTCCTGATCACTTTAAAGCACCCAGTAAAGCATTTAAATCAGCATAGGAGAACTGGCATTACATAGGTTTGTTGTGTTAAGTTTCTTAGCTGATGTTGACGATGTGCAAAACTAGGAAGCAAAGTGTTGATCAATAAATTATGGAATTCTTTGTTTTCCCGGAGAGTCTTTATTTTCGTTGTTTTGATGATTATGTTTATCATAATACAACAAGAATGAAGCTTGTCTTAAAGGGTTGGCTCCATGAATCCATTTATCCCATTCAGCAATATTTATCATTAAAGATGCCACAAATAATTTAAAGAATTGCAGCTCATATAAACTCTAATTGTGTAGCCTAATTAAACACTAGAAGTAGATCTTAAGTGGTTCTCATTATATGCTTGAACCAGGGTTCTTTAATGTTTAATTGGGTTGCTTGACCACTAAATTGCAATGACCACCGAAGTGATCAGATTAAGCGGCAGTTTACTCGGATCAGTGACCAACTAATTCTTTTTTAGAGCACCTGTATATAATACGTCTATTATGCAGATCATTGCCGGGTAACAATATAACTGGTGGAATACCCGAAGCATATGGAAACCTGTCAAGCTTGACAAACTTAGACTTGGAAAACAATTTGCTAACAGGGGCAATACCTTCTTCTCTTGGAAACCTTACGAAGCTTCAGATATTGTAAGCATATGATTGACTATTTTGATCCATTTAAATATTGATACAGCTTTACTCTTCTGATGTTTGTTGCATTTGTCTAACACTAATCAGGATATTGAGTCAAAATAATCTCACAGGAAGTATTCCTGATTCCTTTTCGAAACTCTCAAGTTTAAATGACATGTAAGTGTTACTTTTAATAAACTCTCTTTTCTTTGGTTTATTCTTTCAGAGGGAGCAAAACTGTTGTATCTGTTTTCTTAATTTGTTGCTTCTTGAATATTAAAGATTATAGTTATCTTGTCAGTCATTGTTCTATGAGCTTGACAGTAAACAGTTTGACATGTGCTGCAGTCGTCGTTCAATGGCCTTACTGGTCGGATACCTGATCGACTCTTCCAAGTTGTCAAATACAAGTATGCCATGTTTTTCAACCATATGTGGATGTACCTAACTGAGGTTGCTGATTGATTTAATTATGTATGCAGTTTTACAGGTAATAGATTAAACTGCGGCACAAATTTTCTGCACAATTGTGCTTCTGATTTATCCAACCAGGGTAAGCCAATTTGTTTTTCTTGGTCCATTCAATTTATATGACATTCTCTGCAACCTCACCATTTGTAAGAACAATCTATTTCCTCTTGGTAAGTAGAAGCTGGTCTTACGTTTTCTTGTCTTGACAGGAGGGGGATTCTCTCGAGGACAGCCATCTGCTGTCGTGTAACTCCTTCACAGAAGGCTGCTCCTAAGAAGGTTGCAGATGGTGCATTTGACATGCACATGCGGCTATCGACGTGATGTAAACTTTTATTTTGTAAACAATGGGATATGAATTTTATGTTATGGGGGAAAGATTCGACGTGATGTAAACTTTTGTTTTATTTTATAAACAGTTGGATATGACTTTTAAAGGTTTTATAAAAATTTCTTGTCTTAATGTTGCAGCTACCATAATGCATTTGCGATTAAATAGTTCTGTGTGATTTTTGTTCTATATAAAATTTAATTGTACATTTCATATACAAATAGGAGGAGGATTAAGTTTTTGGGACGTATTTTTTGGAACAGATTTATAAACTATCCTGCAGAATTTGTAATTTTGAAACCTTTTGGGATGGGAGTTTAACAGTCCTTTATAAGTAATTGGGACGGCAAATATCCGTCATTTAACTTTTTGCCACGCCACCCTAATAAGACCACCCATTGCCGTCCTAAATACCGTCCCAAATAGTAGTTGGGACGGTAAACCTATTTATTATGACGTTTTTTTGTTGTCCCAAAAGGTCACTTTTTTATAGTGAGTTGATGTTTAAAGTCTCCTTGTTCTTGCGATTGTTCTGGCGATTACCGCTACCTGACGTCTGATGTTCATCCCGGTCGGGCTTAGATATTTGTACCCCAAGTTGTTTGAACTTGTCAGCGCTAACTTCAGCAGCTTTAGCGTTGACAATGAAGGACGGCTAGTCTTGGAATTGAGTCGACCCTGTCAACATGCTGATGATGGGCAAAAGATTTGCCTTACAGCTGTCTTTAGTGACAGCGACCGGAGTCCCTGGAGGCATCTTCAAGGCTTCTCGACGGAATCTTTCAATGAAACTTTCAGCAGTTTCATTATGTCTTTGCTTGATTTTATTAAGGGCTGACATGGTCATGTCATTAATTCCCTCATAAAATCGTTCTAGGAAGATTTGTTTGAGACCCGAGAAGGATGTGATACAGCCATCGGGTAGGCTTCTATACCAATCATATGTAACATCGGCTAAACAGCCGACGAATACTCTGGTAAGGAGAGCGTCATTTGGCTGGAGTTGAACAGTCATTATCTCAAAGTGATTGATGAACTGACTAGGAGAAGTGCTGCCAGCAAACAACGAGATGGTTGGAATTTTGTACTTAGGAGGAAATGGGACTTCCTTCCATTCAACTGGGTAGGGCTGCTTGATCCCTAGTCTTTGTAAGTTGTCTTTCTCTTTGAAGGCCTCAAATTGAGTGCGCAAGAGTTTGACAGCTTCATTTGCATCTTCTGAGGACGAAGAGGGAACAGGCGGAGTCAGAGTGTTAGGAGGAGGAACAGCATGGTAAGCACTACCTCCAGCACCTGACTGACTAGGTACAGGTTGAACTTGTACAAGGGGTACTTGAGAAGATGCTACCTCCAGTCCTGCGTTGACAGGCACTGATGATGCTACGATTTCAGGACTTACAGTAGGTACATTCGGTGGTATAGCATGTTGTGCCATAATAATAGAATGCATGCTGGCGACCATTTCAGCCATGGTCTTCAACTTATCTTCAAGTGCAGCAATCCGTTGTTCTTGATTTGCTGAAGTTGAAGCATCCGGATCTTCGTTGACAACATAAGCTGTCACCTCTCTTGGTACAATAAAAGACACCGTCTGTTCAGAACTTTCACTGTAGGCATCATAGTCAGAGAAAGAGTCATCTCCTGAATGAGAAATAGGAAGATGACCAGAAGGGTCTTGAAGAAGATTCCTTTGACCGATTGTGTCTCGGCTTTGTGACCGGGTATGTCGAAATACTCCTTCGGAAGACTCCTGGAGTAAATCTAAATACTGCTGGCTGGGACGGCGAGGTCTGCCGTGCTTGGAGCATTTTCTACCCCCAGTTTCTCGGGAAGTCATGTTAACAGAAGCGTACAAGACTTCGTCTTCAGCTTCTGACATAGGTTCAGAATTTGCAAATGTCAAACGATCGAAGACAGATCGTTTTGTTGTTTGACAACAACACTGAATGATGACTTTATGATTGCAATGATGATCAGATGATTTAATTAGAGATGTCGAGACGTTGTCACGCTTTTGTCTGAGATGTTGTCGGAGATCAGGAACAACAGCAGGACGAGAAGAAGTTTGAGGAATCTGTTCTTTGATAATGTTCGAAACATGATTCCGATTCTTCAGATATTTTATCCCTTGAGTATACAGGGAAGTGCTCACTTCATTGGCATAGGTGTCAGGATTTTTAACCCTGGAGGTTTGTCTTTGATGATATTTGGTCTTCGGCATTGGCTGTTTGCGTTTTGCCGAAGTTGGTCTGTTGAGATAAGTTCTTAGATCAGCAATTTACCCCCAGGGGTTTCTGTTTGAGATACCAGCAATTTTCCCTGTTTCGATCGGGATATCTTAAGAGTTGGGAGATCTTGGAACTCTGCTACCGGGGTAGGCAGAATACCTCTTTGATCAGTACAAGTTCTCTTGACATGAAGGGAAGAAGAACCCTTGTTTGAAGGAGTCCTTGTACTAACTGGTGCCGAGGCACGTTTAGATTGATCTTCTACGGTAAAAACCGAGGAAGACTGAGAAAAGACCAAAGGGCCCTTTCCTTTGTTTTGTAGAGAAGGGTTAGCTAAAGAGCGTTTCCCTCTGTTGTCTTCCAAGTCATGAGACAAGGAAGTCTGAGAAAAGACCAACGGGCCCTTTCCTTTGTTCTGAGGAGGATGGGGAATAGCCAAAAGACTACCCCCAGTGGATTGCACAGGAGCAACAGAGTGTTTAGGAGGAGGAGCAAAGTCTCTCCCTTTGTTGTGAGAGGAGGAGAGATTAGCCAAAGGGCTGTCTCTCTTAGATTGCGCAGGAGTAGTTTACGCATGAGTTGATGGCGCACTGACAGTTTGCGCATGAGTAACTCTGGGCAGAAGCTCTTCTGGCCTCAGTCACTGTGGTTTGCGCAACCGAAGTATTGTTGCCAGAGTGTTTAGGTTGCACTCTGGTTGCTGGATTGGTGGATTGTGCAGGCAGAGTAGCAGCCAATTGCGCCAGAGGAACATGAGTCTTGCACTTTGACAAGGCAGCATAGAAAGTTTGTACACTGGCCACAGCAGATTGCGTACGTGTAGAAGAGGCAATTTGTGCAACAGTGGAAACTTTGGATTGTGCAGCAACCTTGGTGGCAAAGACTGTAGACTGTGCAGCAGATTGCTGGCAGAGACAATAGACTGCGCAGCAGTCTTAGAGATCCACAATGGACGCACTTTGCTCGTGGCAGAAGTTATTGCAGTACGAGGAGTGGTTTTGGAGTCGATCATGGCTTCATAGGATGTCTGGTTGAGCTTCACAACCGGCATCTTCTGCGTCTTTCTGATAGACGCTACGTCACATTGAGTTGTCACTTCCTCGTCGGAGGAGAAAGTCGTCCCTAGCAGAGTCGCCATTTTGTTTGCAAAAACAAAAGTATGAACTTTATTGATACAAACTTTGTAAAGATTACAAGAATTCTGGGAAAGTACAACTGTAGAAATCCAATCTAGAAGACGATTGCTTTATCCCTTGGACGATGTAAACTTTGAAGACGATAGCCTCTGAAGTTGAAGGCAAAAGCCTCGAAAGAATGCAGCAGCACTTGAGCAAGAACTCCTGGACTCTTTGATAATTCTGAACTTTTATGTCTGATCCCCTTGAATGAAGACTTGAAACTCTATTTATAGAGTTCTGGAAATAACTAATTTTTACTTAATCTGGATGGCGCAAGTTGGATTGTGCATGTACTGGATTGCGCAACATTGGACTGCGCAGGCAGTTATCTGATCGTGGGCCAACTGTCTTGGACACATGGCATCGTTTGTTTGAAATGCGCATGATCGTGCATAGACGGTTGCCACGTAATGAGCAATTGATGGCATGAATGCCACGTGTACTTTGTCAGTTGTATTGTTGGAGTGCGCAACCTGAATTGTGCTGGCTTTGGATTGCGCAGGGCTGGATTGTGCAGCAGACAGGCTAGCTGATTGCGCTGCATGTACAGCTGTCCTCGAGCGCTGTGCGACGCAATAACCGAACAGTCTCCTCGTTCTTTGTGCTGTCAGTTGTCAGAAGATTTGATTGTGTCAGGTAATGATGACCTTGCCACGTCATCCTGCGCAGTCGAAAGTGTGCGCAGTCTAGTGTGCGCAATCTGAATGATGCGCAATCTGATGTCTGCGCAGTTCATTTGAACATTGTATTTTCTTGATTTTATGACTTTGTGGATAGGTGCAACTTGATTTTTTAGGACCTACAGATACAAGATCCAAAACCACAGGAAATATAATAGAGAGAAAGCTAAGTGTCTAGATAACTCAACTAACATCAAGAAATAATACATATCCAAATATATACAACTCAATCTCCAATGTTATGAAATAAGATAAGATATCTATGGAGCAACAGTCTCTACTGCTAAGGGATCCGACTGGAAGTCCGGATCGCAAGTGTCCTCTAAGACTGTCCCATAGAAAGTATCTAAGCAGGCCTCCTCCTCGTCCTCTGTAAAATTTACATCTGGTCCAATCAGTACGGGAACGAGCACATATCTCTCAAAACAGTTCATAGCAGGTTAGGAGTATAAAGCATGCAATAGAGTAAAATACAAGAAATGCTGAAAAGGAAGTACGGGAAAACAGGAGATATTTGTAACTGAAAGTAAATACATGATAGTAAAGACTGTAAGTGGCTAAGTGATTTAGAGTACAATATGGTTATGTAAATGGCTTAGGAGCACATGAATACGACTAAGAAGCACATGAATACCTACTGGGGATAGTGTTCACATAACCAATTCTACTCACCCCGCCCCAATCAATACACAAGGATCCATTCAAGTTACGTTATAGGCACATGAATACAGCTAAAGATACGTGAACTCGTGTAATGAGTAGTACATGAGGCACATGATAGTACATAAAAGCACATGAGAACATGTAAATACATGAACTAGTACGAGTACAAGGAGTACCTGATGCACATGATAAAGTACATGCACATGAAATATCCGATGCACCCGTAGAGGGATAACATCTCAGGAAAGGATCCATATAGTACTAATCCGTGAAAATACGTGTCAGCATCAAGTAAAGTAATCTAGAGCAAGAGTATAGTCCAGATAGGTATGAAAAGATCAGAGAATGTACTCGCCTGCTATCTGAATGTCCATGATGAAAGTACTGTCCGAGGAGTGGTGTCTGGCTCCTATTTAGAACAGCACAAGTCATAACATGTCCAGAATGGTAAGAAGATGCACTACAAAGCATTCTACATGAATCTAGGTCAATCTAGGCCAAAGTCAACTATTAGTCAACTCTGGTCAACCCTAGAAGTCAAACTAGGTCAACCAAGTCGAACCTAAGTCAACAAGTCTATACTAGTAGCTATTCTAGGTCTAACAAGGCTACACAAGTCCAACGAGACTCTATACTGACACACAGATACACCTATAGGCTAAGAACCTAGGCTATAGGCTATACCATGCCTAAAAACCAAACCATAACACATATACACATGACAATATTTATCTCTAAAACATAATACACATATTGCTATACTACACAATCTAATATAGAATACACATATTAACATATAGGCTCCTATGTATATACCACACATACATATATCTAATATATATAATAGAACACACTCATATATATAGGATACCTATATATATATCTCTCAAATATATATATATATATATATATATATATATATATATATATATATATATATATATATATATATATATATATATATATATATATATATGTGCTCATGTGTCGTGTGTGTGAGAGATAGACATGTGTGTGCAAGAGGGTGTGAGACATGGCATGTTTGTGTTCATGTTAGGCTTGAGAGTGTAGGAAAACCAGTGAATGGCAAGCCTCTATGTGTGTTATAAGAGTGGGTGAGTGATACACTTGTGTGTGTCAGGCTTAAGGGTCCTGTGTTCAAGTGTTATGCAAAACAGTGAGCTAACAAGTGTTCCATAGAACATAGGATACAGTGAGGTAAATCGGGATTTCTGGAAAACAGTAAAACAGTGGATGGAAACCTGGAAGCAGTGGCTAATACATATCCTGAAATTAGTGAAGTGTATATATCCTGAATCCAGTGAGCTAACAATGTATGTGGGTAATAGGAAAAACAGGGAAGGAATTCAGTTAAAGGGTATTCAGAGATTCAATTCTCAGTTAAGGAAACTATTTCTATTACAATATAATGAAATGGAAATCAAAATCTCAGTTAACAGGAATCAGTGACAATAGAAACAGTGAACCAACAAACCATAAGAAATATGGAAATAGGCAGTTGACAGGTTGTAGGAATCAACCCATTCAAACTCAGTTAAAAAGAATGGAAGGAACCAATCTCTGTTATCAGTTTAAGGAAAACTGAAAAATGTTATCACATTGAATCCGCATTCATTACAGTTTACTAAGGAAATGAAAATACAGTTGACAGTGACTAATCATGGTGAAAACTGGAAATTATCAACAGTTAAAGGTAATATGAAATGGGAGTAATTAACAGTGCAAAACATTACACAAAACAGGAAATTAAAATGTTCAGAGATTTAGAAATGAAGAATCTGTCACCATTAACCAATTTGAATCAATTATCCCATTCCTCATATCAACCACCTAAACTACTATGAAATCAACTAATATAGGTTACAAACATGTAGGAATACTAATAGATAACTGTAACAACAATTTAAAATAGATTTAACAGGATTCTAAGGTTCAGAAATTTAATAACCCATGTATCAGTCATGAGTATCAGCTAACATGCCATTTGACCCAATTTCAAATCCAAATTCACAACAATAACCTAAACTAATCAGTAAACTAATTTAACATAGATCATACATCATGTTTAGGACCTAATTAATAATTAAAATTACTAATAAAATCATTTAAACCGAATTGAAAATAGGGAACTAAATGAACACTGATACACGCATAGTGCACATCTTATGCACGCACGACACCGTATCCGACACGATACAAGGGGTCGTGTCACTTGACACACGTGATGTCAGTGGTCGCCCCTTCGTATATGTCAAGTATTTTGTGTCGACGTGTCGTGTCCTGCTCGCAATCAGCCCCGAGAAGCAGGACAGCTACAGTGCCCGCGCGCTCGCGCGTGCACCTGCGTGTTCGTGTGTCCGTGGCGACTCGACACGACACCAAAACGTGCTCAGAACACTAGAAACCCCTAAGCAAAGTTAAAACCTAACTTCCTATTCAATACATCCCTGAAATCAGATCGAAATGCCCTTTGGGGCATTTCGTCAAACACGTATATACAAGGACTGATACGTATCCGATACGGACACGTATCAGACTCGAAACCTAGGGTTAGCTACTCCTATAGTTAGGTTAGGCCTAGGGCTTCCTAGATATGCAATAAAATCAATATTTTATGGTATAGAATTGAATTTACCTATAGGTGTGCAAAGCTCAAAAAGCCTCAAATAAAAGTGGTTCCTCAAGCCACCAAACTCCTTCAAATTGTTTCTCCCCTAAAGTTTCTTAATACCAACAACAAGTAAACTAAATTTAGAGCCTATTGCAATTGGTTTGGGTGGAAAAGGAATTGAAATGAAATTTTTAGGAATTAATGAAGATGGAGACTCACCTCTTTCTAAAACTTGAAAAATATTTCTAAGGAGGCTAGCCCTAATTTCTAGGAGCATTAAATAGAGGGAGAAGACCTTAGGTGGCCGGCCAAGGGTGGATTGGGCTAGGGTTAGGGTTCTAATAGTGATCTATGGCCTCCATGGGCCAAAGTCACTAATTATGACTTGTGAAATCACAAGCCATTTCCTATTCAAATCAAATCCTAATTTCTCCAAATAAGTTCTAATGAGTTAAATGTCACTAACTTAGGTCAAGCTAGGGTTTCCATAACCTAACCAAATAGTCATGACCTAGGTTAGCCTCTAGGACTGTCTCCAAAGTCAACATGAGTCAAAGTCAAATATAGCACCAAAACAATTACACTTAAAATCACATAAAAATTCTAATAATTATAATTAATAATAATAATTCCCAAATAATTCCAAAATTTTAAAATGACCAAAATACCCTCAAGTTAGAAAACTGGTAGTGACAATGAGTGGGTTTCTTCTTCACCGCTCTGATATCTTCTATTTTGTACTTGGCGTTTAGCCACCGGCACCTGTTTAGCTGGCTGTTCTGGATATTAGTTTTCTTTTACATAATTTTAATTAAATCAGACTGCAGCTGACTATAGTTATGTACTATTGACTCTCGGTACTAGCTTATTATTTTGTATAGTTAGGCTCATGATTCATTTTGATGAATCGTCGGGGACGCCTTACTACTTTGTCTTATATGATCATTATTTACTGCTTCTTGTTTTGACTGATTGGGACATAGATGCTCTGTGAGACCATAGGAGATTTGATTGTAGCATGTACCCCCTAGTCTCTTGACAGCCACGATCACCATATGACGTTTATATACCTCATATGCAGTAGCTGGCCTAGTCCGTCTCAGTATTCCGGTACTGGATGTGATAAGGTTTTATTGGTGGCCCATGCAGGTCCGTTTTTCAGATTTGTGGGGTGTTACGATTATAGGAGTCTCAATCAAAATATATTTCCCTTGATCTCCTGATTCGTTTTCTCTTTCTTTCACCTTGATTGCTAACTTGATTATCATCCTCGACTCCTTTCCATCCTGTCTTCTGATACCTTGTATCCTTTCCTTTAGGGGCACATCATTCTCGGCTATTAGAGGAGCTGACATGGGAGAGAATCCAGTATAGTAGGGACCAGTTGGCGATCAGCAAGGGGTAGCCCCTCTACCTGGACAGATTCACATCGAGAACGTTATCGAACATGAGCCAGTTGAGCCGTAGAGGCCAGAGATTCTCGTACCTCCAGTGGTGCCGGTAGTACCAGTAGCACTAGACGTATCGGCACTGTTGCAGATTATCAGAGGTTTATTGGAGACCCAGCAACACCAGATGGCAGCCCAATAGCAACAACAGACCCAGCAGCAAGAACAGAATGTATTACTGAATCAGGGGTTTCAATTAGCCTTCGAGAGAAGTGTCAGGAATGACTCGGAAGCATCGGAGAGGTTTTATCGACTTAACCCGAGATACTTTGATGGCACGGAGGATGCCATTACGGTGGATGCTTGGCTTCAGGATATTGAGGCCATATTGACCGCAGCTAAGGTTCCTGTCAGCCCCTGTTTTTCAAATTTGATTCAATTAGTGTTAATTAGTTGCTAATGACCTATTTAGCTTTAAAATAATTTAATATGATTTTTATGAATTTTTTTAGAATTTTTAAATAATTTTTAAATAATTTTTAAGTCAAAATATATTATTTTTTAATTAAATAAATTATATTATTATCATTTTGTAATATTTAAATTTGTTTTAATATTAGTTTTTAATTAATTGAATTATTTTATTGCGGGTTACAAATTATTATGTGTAAACTGTTATGGTTTGGACCTAACTGTAATTTTCTAAAGTCTAAGGACCTAACTGCTAAACCCCATTACCCACCCCCGACGACTGGCCAGCTGCCCCCCGACGACCACCGACCTATACCCTGTCATTTCAGGCCGACTTCGATCGCCTCGACCGACCTACCCTCCCCTATAAGTACCCTCCAGTCTAAACCCTAACCCTAGGCTAAATTCCTGACCGCCCCAGCCCTATCTCGACCCACTTCTTATTCAGGGTAACCCTAACTCCGGTCACACCCTACCGCCACCTCCATAGCAACCATCACCATCATCGATCACCACCACCGAGTCTGCCCTGTCGAGACGAGCGCAGCGCCACCCAAGCGCCACGCCGACGATGTTTCCTCCGCCGTCCAGTGCCTTCGACTCCCCCCCCGACGTCGGACACGAAGGTAACAGACCCGAGTTCATGTCGTGCGTGTCTCGAACTCACGCGTAGCGTTCGCCTGGACACGAGCAACCTAGTGGTGAGTCTGGACACGTAAGAATCGACCCGTGCGTGTCGTACATAATGCGGACACGAGACTCGTGTGTCCTTAACTGTCAGGACACAGAGACTAAGGGTTAGCGGGTTTAGATTCGTGCTATTGGGTTTAAACCCATTAACCTAAAACTAACCTAACACTAATCCAAACCATTTCCTAACAAATGGCTCGGGCTGACCCCCTGGCCAGCCCGACCGAGCCCAAGAACTCGACCCCTCTGGGCCGAGTTCGAGCCCCCCTTCTCTGTTTTGTTTTGTTTGTTTTATTTTATTTTATATATATATATATATATTATTATTATATATATTGTTGTATATATTTTATATATTATATATATATATATATATATATATATATATATATATTTTATATATATATATATATATATATATATATATATATATATATATATATATATATATATATATATATATATATAAAATATATAAAATATAAAATATATATATATATATATATATATATATATATATATATATTATGATTAGTATTTTTATATGTATATGTATATCTATTATATATATAAAAAAATGTATATCTATTATATATATCCTTTATATATATATATAAATATCTATATATTTATATGTATATATATTGTTGTTATATTTTTATATATGCATTTCAAATTCTACTTTGTACAAAATATTATTGTGCATAAATTCACAAGTTATTTTTATTATTTAAATTATGACTTGTATATTTTAGTACTTTAAAAATATATTTATGTATATAAATTACTGCTTTTTATTGCTTATGACCAATTGATGTCTAAGCCTAGCATGTGTTTTTGGGCTCAATTGCGTCTAATACATTCAGAGTCTGTACAAGTCATATTGGACTTGATTCATGACTCTGGGTCCTATATCTGAATTTCGGTTCAATTTTGATTACATGGACAAAATAGTAAATAAATATTTATTTATTTTTCAGAAACTGTTGCTTGTTCTTTTTAAATTTATATATATATTTTAATTACTAAAAATCTAGAAAAAAAATTGTATTTGAATACTAAGATAATTTAGACAATTTACTATAATTTTTCCAGCATTTAATAAGTACATTTGGTATTTTATAAAAATAGAAAAACAGAACTCTTTTTTAGTATATTTATGTTTGTTGATTTTTAATAATTATTTATGAGGGTTTATAAATTTCAAAAAAAATTAGTATAAATTTTTATAATTAAAAAGGATCATTTTGGTGCGTTATCTTATATAAAATTGAGCTTTTTGTCTATCTCAAAAATTGTTGGAACATATTGTACAGTTTGATTTAATTATTGAGTTATAGTCGTATTGAACCTCACCCCGCACTAGTGTAAAGACCCTATAAAGTTAGTTTGAGTATTGTGTCACCCCATATTGGTCTCCTATGCTAAAGTCACCATTTGGGTAGGGGTCCAATCAGAAAGTCGTATTGCACCACTAGTGTCTTAGTGTTTAACTTAGTATAAAAACTAAGTTTATGTATTTATTTCTACAGCGACGAGTTACCAGGCATCTATAGCATTTTTATTGCTACTTTACTTTGCTAAAGGCAAGTACTTCTACAAACTTTACATACTGTTACATCAATGAACTGCAAATTCAACCATGTTAAATACTGATCCTTGGGGTAGCAAGTTAAATCTCCACATGTTGTATTATTTTCAGTCCCTACCATATTTAGAACAGTTTTATACCTCTCACATAATTAGAATCTGGGTATGGGAAAACTGATAGTTGAGTACGTGATCATACCCCCTTTATCGTACCGAGAAAAGTTTTATTCTACATGTTACTGTGCCGTAGGCCATTATCCCGCATTTCTGTACGGATGTACACCTATGCTTGCGCACTTGTACGTATGTATATTTTATTTACATTGTGCCTCAGTACATTGTACACCTATTGATGATCACGTACCTGCTACAGGTTTAAACATTACATATACATCTGTCTCTATGACATATGTATCCTTTCCATGATAGATTATGATGTGCCATATTCCAGTTTATTATATTCCTGTTCATTTCATGTTTCGTATATTTAGTTTGCTAGAATCAGTACTTGCTTCCGTCCTGACAGGATAACGTTGTAGGTATTCTTCCTGAGGAGGAGTTGCTCTGTGACTCATATTATGGAGTTACTATCGAGGACCAGGCTTTGTCTTACGAGGATGTATCTGCGGAAAAACTCGTCTAGTTATCTATTTTACTTTGGACTTTTGAGAGTAGTCATGTATTAGACTATGTATTTTGTGACTGGAGCTGTATCCAGCTTTACATTTCGGACTTGTACTTGGACTTATTATTATATGAGATAACTTTTGTGTTTGGAGCATTTACGACTCTTTATTACTTATAGAACTGTTAGCACATTTAGTCTTATCTTATTATCTAGAACAACTTACTGTGCTTTATCTCAAGCGTAGGCTGGACATGACTCGGCCCGGCCCAATAATTTGGGTAGCGGGTCGTAACAGTTCCAGCAGAAGAAAAGGTTGACCAAGTCAGACTGTTACTTCAGGACCTCCCCCGCGACTGGTGGACATCATAAGAGGTTGGAATGAGGCATCATTTTCCTTGGGATAGCTTCAGGACCAGATTCAAGGCCAAGTACTTTGGCGTGGTAGTTCGGTATGAGCTTCAGCAGAGATTTATAAGCCTCAAGTAGGTTGGTAGGACGGTGGATGGTTATGCAGCGAAGTTCTGCAAATTGCGTTGGTTTGTACCGGCGATGGTAGCTACAGAGCCAGAGAATGCTATGAGGTTCCAGCAGGGACTTCACTTGGAGATTATGCAGCTGGTCGAGGGGCACGACTACCAGACATTCGATGCAGTATTGATGGCGACTCAGAGGCACGATCTTACTATTCAAAGGTTATTAGCAAGGACTGGAGGCCAGAAGAGGTCTCATACGCAGAGTGCTGGAGGAGGAGGAGCAGTACCTCGAACGTCAGCACCAACGCCGGGCGTCCGTATTCGTGATGTAGCTCCGGTCATAATAGTTGTGATGGTACCGGTTCGATAGCTGCAACCGAGGCACCAGCAATGTCTGGAGGCACCAGTGGGTTGCACTTATTGTGGTAAGAGAGGGCACACTCGGAAAGTATGTCGGTCAGCGAATGGGTAGTGCTTGAGGTGTGGAGGTTTAGAACATCGTATAGCCACGTGTCCACAGATACATAGGCTAGGAGGGCCAGATCAACAGTTTTCGGCATTGCCAGCTCCAGAGGTAGCACCGTATCAAGGGCCAGCACTAGCAGTATGGCCACTAGCCCAGCGCCCATTTCTGACGCAAGCTCAGATGTAGCGACAAGCGCAAAATTAGGTAGGACCGCATCAGGTTGGACAGCAGAGGCCACAACAGCAGGACCAGGAAAGGCAGCAGCAGAGAGTCCAGCAGGGGCAGAGGCAAACAGAATTTGGAGTATTAGAGCAGAGGTTGGCTGAAGGCGGTCAGCTTGTGGGTAAGTTTTGAGTATTATTCCACTACCAGAATAAGTCGTTTTAGCGACGCCTAAAGACGTCGCTAAAACGACAATTTTCGTCGCTAAAAATATTTAGCGACGAAATTACCGACGTTTTGGGCTGGTCGCGGAAATGTAAGTCGCTGATCTTCAAAATGTCGTCAAACGTCGCAAGTACCGACGTTTACCGATGTATATATACGTCGGTATACTATCGACGTCTACCGTCGTGTCGTCGGTGTATTAACAACGTGTTTGACGTCGCTACGCGTCGGTAACTTTACCGACGATTACCGTCGTGTCGTCGGTGGTTTAGTGACGTGCTAAAAGTTGCTCCTCCCTACTTCCACCTCAAGTTCTGATCAAGCATCTTCCTTCTCCTCTCCTCCACCATGGCTCTAAACCCATATGCTCCTTCCTACTTTCCTTCTTCTTATTTGACTCTCTCAGCCACATATGATATCCACCTCAAGTGTAGAATCGGGGGAGAAAAAGTGGGCAGGAAGAGGAGGGGGAAGCAGCACAGCCGGCGACATGACCCGGAGGAAGTACAGAGATTTTCTTCAACATCCGTAGGAGAACTATAAGGATATATCTTTTCACAACATATCACCTTGTCAAAGATCCTTAATGTGACAACCATGTTACCGCGGTATCGGAAGACTAACATGTCATAATTTTCTAAGCCGTATGTTTTGATATAATCCTCCAAAACCAGTGAAGAGAATGGCAGCAATGACGAGGAGTCTCCGAAATCGGCTAGACGCTTGAGGACGACCGCTAGACGCTTGAGGATGATTCCGTAATGTCAAACAAATATGGAATAATGCATAAGATATTCTCATATCTATGTGAGATATTGACCACGATATATTGCCAACATCTCATACATTCTCCCTATCTGTATGATATTATAAAATATTAGCATTATAGGATCCCAATCCTCCTTGATCCCTCTAGTATAATTGGAAGACAACAAGTTATTTATTGCCTATGCTTGATTTCCAACTGTTGGTCCATCATTTAGATTTAATTGGAAGATAAAAGTAATTTCTTGCCTAAGGCCTCGTTTGGTTCGCATAATCATGGAGTTTGGGAAAGAAAAGTCATTAATTTGCTATGTTTTGGTGTCAAAGGAATTGATGAGGAAAGGATAGTGATTCCCAATGGAAAGAAAATTAGGAGAAAAATTGGTTCCATCCATCCAAGCAAGGATTCACTTTCCCACCTTTAAGTATTCACCTTCCGTTCAAACACCAGAAGAAAAAAAATGATGAAAATTGTAATTTTTCAAAGGAAAAGAACCACCAAGGAATTGATTTCCTTTCCTTTCCTTTCCGTGAAGGCATCTTGATTCTTGGGCAAGTAAAGTTTGTTGGTACTAGTCCCCAACATAAAGAACTAAGTACTAGGGTTGAGTGGGTCGGAGTGTGGGTGTGTTTGCTCCTTCGATTAATGGGGAAGGTGATGTCCAAATAAAGGAAAGCCAATATATAGTTTAGATTACTCCAAAAAAAATTATTCCAAAATCCTTCATTCTTCATTGCAACTCTCGCAGCTTAGTTAGCCTCTAGTAAACTTTGCAAAATCTGATCCGGCATCTAGAGAACTGCTTAATATTGTTTTAATCTACTAAAGTAACAAAACCTAAGAGTTTCAAAATCATAATTAAGCATCCAATATGAAACAAATCCTTCATAATCAATTTTCATCACTGAATCTGAACTCTCCACAGCCAGATAGCACAAGCAACATATTATCGTACCTAAGCTGTACCGAAAAGAGAAAAACTAGGGTTAGGGTTTACCTTCAGAGGAGGGGGACGGCAGAGGAGGGGACGGCTCTCGACGACGGAAGAGGGACGGAGGAGAGGGCAGGCGGTGGAGGGGCAGAGGCGCTCTCGACCACGGAAGAGGCGGCAGAGGAGAACTTAATTTCGAAATGAAATTTGAGAGAGAGAGAGAGAGAGAGATGGGTCGGGAATGGGGGAAAAAGAAAATTTTGAATCGTTATAGTAAAAACTTAGCGACGTCGGTTAAAGACGTCGCTAAGCATCGCTAACTTTAGTGATATTAACGACGTCTTAGTCAGTACGTCGGTAAGCGTCGCTAATATTAGGATATTAGCGACGTTCACCGACATATCCGTGACGTACATTTTTAAAAAAAAAATATAGTTGCCATACGTCGCCGAACGTCGCTGATAGTGACGTCTTGTGACGTCCTGATATTACGTCGCTAATTTATAAAACTTTAGCGATGTTTTTGTCTAGCGTCGCTAATTACGTCGCTAAATTGAGTTATTCTAGTAGTGTTCATTATAATTCCTTGAGTTCTATATTCGAAGAGTGAAGACGACTTTCTCGTCTCACTCATCTGCTCTCGTATTATGTGATACGTGATATTCATCATGTGTCTTGATTACGAGAGTACGTCCTGGGCAGAGTCTCGTTCTTGATCAAGTCATTGATACTGACCTATCTTAAGCGTTGATCTTTGTACACTTTGGGAGTCAGTGTAGGATCTCGAGGATGAATTCCTACCTAACTGACTTGGGAGGCATATTTTATCGGTATGTCTCCAATCACTTTTCTTCTACGGTATGATTATTGTTTGTGCTTTTACTTAATTATTCTTTCTTTCGTAATCTGTTCATGTGTCAAGTGTTGTTTGATAATTATGCTTGCTATATGTGATGAGTGTATTTCGTGATCTGAGAGCACGCTCGACTAGCCTTAACGAAATTTCGAGGACAAAATTTTTCTAAAGAGGGTAGAGTTGTCACACCCCGTTCTCGAAATACGTAAATTTTTTATTTTTCTGTATATGGTATCTGACACCTGTATCTAGATTGTATGTATCACGTATTTGTAACTGGCCATGGCATGGAACAGTATCTCGTCGCGGATTAGTGTGCCACCCCTTGTCCTTGTCTGGTTGTAGGCGTGGTTCACTACTTCGATAATAAGATTTATGAACCATGTTGTGGTTAGGATTTTATTTATTTAATTAATTTGATTAATTGTTACATGAAGCATTTAACATGTCATTAGTCATATGTTTAAGAGCATGCTTAAGATTAGGGTTTCTTTGAGTCAACCCAACCCCTATATATATTCTCTTCCTCTCTCTCTCTTTCCTCGTTCACTATTTCATTTATTTTCCTCAACCAACATTTAGGCAAGTACACCTTGCACCAAATGGAAAGATTCTAGCATTTTTTATTTCTTGATTTTTCTTTGATATTATTTGTCTATATTGTTATTCTCTTCATTCTCTACAAGTTTAGTTCTTACAGTTTTTGATTTTAATGGCTAGTTTTGTGCAGATCTAAGTTTCTAAAACTAGGATTTTATGGATTTTCATGGTTTTGATCTATCAAACTTGGTTGTTTTCGAAAACTAATGGTCCTATGTTGTAGAAAATCTCATTCTACCCAATTTTGACATTTGAAAAGTTAGATTTCGACTTGTTTTGAGGAAGTTATGGCCAAAATAATATTTGGACATTTTCTAGTTCATCTGTCCTGGTTCTGGCATAGACGATGAATAGTGCCGTAGGAATAGTACTGCAGGCTTGCATAGTGTCATATGAATGAATAGTGCCGCATGACTTGCATAGTACCGCAGGCTTGCATAGTACCGTATGAATGAATAGTACCGCATGGCTTGTATAGTGCCGCAGGCTTGCATGGTATCGCATGAATGTATAGTACCGCATGGCTTACATAGTGCCGCAGGAATGAATAGTACCGCATAGATGAATAGTGTCATATGGCTTGCATAGTACCGTAGGTTTGCATAGTGCCGCAGGAATGAATAGTGCCAATGGATTAATAGTGCCGCATGGCTTGCATAGTGCCGTATAGTGCCTATTTTGGCTGTTTTTGGCTGTTTCATGTCCTATTTGGCTGATTTGTGGCCAGAATTTCTTCCAACTCCCAACATAAAAGTTGTAGATCTTTGTCTTGGCTTCATGAATGTTAATGTCTCACTTTAACCAGAATACATATGTGACTTTTATGTCACGAGGGGTCCGTGTGACTTTCCTACTTGACCATGTTCCTGACCTGATTACCTGTATACGTGCTGGAACCTATTCTAAGTGTGTATTGAGATACAATATTAGTATGCACTGTGGTGCTATTTAATGAGTGCACTGAGGTGTGACTCTACGTGCTATGTGATTATTCGTGTTATATGTCAATACAAGTGTATCTTCCAGCACAGTCATGGTAATTGGTCAGTAATAGTATCGTGGTATATTGATTGTTGTTTGATGCATTACACTAACCATGGATATAGATTGAGCCGATGTGGATTCATACTTAGGGTACACGTACTATGGTACGACATATAGGAGGATGACCATGTGACCACGACATGTAATTCCAATATCAAGATAGGGTTAAGCTAAGCAACTTAAATCGGTAGAAGCATTGGGAGGGAACAGAATCCCGAGATCGTGCCATACTAGCCACCCCAGGTCCCGTCCTGACGTGTCGGGTTGGCTACCACGGATATGGTTTCATCCGCCTATAGTGGATGACTATATCCGACTCCTACGTGCTATGTGTTATATGTTTTAGCACGATGGCCGTACAGGGGACCGGTGCATAATCAAAGTGCTACGCGTATATGTATATTTATAATGGATTGGCTAGCCCTGCTAGGTTGACACGATCAGAGGATTCCTATATTGCATTACTGGGATAATCCAGACAAATCATAGAAATCCGTAGGATTGATTGGCCGCTTGTAATCCGACTTATTTGTGATATATTTTCTTCTGTTAGCAACTGAGGAACATGGACTATCGTGGTGCGTGGTCCAACCCATGTCCTTGTTGGTTGTTGGATTGGGCTATTGTGCTGCGATAAGCTATGGACCGAAGTCACGATCAGAAGCCCTTCACCTGCCCATGGTTACAGGATATATCTTATCTCGGCATGATATTGGCACCGTTTGTCCTTGTTTTGTTGTAAGGGTGTCGTATTGTCTCGATGATATGGTATAAGCCTATAACTCATGAATCAGGTCTTATTTTACTTATTGGATTTTATATCATTATTTTGTACTCCCTTATGGTACTTGCTATTCGGGGCCTGACCCCGCTGGTTTTGTTTGGCCAGATCTCGTAGCAGCGCCAGAGGATTCAGCCTTCTACCCGAATAATGGTGCACACCAGGAGTATGGGTGCCAGGGACCATGAGTGGGTTTCTTCTTCACCGCTCTGATATCTTCTATTTTGTACTTGGCATTTAGCCACCGGCACCTGTTTAGTCGGCTGTTCTGGACATTAGTTTCCTTTTACATAATTGTAATTAAATCAGACTGCAGCTGACTATAGTTATGTACTATTGACTTTCGGTACTAGCTTATCATTTTGTATAGCTAGGCTCATGATTCATTTTGATAAAGCGTCGGGGACGCCTTACTGTTTTGTCTTATATGATCATTATTTACTGCTTCTTATTTTGATTGATTGAGACATAGATGCTCTGTGAGACCATAGGAAATAGGGCTGTGCACAATTAAGTCAAACCGACCAAATCGAACCAAGCCAAACCGAATCGATTTGTTTTAAACCGAACCGATGGTTCGGTTGGTTTGGTTCGGCTTCAATTTTTTCAAAACCGATCGATTCGATTCGGTTCACGGTTTGGTTTTGCCAAAAACCGTCTAAAGCTAACCGAACCGAACCAAATCCTTATTAAATAATTAGGGTTGGTCGGTTGGGTATGGGTTCATTGTGTTGTATTATACCGGTTTGGTTCATTTATTCACATCACAGCCATTTATTAAGTTGAAGTTGAAAGCTCTCCCTCCCTCTCTCTCTCTCTCTCTCTCTCTCGGTCTCAAAGATGAGGCTCCTATTCTTTTCTAATTGCTCTTGTGCACATGAAAGGGGCTTTTAGTTGAATGTATATAATTTTTTATGTATAATTGGCATTTTTTTACCTGCAAAGTGCAAGTTGAATTGAAGCTGCTGAATTATATTTACTGCTGCAAAGTACAAGTTGACTGAGGTTTCAAAAAAAAAATCATCTAGTCCATTTTTTATGTGATAAAAACTGACTAAGTCGAACCGATCCAAACAGAACCAAATCGGTCGGTTTTAAAACCGAACCGACCATTTGGTTGGTTTGGTTTGGTTCGGTTTTGTTTATTTTCAAACTAATTAACTTCGGTTCGACTTTGGTTGGGACCAAATAGGTTGACCACCGACCGATACACACCCCTAATAGGAGACTTGATTGTAGCATGCACCCCCTAGTCTTTTGACAGTTACGATCGCCGTATGATGTTTATATACCTCATATAGAGTAGCTGGCCTAGTCCGTCTCAGTATTTCGGTACTGGGGTATGACATGTCCCACACACATAGATCCTGCTTAGATATGCACTTATAGCATGACAGGAAAGGAATGGGGCGTATTCACCTTGCATCGGTACAAGATCGAGTGCGTCTATGTTGGTTAGAAGTCGCACAACGAAACAAATACGAGATTGTTTGCCTGCTTGCCTATTCAATTCAATTAACATGTTTGCCATGATAACATGCTTTACTGCTTTCGAATATGCCATGAAATCGACTCTAAGGAGAATATAGCAAGATCATAAGCTAAGTTGCATGATTCAACATAAATACTATAATGTCGGTTTAGAAAGAAGGTATTTGTATCAGTACATGCGAGGAAGAACGTACTGATCCTCCACCAGCTTTTATGCAGGGTACGCAGGGAATGGATTGCTCGCGGCGGAGCTTCGTTTGAACGCGTTGAGGCTTAAAATGCCGAAGCGTATTGAGGCATGCGACCGCATTGACGTACGGACTTGCAACAGGATTGATGCGGGCGAGATATAGAATGCATGATGTTTGGAACGGTAAAATCCTTTGTGGGCAAGAGAGAACCTGAGTGTTGTAGCCAATCTGGCATATATTGTTGGGCTATCAAAAGCCTTTGTAATCTCAGTTCGAATATCAATAAAGAAAATTATTTTGTAATACTCTGTTTTTCTTTCATTGTTAATATCAACTCAAAGATAACCATTTGAGAACTTGTCATCTTGCCTTGCACGAGCGCAACTCTAGGCTCATGCAGCATCACGCCTCATGCGAGGAAGATGATTCGAATGATTCCGGGTCGGGGCGTGACAAATTGGTATCAGAGCTCTAGGCACAATTCAGGACGTTTGCTTTGTTTCAATTCCAAAGAGTTGCCCACCACCAATCGAAATCACTCTTGACTCTACTCGATGCCGCAATGGATGTTCCATACAATAAGTCTAATACAAAGTCGGGTAACGTTGCCACAAGTACTTCAAATTTACATGTTGTTGCGGAGAAAGTCGTGAAACATTTCGTTGCATTGAATGCAACGAGCCACGAATTTCTAGTTGCTGCAACTGTAACAAATTTTGAAATACGATTTGAGATATTGTTGCAATGTAACATGTTGAATGAGAAATGAAACGATGTACGAAGTGCAATAGGTTGTGAATATTGGTTGCACCAATGCGAAAATCAAATTGAATGTTGCGGACCATAAGATGACCCATGCGATATCGCATATGGAATTGCATCAAGAAAGAAAATGTGATGCATGTTGATGATAAGTCTAGGCGATCGAGAATTGTTGGAACAACTTTTGATTGAGAATGATATAGTTAGATCTTTGAGTATTCGTCGAATGAATGCTTGAACGGTTATGTTGGTCGACGATCGAACTAGAAATTCACCAACGAACTTGTGATTCGGATAGACGATTGCGAGAATTGTGCTATGCATGAGAGAGAACGATAAGAGAATGACTTACGAGTGTCGTTAGATTTGGATTCACCTTACAATTGGGCTTGCATGAATCGAAATTATATGTTCGATGTTGTGAGACGGATAAGTTAGAAATTTTGTTAGAAATTTCCTACTCAATAGAAATCGAACGTAAGGCGCATCATAAAGAGCTTCGTGTCAAGGCGATCGTTGACTTGAGCACCGTCGCCTTGACATAAACTTTTGTGTCGGATAGATTATGGCCTTTGTGAAATTTCAATTTAATGTTGCGTCGGGAGAATCTAAGCACGGTGTCTAGGTAAGTAACCTAGAGGGCGTAGCCCCGAATATTGATAAGAAAATCATATCAAGATAAGTTGCATAGCCAGACATCGAAAATAGTTGGGTGGCAAATTTGAACGCAAGGCGTTGCGGAGGATCGTTGCGATCGGATGTGCGACGGCTCGACACAACGTATAGGATTGATCGTCCATACGAAACATACAAAATAAGAAATGCGATTTTGAATCGCGTCGCGTGCAGTAACTTTATTGAATGAATCACATATGTATCGAATATATGTATGCGATACAATTTTGTGAACTGTTGCTAAAGATAAATCTGATAGGGAGTACGAGATGACAATCATAGGATTGAAATTTACCCGTCAGCTTTGTTCCAATTTGCTACTACTGGACTTGGTCGAAATATATATATCTTCGGGACGCCTTGAATTTAGGTACGGATCCAAATCAAGTTGTATAGAAAAATTCAAATCGAGCTGCAGGAAAGACTTTGGAATGTTAATAAAAAGCTTGCAAGATAGTGTGAACTGAACAACATTGGTGGGACGAGATCGTGAAACGATCTATAAAACACTTAATCGGACTGTTGGTTTTGGTTCGAGGACGAACCTTGTTTTGAGTGGTATATTATGTAATACCCTACTCCATACGGTGCATTACGCTGAGACGTTGACTCAAAGAGTCGCGTTGACCGGATAAAATGTATCGATGCGAATCGATACGAGAGTTACGTTGTCCCGAGCAATGCATAGAACTAAGTCGACGTGAAGAGTTGCATTGTCCCAAAAGGAATGCATCGAGTTGAATCGATGCAAAGCGCCGCATTGCCCCGAAGGATAAGTGCGTTGAGACGGCTCGAAGATTCTAAAAAATTGAATCGACCAAGACGCAAGTCTGAATCGATGCAAGTATTGATTTTAGTTGATTTCATGTGCAGTCTAAACGTTTACGCTGAATATTAGAGGTCGACATTTTGCCTCATTCGCGACGGGTCCGCAAAACCCAAATCCTCGCCGCGCAATGGGCTGAGACTTGGACACGGTATGCCAAATCGGACGTATAATTCAATGAAGCACGAAGTGCTCGAATGGCTAAGTCAGGAGAGTTGGCCGTGCAACGAAGTTATGAAATCGAGCCGCATCGGCTCGAAGAAACGATAAGGCGTATCGACTCAAGGTGGGAGGATTAACTCTTCTTTTTACTCCTTCATGCCTAAGCCAGAATATATCATTGTTAGCTAAGTTAACATATCGACGCCACGGGCGTAGTCCGATCGGAAGATAAAATTGTAGTGTGTGTCAAACAATAGTTAGAACAATTGAAATAAAATATGCATCAAATACACGAGTCACTATGGACATTAGATATCGTAAAGGCGAGCGCCTCGGTACGCAAGCCGCAAGAACATGGGATAATTGTATTCAGCGAGTGTCTTCGTGCATGAATCATTTCGTGCCTTTGCACACGAGTTAGAAAGGCTAGCACATTGAAAGACAATAGGCGAGTGCCCTAGCGTGCAAGCCACAAACATTGAACACTAAGTCATAGAATATAAAAATACGGCTTCGAAACGTGCAACAAGTGTACGGTACGAGGAAAAAGATGATAAATGTGTCAAAACGTTCCTACGTGCCCGAGATCATAAAAGATGGCTTCATTGCGAAAGAATACAGTTGTGGCATGAGTGTGGCGGAACTGTCGGATATGACATGATGCCTCGAAAGGTGTTCGGGACCTTCGGATCGTTCGGTTGACGAAGATTGAGTTGAGGCATGATGCAATTGAACATTGAAACGAAGTATAAAATGTAAGAACATAGAAAGTTAATGGAAGAAATACGGGATGACGAAGTCTGCGTCTCGGACTCAAGACTATGTTTGGTTGCTTGATAAAATCTGAGTCTCGGACTCAAGACTATGTTTGGTTGTTTGAATAATAGGGTATTGCGTGGTCGAATGGACTTGAGATAATTGTCACGCCCCGATTCCGTAGAATCGATAGTCGTCCCCCGGGCGTGATGCCGTGCGAACCTAAGTTGCGATCGCACAAGGCATAGTCATAAGGTTATCCAAAACACAACATCAAGTTAGAGTACGCAGAGAAATTGAATGACACATTTGGAATAGAAATAGACTTTTTCATTGATGATAATAAAACTTTACATAGACTCCTTTACAATCATTGCCGCGCGGGCTACAACATGACTCAAATTACAAAATGAACGCCGATGAGATAGTCGTTCCATACATTACATCCCTTTTTACAAGCAAAATATAACATCTTTCCACTTGCTATCGAGGCGAGTCGAGCCGCCATCTTCTTTTGGACTGAGTGCGGGTCTTCTTCAAAAGGATTCCAGAAACAAGCCTTTACACGGACGAGGCTTCAAAAGTGTCCACGCCGCCTTGAGATTTTAGGTGGCACGCCCTTCGTGGTTCGGGGTACCTGCGTGGAGAGCGGGGATCAGTACATTACACTTTGTACTGGTGCGTGGCAAGTTAAGTTCCAAGCTCTCATTTGGTTGAATGAGTTTATATGACTTAGTTTATGAATGTTTCTAACCATCCTAATGAATTTCAAGCAAGCATTGACAAGCATAACGTAATTTACATTGGAACTTACCCCCGGCGGGCCGCGCCGCACCTTATGAATACTTACCATGTTCTTCCCTGTCAATTGTTATCATTTTCATACCAAGTGCAATATTCGTGTGATTGGTCACTGACACCACAAGCCATCCTGGACTTATAGTTTTGTTAGTCGGGGACCTTTCAACGCAAGTAGCGAGCCCCGCTGAAAGTCCCCGCCTAACCCGTGCTATCATCCAGCACAGCTATACCGTGTTTCCTCCTAGGCCGAGTCGATCCCGTGGCCCCGGGTTATCGCTCGAGGAAACTTTCTCCTTGTCGACAAGTTGTCCAATGACCGAGTTAAGACATTATTCAGTTATTAAGGTATAGCCTTCATTCTCTTTGACACTTAATCATTTTACCGTGCTCGTGCCCTTGTATCCATTCTTTCTTCCGTAACAACACTATCGATTTACTTAAGAAGGGGTCGAGAAGAGAAGGGTCAGCCACTCACCTTGAGTTTACTTCGGCGAGAGAACTTATTGGTCGCGCTAGACGTCGCCTACGCGATTACCTGAAATCGCACAAGCAACCGATTAGAACACTGCATTATTCAAGGAGTTCGATAGGAAATGCGAGTTCGAAATACAAGCCATGAAAACCATCGAAAACATTCACGAAAGCGCATTCAGAAAACAAAGCCAAAACCAACACAAGCGGCGTAAAAAACAGAGCAACGGGAGGTCTCTCCCGACTCAGCCGCAGAGTCAATCCTCGAGGCGCAGCCCGCTGAATATGGGACTTGGTTCCGAAGAAGACATTCCATAACGAAGAATGGGTCTTAATTCAACCGTTTCCGTTCGATCGACTCGGCCGATCCCGACCTATCGGTCCCGACCGAATCGATAGCGACAGTGTTCCTTTCTCGCGTACCCCGTGGACAGAGTACGGGGCACGATGTAGGGACGGGGCACTACACCATAACCAACTAAGAAAAAGTTTTATCCTCGAAACTTAAGAATAGAACCTACCTCTACGAGAACAATGAAGGAAACTTCTCCTTCATTTCAGACTCGAGCTCCCACGTCGACTCCTCGACCGAATGGTTTCTCCAGAGGACGCTGACTAGAGGAATAGCACGGTTGTGGAGAAGTTTATCCTTGCGCTCCAAGATTTGCACCGGCGCTTCGACATATGATAAGTCCGCCTTCAGGTCCAGCTTACCCAACTCTACCACATGCCCCGGATCGTGCACGTACTTCCACAATTGCGAGATGTGGAAGACGTCATGTACCTCTGACAATGCCGACGGCAAGGCGAGTTGGTAAGCTACCGGGGCGACTCGCTTCAATATTTCGAATGGGCCAACAAATCTTGGGCTCAACTTTCCTTTCGTACCGAATCAGGAAACTCCATACATAGGCATCACTTTCAGGAATACATGGTCGCCTTCCGAGAACTCGAGGGGGCGTCGGTGCGTGTCAGCATAGCTTTTCTGCCGGCTTTGTGCTATCTTCAATCTTTCTCGTATCAACTTGACCTTCTGCACAGTCTGCTCCACCAGCTCCGGACCAAGTATCTGCCGTTCCCCGACTTCATCCCAGCAAATGGGCGATCTACACTTTCGGCCGTACAAAGCTTCATACGGTGCCATTTGGATGCTGGACTGATAGCTGTTGTTGTATGCAAACTCGGCCAGCGGTAGATGGACGTCCCAACTTGACTTCAAGTCGATCGCACAGAGTCGCAACATGTCTTCGAGAATTTGGTTCACCCGCTCTGTTTGGCCGTCAGTCTGAGGATGATAAGCTGAGCTGAACTTCAACTTGGTCCCCAGTGCTGAATGTAGACTACTCCAGAAGCGCGCTACGAACCGTCCATCCCGATCCGAGACGATAGAAACTGGGACCCCGTACAGCCGAACTATTTTATCAAGATATATCTGAGCAAGGCGGTCGACGCTCCAAGTAACTTTGATGGCGATAAAGTGCGCTGACTTGGTTAGTCGATCGACGATGACCCAGACGGCGTCGTTTCCCCGCGGCATCCTCGGCAAGCCAACAATAAAGTCCATAGTGATGTGATCCCACTTCTACTCTGGAATGGCAAGGTTCTGCATCTCCCCGCCCGGTCGCTGGTGTTCGGCTTTGACTTGCTGACAGGCCATACATTTTGACACAAAGAGCGCTACGTCCCTCTTCATGCCGTGCCACCAAAAGACAACACGGAGGTCCTTATACATCTTGGTGCTGCCAGGATGCAAGGAATATTTTGCATAGTGCGCCTCCGTCATTATCTCCTTTCTAAGTTCTATGTCGTCCGGTACGCATAGCCGTCCCTTCACGCGCAACACTCCCGACTCGTCCTCTGCAAAGTCGTACGCTTTTCCTGTCGATATCAGCTTCCGCATCTTCTCCAGGTAGGGGTCGTCCTTCTATGCAGACTTGATCCTCTCCAGTAGGCTCGGTTCTACCCGCAGTTGCGCCAGTTTCACGTCTCTGAAACGAACTCGAAGCTCGATGCCCATTCCTTCCAAGTCACGCAGCTGTCGATCGTTGATGCATAATGAAGCTAAGTACTTTCGGCTCAGCGCATCCGCTATCACATTTCTCTTCCCCGGCGTGTAGTCGATCGATAAGTCATAGTCTTTGATTAGTTCGAGCCATCGCCTCTGCCGTAAATTCAGTTCTTTTTGGGTGAAGAGATACTTGAGGCTTTTGTGGTCCGTATAAATCATGCACGCCACGCCATAGAGATAGTGACGCCACAGCTTCAACGCGAACACAATTGCCGCTAGTTCTAGGTCGTGCGTGGGGTAGTTCTTCTCGTGCGGCTTCAACTGCCGGGAAGAAAAAGATATCACCTTATCCCGCTGCATGAGCACACACCCCAAGCCCTGGCCAGAAGCATCGCTGAAGATTTGAAATCCCTCCATCCCTTCAGGAAGAGCAAGTATCGGGGCCGAAACGAGCCGTTGTTTGAGCTCCTGGAAGGAAGCTTCACAGTCGTTTGACCACTTGAATGCGACTCTTTTCTGGGTGAGGCGAGTCAACGGTGATGCGATCTTCGCGAAGTCCTTCACGAAACGTCGGTAGTATCCCGCCAAGCCTAGGAAGCTTCGAATTTCGCTAACTGATGCGGGCCGTTTCCAATCAGCAACTGCCTCGACTTTCTTCGGATCGACTGCGATGCCCGCGACGGAGATGATGTGCCCAAGGAATGAGATGCTGTCCAGCCAGAACTCGCACTTGCTCATCTTCGCATACAACTGATTCTCTTGAAGGGTTTGGAGTACCGTCCGCAGATGCTCTGCATGTTGTGCTCGATCCTTCGAGTAGACGAGGATGTCGTCGATGAAGACCACAACGAACTTGTCAACGAACGGACGGAACACCCGATTCATTAGGTCCATGAAGACGGTAGGGGCACTTGTCAGACCGAACGGCATTACCAAGAACTCGTAGTGGCCATAACGAGTGCGAAAGACAGACTTCGGCACGTCATCTGGCTTGACTTTGAGTTGGTGATAACCCGATCGCAGATCAATCTTCGAAAACACGGTTGCACCTTGGAGCTGGTCGAACAAGTCGTCGATGCGGGGCAGGGGGTACTTATTTCGGACGGTGGCTTTATTCAATTCCTGATAGTCGATGCAGAGTCGCATCGATCCATCCTTCTTCTTCACGAACAGCATGGGCGCACCCCACGGCGAGACAATCGGACGGATAAACCCTCTGTCGAACAATTCCTGAAGTTGTACTTTCAATTCCTTCAATTCTGCAGGGGCCATTCTGTACGGAGCCTTCGAGATCGACCGGGTGTCGGGGAATGTGTCGATGGTGAACTCTATTTCTCGATCGGACGGCATGCCGGGTAGCTCGTCCGGGAACACGTCTGGGAATTCTGCCACAACGTCGGTCTGACCCGCGTTTGCACCATCCTGTCGCATGTCTCGAACGGAAGCTAGATAGCCTTCGCACCCGGAATGCAGCATCCGTCGAGCCGATATTACGGAGATCACCATGCAGGTCGGCGATGCCTCACCACACGAGTAGCAGAATTCAGGCACTCCAGGCATGCGGAATGTGACCCTCTTTTTAACGCAGTCTATGGTTGCGTTGGACGGCCCGAGCCAATCCATTCCCAGAATGATGTCAAAGTCCTTCATATCTAGAACTATCACATCCAGACCGATCTTTTGACCGCCGATACAGATAATCTCGTCGGCGCAAGCTAAGTTTGTGAGAATTTGTGTGCCCGAAGGCGTGCTTACGCTAAGGTCGAGATCTAATGATATTACAGGAAAATTGTACTCGGCAGTAAAGTCCGCCGATATAAAACTATGTGAAGCGCCTGAATCAAATAACACACGAGCAGGCACATTATTAAATTTCAGTATACCTGACACTACTGTATCTGATGCCAGCGCTTCATCTCGAGTCAGGGCGTAGACGCGGCCCTGAGTGTTGGGGCGACGGTCTCGGCCATTTTGTGGTGCGGGTTGAGTGGGCGGAGGAGGTCGAGGCGCCTGTCCTCGATTCTCTTGACGGTGTTGTTGTGGTGGTGCGTTGTAATTTTGTCTCCGAGCCCGGCAATCCGCCATTTGGTGCCCCCTTTTTCTGCAAAAGAAACATCCTCCGTCTAAGACAGCACAGTCCCTTTCAGTGTGCCCGTAGTGGTTGCACTTGGCACAGGGAGAAGATGGGTTCTGTCCTTTATAGCCGCCGTTGTTTGGATGCTTTGACGCGAAATTGTTGCCTCCCGTATAGCTAGGACGTTTGTGATTGGAGTGACGCACAACGTCGGCAGCACCGGAAGGATACAGGCTCTCAAGACGGAGAGCGTGGTTTAGAGCCTCGCCCATAGTCTTGTACTCCGGGACCCCGATATGCGCACCGATAGAGTGTTGTAGACCCACTTCGAACCGTCGCACACGACACTCTTCAATCGGCAGAAACTGGCCAGCAAACTTAGACAACTTGTTAAATTCTGCGGCGTACTATTCCACTGTCCTGCTCCCTTGCTTCAACTGTATGAATTCATTCTCCTTCGCTTGAAGAACAGCTGACGGAAGGTACTAGACTTCGAAAGCTTTGCGAAACGTGGCCCAAGAGATCGGCGCGGTGGTATTGTCCGGTCGGATCGCTCGCTTGCGTACGGCCCGCCAGTCGTGCGCGTTCAACCGTAGTTGAAGTTGTGCGCAGGCGACTTGCTTCGACTCTTCAATGCCGAGAAGCTGGAAGTGATCTTCCAACTCTTCCAACCAGTCGATCGCTATGGAAGGACCCTCGGTGCCGCTGAAGGAAGTGCGGCACGCCTTCTTGAATTCTGACACTTCAAAGTTGTACTTTTTCAATGTCGCTGGTTGACGCTCGGGCTCCACCGTGTCGACTTCAATGGGTTAGATCGTCGGCCCGGTGGCAGTATGTGCGGTGACGGTAGGCACAGTTGCAGAATTTCCTTTGGCCGCCATTGTCTGGACGATCGGCTGCAGGATATCTAGCTGCTTTTGCTGAAGTTTGGCATGTGCATCAAAGCGAGCTTCGAAGCGAGCTTTGAATTGGGCCTGTCGTTCCTCTACCTGCTGATGTCGGTTCTCGGACTGGTTTTGCTGCGCCTCCATCATGCGCAGCATCCTTTCGATGGTATCGTTAGAATGTCCGGCCCGCGAACGATGCGAACTAATAGAGCCGCTTGAAGCGCTCTGTTCTTGCTCGACCGTGGGTTCCGTCACTTCTGCTATCGAAGGCAAATGCATCAGTCACAATTTATTACGGACTCATTGTATGGAACAACTTATCTCATTGATGCGAGGTCAAAGGTTTGGAACTCTAGACGCGAGGCCAAAGGATGTAAAGCCGTGCTCTGATACCATTATGTCACGTCCCGATTCCGAAGAATCGATAGTCGTCCCCCGGGCGTGATGCCGTACGAACTTAAGTTGCGATCGCACAAGGCATAGTCATAAGGTTATCCGAAACACAACATCAAGTTAGAGTACGCAGAGAAATTGAATGACACATTTGAAATAGAAATAGACTTTTTTATTGATGATAATAAAACTTTACATAGACTCCTTTACAATCATTGTCGTGCGGGCTACAACATGACTCGACTTACAAAATGAACGCCGATTAGATAGTCGTTCCATACATTACATCCCTTTTTACAAGCAAAATATAACATCTTTCCACCTGCTATCGAGGCGAGTCGAGCCGCCATCTTCTTTTGGACTGAGTACGGGTCTTCTTCAAAAGGATTCCAGAAACAAGCCTTTACACGGACGAGGCTTCAAAAGTGTCCACGCCGCCTTGAGATTTTAGGTGGCATCCCCTTCGTGGTTCGGGGTACCTGCGTGGAGAGCGTGGATCAGTACATTACACTTTGTACTGGTGCGTGGCAAGTTAAGTTCCAAGCTCTCATTTGGTTGAATGAGTTTATATGACTTAGTTTATGAATGTTTCTAACCATCCTAATGAATTTCAAGCAAGCATTGACAAGCATAACGTAATTTACATTGGAACTTACCCCCGACGGGCCGCGCCGCGCCTTATGAATACTTACCATGTTCTTTCCTGTCAATTGTTATCATTTTCATACCAAGTACAATATTCGTGTGATTGGTCACTGACACCACAAGCCATCCTGGACTTATAGCTTTGTTAGTCGGGGCCCTTTCAACGCAAGTAGCGAGCCCCGCTGAAAGTCCCCGCCTAACCCGTGCTATCATCCAGCACAGCTATACCGTGTTTCCTCCTAGGCCGAGTCGGTCCCGTGGCCCCGGGTTATCGCTCGAGGAAACTTTCTCCTTGTCGACAAGTTGTCCAATGACCGAGTTAAGACATTATTCAGTTATTAAGGTATAGCCTTCGTTCTCTTTGAAACTTAATCATTTTACCGTGCTCGTGCCCTTGTATCCATTCTTTCTTCTGCAACAACTCTATCGATTTACTTAAGAAGGGGTCGAGAAGAGAAGGGTCAGCCACTCACCTTGAGTTTACTTCGGCGAGAGAACTTGTTGGTCGCGCTAGACGTCGCCTACGCGATTACCTGAAATTGCACAAGCAACCGATTAGAATACTGCATTATTCAAGGAGTTCGATAGGAAATACGAGTTCGAAATGCAAGCCATGAAAACCATCGAAAACATTCACGAAAGCGCATTCAGAAAACAAAGCCAAAACCAACACAAGCGGCGTGAAAAGCAGAGCAACGGGAGGTCTCTCCCGACTCAGCCGCAGAGTCAATCCTCGAGGCGCAGCCCGCTGAATATGGGACTTGGTTTCGAAGAAGACATTCCATAACGAGGAATGGGTCTTAATTCAACCGTTTCCGTTCGATCGACTCGGCCGATCCCGACCTATCGGTCCCGACCGAATCGATAGCGGCAGTGTTCCTTTCTCGCGCACCCCGTGGACAGAGTATGGGGCACGATGTAGGGACGGGGCACTACAATAATTGTGATAAACTTCCGTGCACGGAACGTTCCCTCCGAACGGGTATGCCGGGGCACCGGGACCGTTCGGCCTAGGAGGGATATAATGTTTGATGGACGCTCATCTGTAAAGTCCGATTAGCACCCGGTTATAGATGTAAAAAGCCGCAAATGATGGTAGTCACGCGGTACGTTTCGGTTGTTGGGGTAGCAACCCAACCCGTGAAATATCGGGTTACCCAAAATTCGAAAAAGAAAAGAACGAGAGAAAAGAAAGTAAGAAAAAGAAAAGAGAAACACTTTTAGTCCATTTTGGCGCGAATACATCAACGACCATTTCATATAGTTAAGGAACAATGGGTTGAAAGTGCAGGCACGTATGTGTCCCGCACACATAGATCCTGCTTAGAGATACACTTATAACATGACAGGAAAGGAATGGGGCATATTTATCTTGCGTCGGTGCAAGGGCGAGTGCGTCTATGTTGGTAAGAAGTCGCACCATGAAACAAACACGAGATTTGTCTGCTTGCCTATTCAATTCGAATAACATGCTTGCCATGATAACATTCTTTACTGCTTTCGAATATGCCATGAAATCAACCCTAAGGACAATATAGCAAAATCATAAACTATGTTGCATGATTCAATATAAATACTACAATATCGGTTTAGAAAGAAGTCTTTGCATCAGTACATACGAGGACGAACGTACTGATCCCCCACCAGCTTTCATGCAGGGTACGCAGGGAATGGATTGCTCGCGGCAGAGCTTCGCTTGAACGCGTTGAGGCTTGAAATGACGAAGCGTATTGAGGCATGCGACCGCATTGACGCACGGACTTGCAACAGGATTGATGCGGACGAGATATAGAAGACATGATGTATGGAACGGTGAAATCCTTTGTGGGCAAGAGAGAACCTAAGTGTTGTAGCCAATCTGGCATATATTGTTCGGCTATCGAAAGCCTTTGTAATCTCAGTTCGAATATCAATAAAGAGAATTGTTTCGTAATACTCTATTTTTCTGTCGTTGTTAATATCAACTCAAACATAACCATTTGAGAACTTGTCATCTTGCCTTGCACGAGCGCAACTCCAGGCTCGTACGACATCACGTCCCCTGCGAGGACGACGATTCGGGTGATTTCGGGTCGGGGCGTGACACCCCCCTCCGGCTGCCCCAAGCGCCGTCGCGCATTGCCCCGCGCTATGCCGTCCGCTGCCACCTACTTCCGAGAGAGGGGAGGGAGGGTTGGGAGGAAAAAGAAGGGGTAATTTGGTCCTATTTTTTTTAAGGTATCAAATTAGTTCCTCTAAAAGTTAGAGGGTATAAAGTTATAAAAATTGTGATAGTTGAGGTTATCAAATTGTAGTTTAACTTTTAAAATATAATAACATGGAAAGTAATATTAAAAGTATCGGTTTTTTTACTTTTAGGGGCGTTTGGTACGTAGTATTTTTTTATTCCCGAAAAAAATTTAGGGTGGGAATATATTACCATGTTTGTTTTGGCTGTAAAAAATTTATTTTCGGGAATTAGAAATACCCGCGTAAATAGTTTACCCATAAAACATGGGAATCCTATTCCCATAAGAATAGGTGGGTTTTTTTTTTTTACCCGGGCAAAAAAAATTGTTTAAACTTTTTTCTACTTTTTTGATCATTTTTGACCTTTTTTCGTTTTTTTGTCGTGTTTTGTCGCTTTTTTTGTCCTTTTTATCGATTTTCGTCGTTTTTTTTTCATTTTTAATCTTTTTGTCGTTTGTTATCGTTTTTTGTTATTTTTGTCCTTTTTTCTTTTTTTTTTGTCACTTTTTTCGTTTTGTCTTTTTTGTTGTTTTTAATAGTTTTTTGTCTTTTTTTTGTTTTTTTTTGTCATTTTTTTTCGGTTTTGTCTTTTTTTGTCTTTTTTTATATCGTTTTTTATATCGTTTTTTGTTTTCTTTTTATCGTTTTTGATTTTTTTTTTTTGGATTTTTTTAGGAATTATTTATATAGTCACCAAATATAAAAATATAATTTTTCAAAAAATTTAATTACTTAAAATTTAATTTTCAAAAATAAAAAATTTTCAGCTACTTAGTATTTCGTATAGCAAACGTCCTTAAGGAATTACAAGCATCTAAGGCCTCGTTTGGTTCGCGGAATCTCCCGGTTGGGAAAGGAAAGTGATTACTTTCCTATGTTTGGGTGTCCAAGGAATTGAGGAGGAAAGGAAAGTGATTCTCAATGGAAGGAAAATTAGGGGAAAAAGTGATTCCATCCATCCAAGGAAGGAATCACTTTCCCACATTGAAGTATTCACTTTCCTTTCCAAATTCCTTGGCATTGCCAAACATCGGAAAGAAAAATCAATAGGAATTAAAGTTTCCCAAAGGAAAGAAAACGACAAGGAATTGATTTCCTTTTCCTTCCATTCCGCGAACCAAACGAGGCCTAAAGGGACCCGAAGGAGCTCTGAGGGACAATTGTTCCACATGACGCCCACTAGAAGACCATCCATGTGCAGCACCATGCCCTCCCTGTCCCTGGTGGGATGATGGGAGTAGAGTAGAGAGGCCTAGGGCTGCGCACTAACATGGCTCAAGCGAGAGGGTGAACCAGAACTGGGATTGGGGGAAGCAGTTGAAGCAAAGGTTCAATGTCCACACACATCCATGAGAAGAGAATCCGGTCACTCCACTCTCGCTGCATGTGAGGGGGGAAGCTGACAAAAGAAGAACCATACACACACAGAGAAGCATGCTTTGACTGGGAGCAAGCTTTCCGTTCGGATCACGCCCCCCATGTGGAAAATTCGGTTCGTTAGAAAGCAACCGGGGCCCACCTTTATCCAATGGGATCGATCGGCTCAAAATCATCGGTTGGTGGATCGGCGATATCGTCATCACCATCAGCAGCTCCGGTCCTTTTCTATATAACTACAGCGCAGGTGCCAATGGGGAGTTGGGCTAGTTGTCAGCACTGCAGTGCAGACCTGCTGCTGCTGCAGTCAGTCTCAGTGGCATCTTTTTAAAAGGGACAAATGCAAAGACATCGCCATGTGAGTGCAGCAATACTGTAAGATCTCATTTAGATTTCTGTAGCAGCTGCAGTAGAGAGGGGGAGGGAGAATGAATGATGCATGGCCGGTTGTCAGCTGTTAATTATTGGTAATTTCTATGGGCACTACCAAAATTGCTAGGGGGCATCAATTGCTAGGGGGGAGTCCATCAATGTGGAGAAATTGATAGGGGGCATCCAAAAATTGCTAGGGGCAGCCCAACACCCCCAAACCCAAAAATTTTATTTCATTTTCTTTATTGACTCTCTCTCCTCAAGAAGAAAAGAAAGAAAGCTCTCTCCCTCTCCCTCTCCATCTCCTAAATCCTAATTTCTTCTTCTCCATCACTCCATTCTCAATCCCTCCACGAAGATTCTCGAAGAGATGACACGCAAGTCAAAGCAACCGGAATCCAGGTACGTTCTTCCCTAATTTCTTCGAATTTTTTTTACATTATATTCGAAACCCTAGATTGGTTTAATTCTTGAAAAGTTTTTGTAAAATAGGTTTATAATCTCTTGCACGTTCTCTTCCCTTATTTTCGAACACATGAAACCCGAAATTTATGTTGAAACCCTAACCCTAGAACACGACAAAATAGAATTTCGTTATTGGAGTTCGGCTTGCACGACAGTAGGACTGCCAGGAATGTGACAGTCCTAATGAAAATTAGGACTGCCACAGTCCTGGCAGTCCTATTCTGAAAGAGGACTGCCAGGAATGTGGCAGTCCTAATTTTCATTAGGACTGCCACATTCCTGGCAGTCCTACTTGTTATGACATAGGAGTTGGGTAAGTGCATGTTGTTTCTATTACTTAATAAGTGTATGTTGTCATGCAGTCCACCGAACAAAAGAATACGGCCCACCGCGTCAAAGCGGAAGGAACGTGCGGAGCGTTCTCGCGAGCGTCCGATAATAATTACCGAACCGGCGCCCGAAGCTCGGTCTCGGACATCGCCACCGGCACGTCAAGCTCGGTCGAAGCAACGAGCTCCTACTCCTACGCCTCCTTCCGACGACGACGACGACGACCTGCCAATTGCCCAACTCCTATCACGTCAAGAGGGTTCTGCGCCATTTGAGGAGGTCGGTCCTTCTGAGGAGGTCGGTCCTTCTGAGGAGGCCGGTCCTTCTGAGCCGCATGTCCGTCCGCCCGGTTGCTCGATGTTGGTTTCTTTTGAGAACCACATTGCGTACGAAATATGGAAGAACCCGGTATGTACATGACGTTTGTAAACGGTAGTGTACTTTTCAAATATGTATTTCATAATTGATATGTGTTTTGTTGTATACAGAGGACATATCGTATCCTTAGGGCTGTGAGTCACGGAAAGAAAACCGTGTCCTGGCAGTTTACAAGCTTATCCGAGGCCGTCCGGAGCAAAATCATACCGAGCGGCTTGCACAATTGGGCGCAAAACGCCTACCGAACAATGGATAGTGCCCTAATATCTGCCTTCGTGGAGAGATGGCACCCGAAGACGAACACATTTCATCTCCCACCAGGGGAGATGACCATTACACTCGACGACGTCTACCAGATATTGGAGCTGCTAGTGACCGGGCGTGTAATGACCAAAGAACATTACACGAATGAGAAATCCGTGAAATGGTACGAGAAGATCGTCAAGTTCGTCTCAGATCACCTTGGAGTTACGGCTACGAGTTTTACAACTCTACCAGGTTTCAAGAAGTCGTACGGAATTCCTCTATCATTTCTGGTAGACCAGTTCATGAATATGGAGGTGGATGACGATGACGAAGAGATGGTCGACGCGGTGGCTCGTGCGTATATGTTGTTCCTCCTGGGAACGGTCGACATTCCGGACAAGTCCGGTACGTCGATACATGCTCGGTACATGCTAAACTTATCTGAAGTGGATGACTTCATGGAGATATCCTGGGGAAGCGGTATCCTGGCCAACCTTTACCGCGAGCTCGGCATCGCATCCCGTGTCGGGACTAAGACTATGGCCGGCTGTCAGACTCTGCTACATGTAAGAAAACTTCTAACAATTTAATCTTATATACTTAAATTTGTTGTTTTAATTTTTACTATTTGTTGTTTGAATAGGCATGGATATACGAGCACTTTTCGATGCTTAGACAGGCTGACGAAAACCCAGCGTATCTTGAACACCTTTCCCGAGTGTGTCGATGGAGGCCATCCCAGCTGGAAACAAAAAATTGGCAAACACTGGCTTCCATTCGTGAAGTATTAGACAGTTTGGTGCCAGAAGAGGTACTATTATTTGACTAACTTTTTCATGTTAATTTTATATTGTTGTTAACTTCATTCCTACAGATTTTTTGGAATCCATACCGAGATTTACGTGAGTTGAATCGTGAGGTCCAACCGGTTTCTTTATTTCATGGCATGATCACATGCTATGAAATCACGGAGCCGTACATGCCCGACAGAGTACTTCGTCAGTTCGGCTTCGTGCAAACTGTGCCGAAGCGCACATTACGGCTGTTGGAGCCTCCGTGCGGAACCCAACCTTTAAGTTACAAACCGGCGGAATTCGACTGGGTGACCGACTTTTACTCGGAGTGGCAACGACATGTACTTCGGGAATCTGAGAGACGACCGGTCACCGAGATGGCCGACTGCAGCGAGGACTACATGCAGTACTTCCTGGGGGTCGGACATCCTAAGTTGTCGAACCCTACCAACCCGGGTCCCGTGGCCGTCGGAGCAGTTGGAGCTCTTCCTTCCAAGAATGTCTTGTATGCTGGGTTGGTGAGAATGGTGAGTTCCGTATTTGTAATAAGACTGAGATTTTTATGTTTGTAGACTTAATTCATTTATACTTTCATTTTCAGTCTCAAAGGGTGAAGGAGTTGGCGCAGACACTCCGGAGAGGTTGCCAAAGTGATGACTGTGTCGCCGTCGCCAACGAGCTTGAGCGCATCGACGACGTGGTCGACTTCCCCTTCATGAACAATAGGGAGTCTCGTTCCAAGGCCCGACATGATATGTAGATGGATTTTGATATTTTTCATGTTTCAAACTTTAGTTGGCTGTGGATTAGTAACGTACATTTGATGAATTATTGTGGATATTTGAACTTTGTGGCAATTTGAACTCTGTGGCAATTTGAACTCTGTGGCAATTTCAACTTTTGTCATGAATTTGAACTCTGTGGCAATTTGAACTCTGTGGCAATTTGAACTTTGTGGCAATTTGAACTCTGTGGCAATTTGAACTCTGTGGCAATTTCAACTTTTGTGATGAATCTTAACTCTGTGGCAATTTGTGATGAATCTTAACTCTGTGTGTTGAGTCCCACAAAGAAATCATCACTCTGAGGCTCATAGTTAGGACTGCCCAACCCATGTCAGTCCTACACTGAAGTAGGACTGCCAGGGTCCTGGCAGTCCTATCCAAAACTTGCTGTTACAACAAGTTTTGGACAGGACTGCCAGCATCCTGGCAATCATACTTCAGTGTAGGACTGCCATGGGTTGGGCAGTCCTAAATATGAGTCTCTGTGTGAATTTTATTCACACATAAATTCATCACAGAGACTCAAAGTTAGGACTGCCCAATCCATGGCAGTCCTACACTGAAGTAGGACTGCCAGGGTCCTGGCAGTCCTACATCAGTGTATGTCACGACCCGCACCCTAGAGTAAGGGCACGAGAAGTGGGTACGTCCAGCCTACGCCGCAGTGTCGGCGGTAGAACGCTGTCCTAGGTCAATCATCTAACAGTATAAGGTACCTGTACAGTTTATACTCTCCGAATGGAGGTGACAAATAGAAAACAATCTCAATCACATCTAGGGTAGAAGAACGAAGAACAGATAGATAGTAACTCAAAGAGAACCATAGCATAGATGAAATAAGACTAAGTGTCTAAGATACATAACATCCAGAATGTCAACTCATAATACAATAAGTCTAAGAGTCTATACATCTCCACATCTCAAAATACAACACAGAATGTGAGACAAAAAGTAAATATAGAAAAGACTGCCTAGACTAAACTGGTCTAGACTACTGGAACATCCTCCTCAGCTGTAGGTGGAACCTGCTGAGGGTCCTCAATACAAGTATCATCTAGTCCTGCTCCATAATAGGTAGACACCAGGGCCTCATCCTCATCCTCTGTAATATTTTCAACAGGTCCAATCAGGACGGGAACGAGCACAATACATCTCACGCAGTGCATATCAGGTTAGGAAATACGATACAGGCAATAGAGTAAGATACATGAACTGCTGAAAGGAAATATACGCTGTAAAAGAGATAGCTGTAATGAAATATCTACTGTATATAGAGAACTGTAAGTGACTAGTGATGTAGAGCATAAGATAGGCATGTGAATAGCTAGAATTTATACATGACTATACTACTGAGTTTGTACATGACTACACTACTTTGGAATTATTCACATGTCCACTTCTACTCCCCCGTACCCCAATCAATACACAAGGATCTATACAAGTTACGTTATTGTACATGATATCACATGGGGCCCATAAAAGGGTGCACATGATAGTATACATGAGAGCTCAGTAAACATGAGAGTACATGATCACATGAGTGTACATAAATAATGAAAGCATAGGAGTACATGATGATAGTGAAACACACATAACATGAAGTACCCGATGCTCCCGAGGGGGATAACATCTCATGTAAAGATCCATATAGTACCAATCCGTGTTACCAACGTGACAACAACAAGTAAAGTAATCTAGAGCGAGAAGTAAAGCCTGAACAAGTATGAAACGGTCAGAGAATGTACTCGCCTGCTGTATGAATGTCTGTAGAGAATATGCAGTCTGAGGAGAGGTGTCTGGCTCCTAGTCAGAGCAATACAAGTCACAAAGTATCCACAATGATAAAAATAAAGTATACAATGCATACTACATGATTCTAGGTCAAACTGGTCAAAAGTCAACTCTTGGTCAACTCTAATAGTCAAACTAAGTCACAGGAAGTCATACTAAGTCAAATAAGGTCAAACAAGATCAAACAAGGTCAAACAAGTTTAATCTAGGTTAAAGTCAACTCCTGGTCAACACTTTAATCAACTAGTCAAATACTAGTCAACATGATCAATCTGGATCAAGTCTAGATCAACTTAGACCAGCTAAGTCATTGGTCAAACAAAAACTAGTCAGTTAGGGTAATTAGGTCAAACATGGTCAACACTAGTTAAACTAGTTAGGGTTTTAGTCAAACTAGTCAAACTAGTTGATTTAGGTCATTCCTAGTCATTTCTAGGTTAACTAGGTCACTTTTGACCAAATGTTGACTTTGGTCAACCCTTAGTCAACAAGGGTTTTCTAGCAGGGTTTTGGGTCATTAGGGCTAGTCCAAACCATAGGCTAGTGATCCTGGCCATAGGCCAATAGTCTAGGTTTTCTCATAAACCTATAACTAGAGGTTATACATATGTATATCTATATACCCAAAATCCATATATGCATAACATATATAATACAACCCTTATACTTATATTTATAATACACTGTCTATACATAATAAACCTAATACCACTATACATATATATATCATGTATATATATATATACAATACATATATATATATAACTACATATATATTACATATAATATATAGAGAGAGAGACAAGGGGATGAGAGAGAGACTGAAATGAGAGAGAGAGTGAGACAGTGAGTGTGAGAGAGAGAGACAAGGGGGGGAAATTCCAGAACCTGGAATCCACAATCAAACCCCCAAACACACACACACATAACATATATACATAGATATGTATATATATACATAACTATACACACACACATCCAAATCCCCTCAAATTCGACCCACACCCTCAAATATATGTATACTACACATATACTCACTAAAATACACTAGTCTAATACATAAATCATTAATAAAATCGAATCAAAATTCGATTTTCAAAACTGAGATTTAATCTCAAAACTGTGACAGTGCACAGTTTACAGGAAATGGGGATAATTCGATTTACACGAACCCAATCGAGCTAAGACTCGATACTAACGGTTGGTAACTAACCCCCCATAGATACTCTAGTGTCCTAGGACACTGACACGACACCACGACACGTTTTCACGTGTCCAAACACGAGAAAACACGACTCGGGTAAACACTGATACGCGTATACACGCACAGCGTCGTGCAGAGATGCACGTGTCTCGTGCACACGACACGAGCCACGTGGAATCTCGTGCTCGTGTCCACGTGTAGCCCACATGATGGGCTACACTCTCGTGCAAACACGAGGTGTCATTGTGTCGTGTCTGCGCGACACGAGACGCGCGAAGTTGACACTGTGCGTGCGTGTATTGTCAGTGCACGACCAGTGCATGTGTCCGTGTGTCCACCACACGACACAAAGTGTCGTGAATCCTTGGGGGAGTGTGCACAGACACTGCCCCCGTGTCCACACCAATTTTCACGTGTCCACGTCGTGTCTACAGTGAGTATGAAGTGTCAGTGAGCAGGGGATGAACAGTGTGTCTGTACACTGTCAATACTCGAGTTCGTGTCCGATTTGGACACGAAAAGGGACACGATACGTGCTCAGTCAAGTGGGGTTAGGGTTAGCAAGTCCAGGGCTAGGTGTTTGTGTAAAAAGTTTTGCAAAACACAATATTTGAATCCATTGAGACATTTAATCAAACATAATTTCCTAGTCTAGGATACGTGTCCGATACGGACACCAAAACACACCAAAATCCCACCAAACTTTACCCACAGTATGGTTAACCTTATATGAATGCATTTATGAAATAAAAACAGGAATTAGACTAGGTTTGGACATATTTACCTATTGGTGAAATTCCAAGGAAAATCAATGAAAAGAGGGTGTTGTGATCTCGAACTCGACGATGCCCAAGCTCCCAAATTCTAGATTTCTTGCTTCCCTTAGCTCCCTAGATGTTGTAGGGTTCCAATGCAAAAGACTAGAGTCAATTTGGATCACAAATGATCAAGTTATCAAGGTTTGAGTAAAAGGGAATTTTTGTGGAATGAATTTCATGCAATTTTATTCATGAATTAAATCCATGGGGTATTTATCATAGGTGGGCTGCCAAGGGGGGTGCCCTTGGCCGGCCAAGCATGGGGGGGGGGGTGTCCTTGTCTTCCTTCAAGGCTAAGTCAAGGACTTTAGCAAAAAGGGGTTTAGATATTTTGATGATTTTAGGGAAAATATCCTTAAAGTTAATATCTAGATATTTATATAGCTTGACTACCATGAATATCTAATCCCCTTAGTCATTCTAGGTTAGGGTTTAACCTATAGATTAGGGTAATTAGGTTAGGGATTAGCAAGTCACTAATCTAAAGGTCCATGAATAGTAATATCTCACTAATCCTACTTAATTCCAATAATCTCTAGAAAATTACCAAAATACCCCTATGGCTAAAAATCACTAATTTGAGGTTCTAAGCCTATGGCTAAGCTCTCATGGTCATGGCAACTTCTAGGTTAGAGAAAACTAGGGTTTACACTAAGTTATACTAACCAAAATCACAAAGTCATAAGTCATGACTTAGCATGACTTAGAAAATGGTTTAATCTAACTAAAATCACCAGAAAATCATACCATGACTAAAATACCACTAATAAATAATAAAAATAATAAATTTTCAAAAATCCCCAATTTCAGAAAACAGGGTGTTACAAGTCTACCCACCTTAAAATAATTTCGTCCTCGAAATTTAGATGGTCGTACTCCTCCTAGGTCAAACCTCCAACAATCAGGGACGAAGCCACTACCTAGGCAACATACAAGGTCAAATAAGCAAAATATGGGTAGTAGACCTATACTGGGTCATGTCCAAAAATTGGCTAGCAGTTTTAGGTCATAAGGTGTCCTAATTGGGAAAGTAAGGAAACAACAATCATCAAGGCTGTTGCGGATAAGATTCTAGGGTAAGTTTAACTGTGTCTACATCCACGTAGATTAATATATGAAAAGGCGAACCAAAATGCAATAGGTTGATCAGACCATCATGCGCCGGTTCTGATTAGACAATATGTTAGTGGGTGCGCACCCAATAAAATATATCATGATCAAGCTCGAAAAGGATAAGCTTGTAAAACTAAGGATAAATTTGTAGCATAAGATATAAGTAAGGGTGGAATGATGAAGGAAGATACATTGTCCTGGTCATGGGCATAGACTAGGAAGGTAAGGAAACAATAAATCACAGGGCTAAAACGGTCACCATTCTATGGTCAGAGCTACTCTATCAACTCTAAGTCAAAAGGCATAACACAAATTAATTTATTTAAGAGGAAAGTTCTTGACAAAAGAGTTAGTCAAGAATTATATTAATAGCTAAAGCTACTCCTACTCCTACTCCTAAGTAAGAGATAAAGAAACAACAAACAATCGACAAAACCAAATGAACTACCAGGACAAAACTGATCACTAATAAAGAATAGGTAGGAGCAGATGGAATTGGATTTTAAGATAGATATAATGAAGCAAGGTGGGAATGGAGTTTAGAAGAACAGAACCTGCAAGCACATCACCAATTGCCTGAGCATCCTCAACTGTCATGGCATAAGCACGCAACTGCTGACCTCTTCCAGCCTGCTGCTGAAACTGCATAAATCTCTGCTGCTGTGGCTGTAATGGTCCTCTCTGCTGCTGACCTACCGGAGCCTTGGCTCCTGCTCCTGGTGCTGCTCCCTGTGCTACTCTTCCTGTGAACTGGGAACACTCCCTCAGCTGGTGGTCCGCTGCCCCACATATTAGGCACCAACCCAACCTCTTCCTGCACTCACCCCATCCATGTCCCGACTTCTTGCAGAAAGTGACTATACTACTGTGAAGGACTGCAATAAAACTCTGCATTCTAGTATTGTAGACTAGGACTGCCAGAGTGGTGGCAGTCCTTCACAGAAGAAGGACTGCCAGGACCCTGACAGTCCTACCTATTTGTAGGACTGCCAGGGTCCTGGCAGTCCTTCTTCTGTGAAGGACTGCCACCACTCTGGCAGTCCTAGTCTATGATCAGGACTGCCTGAGTGTTGGCAGTCCTCTGTGTCACAGCACGAGTTTAGGTCCGAGCTCAAGTTCAAATGTAGTTACCAAGAGAGCTTCCGATGCATCAAAGTTGTCTTCGGACGTGGCGGGAACGTGTTCTTCGGATGTGGCGGGAACGTTTGATGATCCCGGTTGATCCATGTTCAATATTTTTCTATATTTAACACATAATTCAACTTTAATATGTGAAATTTTTGTTTAAAACATGAAACATATTATAATTCGATGACTTACCAAAAATTTGGAGAAGTCAATGACCTAGAGTTGAGGGAGAGAACAATTTGCCAAAAATGTAGGGAGAAAAGAAAAAAATTAGGATTTTAATTCTTTGACCTAAGAGAAGAGAAGAAGGGAAGAAAATAGTTGAGGGAGAAAAGAAAAGAGAAGAAGGAGAGAGAAAATGAAAATTGGTATTTATAGTTGTGCTTGGGCTAGCCCCTAGCAAAATTTTTGGATGGCAAATTTGTAATAAACTTGAAAAATTTTGGGGTAGCCCCTAGCAATTTTGGTAGTGCCCATAGAATTAGGCTCTACTTTCACAACTTGCAAGAATCCTTTTAACAATTCTTTATCAATACAGATTAATAATTCTTTTTTTTTCTTTTTAAACCAAGATCCGTGGACAATGCCACCCAGCCAGCCTTGGACCTGAGATCATGGACAACGCCACCCAGCCTCCCCCGTAGGAGTGGAGGCTCAAACCCGTACCCTCATCCCCGAGTGCCAGCGGGCTTACCGATGCGCCACCGCGCCACTGACTAACAATTCTTTATCAATACAAAAAATTATATATAGTTCTTGTTTGGTTCGTGAAATCATGGAATAGTATATAAAAAAAATGTATTTACTTTTCTATGTTTAAATGCTAAAAAAATTAAGAAGGAAAGAAAAAATAATTCTCAAATAAAAGATAAATTAGGGAAGAAAATAATTTCATCACACCTTAAGTATTCACTTTCATTTCGAAATTTCTTGGCATTTTCAACCATCGGAAAAGAAATATGAATATGAATTGTAATTTCTCAAAGGAAAGAAAATGCAAAGAAATTGATTTCCTTTCTGCGAACCAAACGAGGACAAACAGTATCGGACTTCAGTAAAATTATTTTGAAAATATCTAAGTTATAGGAACTAAAACATAAAATATAAAACGTCATTTCAAATAACGCATTAATTAATGTGAATTGTTATTTTACATATTAATTTATTGTTATTTATATTTATTTGTATGCTAATATATTAGTTTGTTATTATCTATATTTTTATGTTATTAGTTATTGTACAAACTAATTTGTATATTAATTTGAATATATTAATTTGTATATATTATTTGTATATGTTATTATCATTTTATATGTTAATTTATTATTATTTATATTTATTTGTATACTGATATATTAGTTTGTTATTATCGATAAATATATATTATTTTTTATATGAAATTTGTTATTAATACAAAAAAAATTAAAATTAATTTGTTTATAAATACATATATCTATTCATTTTTTATATATTAATTTGTATATTAACTAATGTAGATAATAACAATATTTATTAGTTAATATAAAATTATTATATATAAAATAATATTAACTGATATATTTTGTTATCATCCATAGTATAGATAATAACAAAGTAATTAATAGATTAAACTAAACTAAAAGATTAAACAAAATCAAAATAAAAGATAAATCAAACCAATCTAAAATAAACCACACTAAGAAAATCTAAATAAAAAAAAAGAGTTTGGCGTCAGTTGCATTCACGTTTGGATTGGGAATATTTTTTTAAATATTGTTTACTGGGGTCAGATTTTATTTATTGTAGATATCCTAAAATTGTCATGGTCTGTACAAATTGGATAAACATTTTCATCCTGTACGAAATTTTCTATTCTTGAAAACAATGGAGAACAAATATATATATATATATATATATATATATATATATATATATATATATATATATATATATATATATATATATATAAAATAAATAAATAAATAAATATATATATATATATATATAGAGAGAGAGAGAGAGAGGGATCCGTATCCGCTCATTTTTGTATCCCCCAAGCATTTTCATGATAACAACCAGTAGATCTTGTTTAAGTCATCTAATCTTAACAGTTGAAAAAATAACGATTAAGATTAGATGACTTAAACAAAATCCAATATATGTGGAAGAGGAGATGCACGTTAGATGCACCATCGTCACACACACACACACACACACACACACACACACACATATATATATATATATATATATATATATATATATATATATATATATAATGCAAAATATTGCATTTGAAAAATCAGTGTTGTCTTACAAACCAAGGTGAAAATACAAAACATGCCATTTAAAAAATCGGTGTTGTCTTACAAAGCGATGGGGCCAGACCAGGCCACATGATGGTTCCGTATTGGCATAGCGTGACTCCGACACTAGCAGAGGGGGTGGAACCGTGGAATTAATAGGGGAGAGACTCGTCACCCTCGAATCTAACTTTAGGTTTTCCTTTCGATTCATTAGGTATTTTTTTTGAAAAATAGACCTCTAGATTATCTCCTCTCTCTCACGCGAAAAATTACTAAGCTACTCAAATTCAGCACATGAAAGTGATGAGTTCTGAGCTCCATCCAACAACATAATAATAATACGTATCTTCTATTTTCTTTTTTCTTTACTTCAGTCATACACCCTATTTTAGTCGCGAGAATTCTCCTTCTCACACGTGCTATTATGATCTTTATAACAATGCTTAATTGTCTAAGCTCTCTAGGCTAAGTAGTATTAGAGCTGACATCCAGAGAAACCGATAAAATTCGAATCTTTCAATTGTGTGTGCCAGGTCCGGACTTAATATGAGGCCCATAGGACAATTGTCTCATGCCGAAAATTTTAAAGAGCACAAAAAAATTTAGTTTATATAAGTCCAACTAAAAATGCCCGCCACCTGAAAAGACAAGTAGTAAGTATCATGTAGACTTATACTTACCAGATTTGAATTGAAGAGACAATGGTATCATGTCCAGATGATACTAAAAAGACCCGGATTTGTACGCTACGCTTGTGGCCCGGATTTGAAGAGAAAAATATTAGAAGAGTCTTGTGGCCGTCGACTGAGTTGGTTTTTAGGATTTTAAATTTTTTTATAGAGAGAGAGACTCTTGTTTATGGCCGACTGTGAAATAATTCTTTTTAGAAGCCACAAATCAGTCACTCCCTTCCTTTTCACATGCTTTCACATGTAAGACTTTGATTTTTTATTTATTTATAATAATTTAAATTGTTGTTAATTTTTAAAGTTTGCTTGATGCACTCTTATTTTGGTCTATTTCTTAATTGTTGTGTCAATGATGCCTTTGTGTTGTCCCATTACATTTTGAGGAGTCACTTACATTAATAATAAAATCTCATAATTTTTTTTTACAATCACATATAAGTGAAGTCTAAAATTGCGGTGGACTTATGAATTATAATTTTTTTGGAAAAAAAATATGTTTTAAAATTGTTGTTGATTATCTTAATTTGTGTTTGACTAATTTATTTGAAAAATATGTTCTTGTCATTTGATTGCATAGTTATTCCTATTGAGAATGAAATCAACTAATAGATAAACTTAAAAAGAAAAATTATATTTGTTGTTGATTGTTTATTTGTCATTAATTATTATTATTTGTTGGAAAATTATTATAGTGTCATTTGATTGTATAGTGTTCGTGTCTCGGTTATTCATTTACAAATGCGATATGTTGTAAATTTGATTAGAGAAGCAAGTATACCTCTTATAAGAAAGTAATTGGCTGGGGCGAAAAAATATATATAATATAAACATTAAGCTTTAAGGGGCACCACATTTAGAACTTGTTTCGGACCCCAAACTCTAAAGTCCGGCACTATTGTGTGCGTGCATGGAATTAGAAAAAATGCTTAACTATGCCTCCAATCACACGCACGCGCGCTCTCTCTATGTGTTATGAACAGTTGGTAATTCAAAAACTCCGCCAATCTTAAAAAAAAATGTTGGATCTTATCCGAGGAACTTCTTATTACATTGATTATGAGTATGTTAATGCCATCCTCTAAGAAAGATAATGGTATGTCAAAATATATATATATATATATATATATATATATATATATATATATATATATATATATATATATATATATATAACATGCATGCATTTATATTGACATAAATGTCAATACGAGGAAACTTTAGTCTTCAATGGAGTCGAACCAGGGTTGGCCCTAAGTCCATGGAAGTCCTAGACAAAATTTTAAAATGGAACCCACATAAATGAAATCCATAAATAATATAAAATTCAATAAATAAATGAATAAAAGTAAATTAAAAAAATATTTAGGATCTCTATTGTGCAAGTTTAATATAATAACCACTACACCACAACCACAATTATTTTGTGTTAAAAGATGATTATTTTACATATTAGTTCTATTTTAGGTACAAATTTATATATATATATATATATATATATATATATATATATAGGCTCTCATATTCTATGGAGTCCTGGACGGTTGGACCAGGGCCGGCCCTGAGTCGAGCTTGGCATATCCAAGCTCATATACTACTAGACCAGTGGGTAGCTATACTTGATCTAACTAAATTTTGGGTCAAGCTTATATCTCTAGTATTCTAATGTGGTCTCACAAAAATAAACAGTCCAACACATTCGTCATATCACCTACTAGTTATCAATAAAAAAAATAATATTATAACAAACTAGACCGTCCTGTCCTTATATATATATATATATATATATATATATATATATATATATATATATATATATATATATATATATATATATTAAAACAAAATTTTCTCATTTTATTAATCAAGACTCAAAATGTCGAAGCCTGATAGGGATACAAGGCAAAATGCCGAAAGAAGAAAACTACAAAAAGGAAAGACAGGGGGAGGGGAGACTGCGCCCGCCAAAACTAACAGAAGTAAGGTTGCCAGAATGCTGGAGGGTCGTGGGAGCACTGCGGACTCCTTTTGCGGCATTGCCGGTGGATTTTCCGAATGAGCTGTTCGGCAGAGTATTGGTGACCCTCGTATCTCGCTTTGTTGCGATTCTTCCAAATTGTCCAGGTAGCGGCCGCTGCTACGATCTGGTGGCCGTGGGACACAGCTCCCCAGTGGGCCAGAAGATCGTGAAAGCGCCCGACTCCTGGATTGATGTTGTAGTTGCGGTTGAGGATGCTCCAGATTTGGTCGGGGAGACTTTCCTCCCGGAAGATGTGGTCGATAGTCTCCGTCTGACGCTCGATGCAGCAGTTACAAGCAGACGCCAGGCTGATACCGATAGAGTTAAGAATCTCGTCGGTTGGCAATTTCTTTCTCGTGACTCTCCACAGGAGGAAGGACCATTTCTTAGGGATGCAAGAATGCCAGTATCGCGCAATGAAGATATATATATATATATATATATATATATATATATATATATATATATATATATATATATATATATATATACACCATCACCTAACTAATTTAAAATCCTTATAACTAACTATAAAAATAGAAAAAATTTAATGCCCAAAAAACGAAAAAGTTTTATGAAAAGTCCACCGTGCAATAACATTTCATCGCGTGTCCAGAATTAGCAAAAAATATATAAAGAGAATTATGAATGACCTTTTTGCCCTTCTAATTTATTGAAAACACCCACGAAACTACTCTTAGAAAAACGTTTCGATACTTCATCTTCTTCCATAGCTGCTCACTTTCGAATCTAGATTTTCTTCTCAAAAATCTTCAAAAATTCGTCGAAAAATTTCGGAAAGACCGAGACAAACGGCAAAAGTGCTAAAACGGAGGTCGAAACATCATTTTTTTGCGATTCTAAAATTTCGGAAGGCCGACAAACGATAAAATCGTTTATCTTAGGCTCCTCGAAGATACGCTCATTTTGCGACAAACCGGACCTCGTTTCGACCTCCCAGTCAAAAGTTATGGCCCTCCAAAGTTTCAACTGACCATAAAATACAGGAGAATGACCATTCTCCGTGTTAGAACACGAAGAATGTTAATTTCGCATGAGGGTGGCCATTCTCCGTGTTGGTAACACGGAGAATGGCATTCTTCGTCTTAATTTACACGGAGAATGATCATTCTCTGTGTTAGTAACACGGAGAATGCCATTCTCCGTCTCAATTTACTCGGAGAATGGTAATTCTCTGTGTTAGTAACACGGTGAATAGCATTCTCCGTCTCAATTTACACGGAGAATGTACTACCAAAATAAGTCAATTTAGCGACGTCATTTAGCGACGTCTAATTGTAACGTCGCAAAATATTAAAATTAACGACGTACAAGAAAATACGTCGTCGTACGTCGGTAATCAGCGACGACGTGCGACGACTTTTGTTACACGTAGCAAATATGTGAAAATTAGCGACAATTAGTGTCACGCCCCGCTCCCGTAGGAGCGATCGTCCTCGCTAAGGCGTGATGTCGCACGAGCCTAGATTGCGCTCGTGCAAGGCGGGTTCCATAACGGCCGATTTCAGCGGCTGCGACGGGGTCGTCGCACAGAAGTCCCATGCGGAGACATTAAATAATAGCAGCAGAAATTTTAGAACAAACACAATCTATTCAAAGAAGCTCTTTATTGATATTGAAACAAAGATTACAATGGGGGCGCAAGGCCAAGATTACAATCACTCCAATCCACTCATCTAACATTACAAGTCACTCAGCTCTCTCTCTCATCTCTTAATGCAAGTCTTGAGCCAGCGGATGCTTCGGAAGGCGACGTCCATACATTATGTCCTGTATAAGTCTTTACTCCATGCGGCCACGCGCTTCGAATCGCCAAGGAACTCCGTGCCTCGACGCATCCAAGCGAGCTCCGCGCCATGAGCTTCTACCTGTGCCTACACATGTAAACTATGTGGGTGTCAGTACTCAACAGTACTGGTGGAATGAGCTCCTCGTCCACCCATAAAAAACCAACACGTTTGATTTACTTTGTGCAACATAGTCCCTTCTTATCAATTGTCTTTCTAGTCTTGTCTTAGGATCAGTTTTATGACAGACGCCTTGGCATACTTGTGTCTGGGGACCATCCCGTGCTTGCACAACGACGTTAACGCATACTTTGCCTTAGACCCTTCTCGTGCCATAACGTTAACCTATCAAGTCGTGTTTGCCTTACGGCCATAATCAGAGACGCAACTACTCGGTGAGACTCCATTTCCACGTGACCGTGCTACAAATTCTCTCATGCCGTGCCTCGCACTTCAGTGAGACTAAACCACATCGCCGCCCCACGGCCCTTGCTACTTTGATCACCAACTGACCCAATCAAGACTTGCGAACTTAGTGTCACTCGACCAAGTTTGCCTTGCGACATTTTCTGACTTAAACTCAAGTCGACTCAGTGCCTCGCCACTTACTAACTTTACCCATACTTGTATTATGACAGCACGGTCGTGCTTCATATTTTGAGGTCATGCCCTGAAACTAGACGTAACTTCACCAACTTGTCCTACGGCCCTTCTCGACTTAACTCGCAACAACTCAAGCCTAACTCATGCAACTCTATGCCAACGACTTAACACTCGACGCCATACCTCGTGCCAAAGCATGCCACCTTCGTTGTAGCCAAATCTTAGGCCCAATATTGTATTCAAACTATACACACGCATTCAACTCGACTCCTTGATATAGTGTATTTAATACTCGACTCAATCCAAAGGCACACTCGCGGATCGCAGCCCGTGCCGACTCATCTATATGAGGTCACTAGCATGACAAGCTATCCTGGACTATAGCTTTTGTTAATCGGGACCCTTGCAGCGCAAGTAACGAGCCCCGCTGTAAGTCCCCGCTTAACCCGTGCTATCACCATATCACCCAGCACAGCTATACCGTGTTTTCTCCTAGGCCGAGTCGGTCCCGTGGCCCCGGGTTGTCGCTCGAGGAAACTCTTCTTGTCGACAAGTTGTCCAATGACCATGTAAGACTCAACACAAACTGACGTCTCACACAGTCATCCTCTTCCAATGTTACCATCTCTTTCAAACCAATATCAAGACTTCTATCCTTGAGATCCCTCGACGACCCACGGTCGCGAGCCTTCTCCCTTGACGACCCACGATCGCGAGCCTTCTCACATTTCTTGATTTACAAGACCTGCATGGGCCACCACTTAAACCATGTCACGCTCCAGAACCAGAATACTGGAGAGCGGGGGCGTACATAGCCAGCTACGTATAACGGAGTGGAATCCACGCTGCTATACGGTCACGGCTGTCTAGATATGTGAGGGTTTCACTACAATCCATCAGTCTCTTAAGGTCATAAAATAGCCTATTGTCTCAATCTCAACCAACTAATAATAATTACAAGATGTCAGATCACCAAATACACAATAGTAAGGCGTCCCATACATTACATATTCAGAATGATCATGAAGCTAGTCGCTACAAAATGTGAGGACTAGCAAGAGTTCAGTCATACATGATCAACCCCCGGGGCTTGTCAATCATGTTACAGCCCGTAGGCAGACAGTAAGTAAAGCTGCAATCGAGCTAACACTTGCTCGTCGGCTAAACGCCTCAAAAGAATAATTTACAATATTACAGTGGAAGAACAAAAAGAAACCCACTCGATGCCCTGGTTATGCCTGGTGACCACCATCGGACTGAAAAGCAGGGAGATCCTTTGGTGCTGCTCCGGTATCTGGCCATACAAAACCAGCTGGGTCAGACCCCAGAAAGAGCAAGTGCCACAAAAGAGGCTTCACTTAAGAACTAAAACCAGCAATTAGCACAAGAATATAATTAAATAAATAAAGGTAGTAATTTAAGAAGGAGCATAACAGGTGAATATAAAGAAAACAATCTTGTATTGAATCACTAAAAGACAGGACATATAGGAAAAGCATGACAGAATGATAAACGATGAGATAACCATGGGACTATTCAGATAGCCAGGTTACAACCCGTAAACCAAACAAGGACCGGGGTTGTAACCCTTCGTCTGAACGGAACTTGGTTTTCCCACCATTTATCGGCAAGATAAATGTAAGAAATCAGGTCAAGTAACAATCTTGTACATGATCAAGACAAGGCTAGACTGATTGAACTTCATCCAATATTTCACGGCCAAGCAATAAGTACGGCTTGATACTTTAACTAACTTGGGTTATCACAAGCCTAATTACTAACAAGATGCAATGAGATGTTCCTCCAGCCACAAGCCCTGCAGCTAATCCAGGTTATCCAGGCAATTTGGATTCATTAAGCAGTTATCAATAATTATGTGCCCCACACGACGGTGGGCTGGAAATGTGCCCTACTCGACGGCAGGCTACAAGTCCAAACAATTGCGGCCGGGATAACGGAATTGCCTGTAACTGGGGAAATCTCTCATGACTATTGTATTAATCTAGTTATTAACCTTAGTCCCTTTTTGTAGGTACTCCTGACCGTGGTACTCAGGAGTCCCTGTCCTAGACATGATGCTAGACAGGACTGGTTCATTCGTACAAGCACAATCGCCCACGGTGTCCAGGATGTTCATTCTTGTCAGGTCATGTCATGTCAGGTAGCCGTCGCAACAGCTTATCAAGATATAACATGTCAGGTTATCAGGTCAAGTGTACTAGTCAGGAGTGCGCCACGACGGGCCACTATCAGGTCATGTCAGGTTAATCATGTCAGGAGTGCACCACTACGGGTCACTATCGTGTCAGGCTCAGTTATCAATTCCAAACATATCAAGTAAATTCGTGATTATCAAGTTCAAGACAAAAGGCGTAAGGATATAAAATGGATGTAAAATATCTAATAAAATATCAATATACAGGGCTATAGAAGAGCCAAGCTTAAGAAAAACAAAACCAAATCTGACACGCTGACATAAGACCAAGTCAGCCAAAGGCCATACGCTCAGTGCAAAAGTTATACGCTCAGGTCAAGCTACGCTCAGGTCAAGCTACGCTCAGGTCAGGGTATGCTCCAGTCAGGCGTATGCAAGTCATACGCTTCCAAAAGGCAGCGTATGGGGTCCATACGACTCCTTATCAAGCAAGCGAGCGTATGCGAGTCATACGCTTCCAAAAGGCAGCGTATGGGGTCCATACGACTCCTTGTCACGCAAGCGAGCGTATGCGAGTCATACGCTTCCAAAAGGCAGCGTATGGGGTCCATACGACTCCTTGTCACGCAAGCGAGCGTATGCAAGTCATACGCTTCCAAAAGGCAGCGTATGGGGTCCATACTGCGCTGCGCTAAAGAGCGCGCACAGCTCAGTGACGCAAGCTAAAAAGCTCGCGCACTACTCACTGTCTTCTCCAAATCAGCAAGAACTCCATGGTTTTGAACCCAAAGCTTCAAAAGTCCATAACTTGGTCAAAACAAGTCCAAATCCGACTTTCAAATGGTCAAAATTGGGTAGAATGAAATTCTCTACAACATGGAACCATCAAAACTTAAAAATGAACAAGTTTTATAAATCAAAACCACCAAAATCCGAAAATACTTCAATCCTAGATCTACAAAATTCCAAGCTCCAAATGGAGAAAACCCAAGTTCTAATGTTGATAAAAATGAGCTAATAAAGCTCTTAGACAAATAAAATGTAGCCCTCAAGTGATAGCAAGATGCAACTTGCCTAGGTGGGTGGTGTGTAGAGGAAGGAAGAAGAAGAAGAAATAAATGGAAATAATGAGGAGAGAGAGTGTTAGGTAGGGATAATAAAGAGGGTGGTTGTGGTGGAAATGAGGGAGGCGCATAGGCTAAGGTGTTCCATGCATATTAAACCAAACCAAAACAATTCCTCCACAAAATAAACCAAGCCAGGTAAAAACCCAATCACGAGAACCAAAATCCGCAAGTCGAGAAAATAAAATACATGCCAAAATCTAATTTCGAGTATAATTACGAAATACGGGAAACGGGGGTGACAACTCTATCCACCTTAAAAGAATTCCGTCCTCGGAATTTAATCAAGGGGCTAGAGGGGCAATGACCAACTATACTAATAATAAGCAAGCTATACTAGACAATCAATCAATCATGCAAGCAAGGAATCGAAGGCATGAGGCATAAGAAAGACATTATACCTCACGAGTCAAATAAATCGGGATATCGCGATCGGATATCATCCTCACGCTCCCACGTTGACTTACCCAAAGAGTGATGAACTCAAGCAATACGAACTAAACTGATAGTCTTGCGCTTGAGGTCTCTCTCTTTGGTCAAACAGGGACACGGGCCTATCCTCATACAAAAAGGTTGGTACCAATAACCTGTTTCGAATGACCTAGGATATGGCTCGGGTCCGGAATGTACCGTTGTAATTAGATACATGAAATACGTCATGCACCCCGCATAATGACGGTAGAAAATCAAAATGAGAGGACACATATACCTCTCGGTCGATTCTGAACCTGAGCCTGGGCTAGGGCAAACTGCCGCGGGTTCTGCTGCTGGAAGGTCTGGGCCTGAGTCGGCAATGGCCTCGGGAACGGGAACTGCTGTTGCTGGTGAACTGGAGCTGGTACTGGTGCTGGTGCTGGTCCCATAACCGAGGGACTAGATACTGTCGATGCTGAATCAACTCTGAATGGGCAGGACCCCATCCTATGGTCCGGTGCCCCACACAACAAGCATAATCCCAGCGCCTTGCGACACTCTGATACAACGTGTCCAGGCTTCCCACAATAAGAACAGCCCGCGGCGGAAGGCTGTGCTTGCTTCTGTTTCTGCTGAAGGTACGTCGGGGTCAAATGCTGAACCGACGTAACCGAATCCGTCCTTTGGGGAACTCCAATAGTCAAGGCCCTAGCTGCCGGGGCAGGTGCTGAAGACTGGGTCATCTGGCCGTGAGACCGCTTCCAACCTCCGGTCCTGTCCACGATCCTGTGGGAGGTATACTCATGCCTCCTAGCCGCCCTCAAAACTGTATCGAACGTCTGGTGCTCGAACTGCTCGACTGCCAACAAGATCTCCAAATGTAGCCCTTGCTGGAACTGCTGGGCCCTATCAAACTCGGTCGCCACCAAGGTGGGGGCAAACCTACTGAGCCTAGAAAACTCCGATGCATAACTGTCGATTGTTCTGTCTCCTTGCTTCAAGTTGGTAAATCTGGTCTGCAAGTCGTACCGAGCCACATCATCGAAATACTTCGTCTGGAATCTCTCTCTAAACACTGCCCAAGCAATGGGTGCCACTAATCCCATGGCTTGCGCCGCCCACCAACTGCGAGCCAAGTCCAATAACTGCAGGCGTACCACCGCCACCTTCTCGTCCTCAGGTGTCCTAGCTGCTTCCAGAACCACGTCGGTATCCTGAAGCCATGCATCTGCGGCAATCGTATCCTCGCTGCCGTCGAAGAAAGGAGGGTTCAATCGCTTGAAGCTGTTCGCTGCACTGTTTCCTGGATGACCGCCTCTGGTCAAAGCATCTGCCGCAGTCTGGTGCAAGGCGTCTCCTCTGCGATCTTGAGAAGTTATCAAGGCCCTGATGAGGCCTGCTAAGGTACCATCATTCGGCTCAACAGGCTGAACTGGGGGCTCTCCTCCAGGAGGTATAACTCGGAAGGCAACTCCGAAATGCTGAGCTTGATCTCCAGGTTGCTGCTGGTCCACGGGAGGTGCTCCACCTTGCTGATCGGCGGGGTCAGGTACAGTGCCGCTGAAGAAGACGACACGGGGAAAACAATAATGAAGGACCAGGACAGATCAACGATACAAGCATGTGATGAAGTCAAGATTCTCAGGGATTCAGAGGATATGAACGGAGATCAAGGACGAATAATGATTGAGACATCTATCGGGAAACCCTCACATTTCTTGATTTACAAGACCTGCATGGGCCACCACTTAAACCATTTTACGCCCCAGAACCAGAATACTGGAGAGCGGGGGCGTACATAGCCAGCTACGTATAACGGAGTGGAATCCACGCCGCTATACGGTCACGGCTGTCTAGATATGTGAGGGTTTCACTACAATCCATCAGTCTCTTAAGATCATAAAATAGCCTATTGTCTCAATCTCAACCAACTAATAATAATTACACGATGTCAGATCACCAAATACACAATAGTAAGGCGTCCCATACATTACATATTCAGAATGATCATGAAGCTAGTCGCTACAAAATGTGAGGACTAGCAAGAGTTCAGTCATACATGATCAACCCCCGGGGCTTGTCAATCATGTTACAGCCCGTAGGCAGACAGTAAGTAAAGCTGCAATCGAGCTAACACTTGCTCGTCGGCTAAACGCCTCAAAAGAATAATTTACAATATTACAGTGGGAGAACAAAAAGAAACCCACTCGATGCCCTGGTTACGCCTGGTGACCACCATCGGGCTGGAAAGCAGGGAGATCCTTTGGTGCTGCTCCGGTATCTGGCCATACAAAACCAGCTGGATCAGACCCCAGAAAGAGCAAGTGCCACAAAGGAGGCTTCACTTAAGAACTAAAACCAGCAATTAGCACAAGAATATAATTAAATAAATAAAGGTAGTAATTTAAGAAGGAGCATAACAGGTGAATATAAAGAAAACAATCTTGTATTGAATCACTAAAAGACAGGACATATAGGAAAAGCATGACAGAATGATAAACGATGAGATAACCATGGGACTATTCAGATAGCCAGGTTACAACCCGTAAACCAAACAAGGACCGGGGTTGTAATCCTTCGTCTGAACGGAACTTGGTTTTCCCACCATTTATCGGCAAGATAAATGTAAGAAATCAGGTCAAGTAACAATCATGTACATGATCAAGACAAGGCTAGACTGATTGAACTTCATCCAACATTTCACGGCCAAGCAATAAGTACAGCTTGATACTTTAACTAACTAGGGTTATCACAAGCCTAATTACTAACAAGATGCAATGAGATGTTCCTCCAGCCACAAGCCCTGCAGCTAATCCAGGTTATCCAGGCAATTTGGATTCATTAAGCAGTTATCAATAATTATGTGCCCCACACGACGGTGGGCTGGAAATGTGCCCTACTCGACGGCAGGCTACAAGTCCAAACAATTGCGGCCGGGATAACGGGATTGCCTGTAACTGGAAAAATCTCTCATGACTACTGTATTAATCTAGTTATTAACCTTAGTCCCTTTTTGTAGGTACTCCTGACCGTGGTACTCAGGAGTCCCTGTCCTAGACATGATGCTAGACAGGACTGGTTCATTCGTACAAGCACAATCGCCCACGGTGTCCAGGATGTTCATTCTTGTCAGGTCATGTCATGTCAGGTAGCCGTCGCAACAGCTTATCAAGATATAACATGTCAGGTTATCAGGTCAAGTGTACTAGTCAGGAGTACTAGTAAGGAGAGAGTGTTAGGTGGGGATAATAAAGAGGGTGGTTGTGGTGGAAATGAGGGAGGAGCATAGGCTAAGGTGTTCCATGCATATTAAACCAAACCAAACCAATCAAACCAATTTCTCTACAAAATAAACCAAGCCAGGTAAAAACCCAATCACGAGAACCAAAATCTGCAAGTCGAGAAAATAAAATACATGCCAAAATCCAATTTCGAGTATAATTACGAAATACGGGAAACGGGGGTGACAATGCATGTGCGAGGCTTGAGTTGCGCTCGTGCAAGACAAGATCGTCGACGCTGTGGTTATCCGCGTAACCATCAAGACACGATCACTTTCATCCGGCATTTATCTCAATTAAAATCCTAAGTATAACATCCAACCGAACAATAACACTTGTACGATCGTCATTCGTCGAGTTAGAGTACCCCCGAGTTATTGCATAGCGATCTTTGATATGCCTCAATACCATTGACGATATGCGTAACCTGACGATCTTTCTTTGCAACCAAATTTTGAGTCGTGCCAATGATGCTATCGTCCGACTAGACAATCTCCTCGACATTCAAATTCTAGTTCGATTATTATCCTTCAAATCATTCACAAAATTAATTTTCCTCAATTGATCGATCGACATCCCTGAGGCTATCGTATACACCACTCAGGGATGAAGTCATTTATCAAATCCTCAACTATCATTCGAATCAAAATCCACTTCTTCAAATGTTCCGTTCGAACCATTCCTCAATTTTCAAGCACGCTCACCTATATTGCACCGACGTTGTCGTTGCTCGATAGCACCCCTATCGATAGTCATCCTATTTACTCAATCAAGTCTAACTCATTCTTGTCCGACACAATTCGAATTCCGCACTCAACTTTTCTAAGGTCGACACAACTTTGGTGTATATGCCCAGCCCGACTTAGCCAACCGTGCTTACGCAAACCATCTTTTTGTTTTGTCAAAAACTGTTCTCCTATGTTTTGCAAAATAGTTAGACTTATTGTATGGACATCCGTGGAACATTTGAGAGAGAGCGCACCAACGATATCAACTTTGCGAAAGCAACATTTCAGAGTTTGTAGAAACAACGGAGTTAAAGAATTCAATCGATAGTCCAATGACGTAAAGCCGTGCTCTGATACCATTATGTCACGCCCCGCTCCCGTAGGAGCGATCGACCTCGCTAAGACGTGATGCCGCACGAGCCTAGATTGCGCTCGTGCAAGGCGGGTTCCATAACGGCCGATTTTAGCGGCTGTAACGGGGTCGTCGCACAGAAGTCCCATGCAAAGACATTGAATAATAGCAGCAGAAATTTTAGAACAAACACAATCTATTCAAAGAAGCTCTTTATTGATATTGAAACAAAGATTACAATGGGGGCTCAAGGCCAAGATTACAATCACTCCAATCCACTCATCTAACATTACAAGTCACTCAGCTCTTTCTCTCATCTCTTAATGCAAGTCTTGAGCCAGCGGATGCTTCGGAAGGCGATGTCCATACATTATGTCCTGTATAAGTCTTTACTCCATACGGCTGTGCACTTCGAATCGACAAAGAACTCCGTACCTCGACGCATCCGAGCGAGCTTCGCGCCATGAGCTTCTACCTGTGCCTGTACATGTAAACTATGTGGGTGTCAGAACTCAACTGTACTGGGGGAATGCGTTCTTCGCCCACACATACAAAACCAACACGTTTGATTTACTTTGTGCAACATAGTCCCTTCTTATCAATTGTCTTTCTAGTCTTGTCTTAGGATCAGTTTTATGACAGACGCCTTGGCATACTTGTGTCTGGGAACCATTCCGTGCTTGCACAACGATGTTAACACATACTTTGCCTTAGATCCTTCTCGTGCCATAACGTTAACCTATCAAGTCGTGTTTGCCTTACGGCCATAATCAGAGACGCAACTACTCGGTGAGACTCCATTTCTATGTGACCGTGCTACAAATTCTCTCATACCATGACTCGTACTTCAGTGAGACTAAACCACATCGCCGTCCCGCGGCCCTTGCTACTTTGATCACCAACTGACCCAATCAAGACTTGCGAACTTAGTGTCACTCGACCAAGTTTGCCTTACGGCGTTTCCTGACTTAAACTCAAGTCGACTTAGTGCCTCGCCACTTACTAACTTTACCCATACTTGTATTATGACAGCACGGCCGTACCTCATATTTTGAGGTCGTGTCCTGAAACTCAACGTAACTTCACCAACTTGCCCTACGGCCCTTCTCGACTTAACTCGCAACAACTCAAGCCTAACTCATGCAACTCTATGCCAACGACTTAACACTCGACGCCATACCTCGTGCCAAAGCATGCTGCCTTCGTTGTAGCCAAATCTTAGGCCCAACATTGTATTCAAACTATACACACGCATTCAACTCGAGTCCTTGATATAGTGTACTCAATACTCGACTCAATCCAAAGGCTCACTCGTGGATCGCCGCCCGTGCCGACTCATCTATATGAGGTCACTAGCATGACAAGCTATCCTGGACTATAGCTTTTGTTAATCGGGACCCTTGAAGCATAAGTAATGAGCCCCGCTGTAAGTCCCCGCTTAACCCGTGCTATCACCCTATCACCCAGCACAGCTATACCGTATTTTCTCCTGGGCCGAGTCAGTCCCGTGGCCCCGGGTTGTCACTCGAGGAAACTCTCCTTGTCGACAAGTTGTCCAATGACCATACAAGACTCAACACAAACTGACGTCTCACACAGTCATCCTCTTCCAATATTACCATCTCTTTCAAACCAATATCAAGACTGCTATCCTTGAGATCCCTCGACGACCCACGGTCGTGAGCCTTCTTTTTTGATGCTCCTTGAGATCCCTCAACGACCCACGGCCACGAGCCTTCTCCATGTTACCATATTATTTCATTCAACTCAATGCCTATTCGATAGTCCTTCCTCCAAAACTCATTAAATCAACCGTGGTTCATGCCTTAAACACTAAGTCCGTACATTGTACCTTAAGCCAACAGTGCTCTACGCATCACTCCTGCCCAAGTTGACGGGCCTTGAGATCGTGGGACTACTTAACTTCGACAAATCACAAAAGAGCGGGACGGTACTTGTAATATCTTAGGTCGACCGGCATAACTTTGCCCAACTTAACTTCGCAACAACTTAACGAGCAAAGTCTGCGTCAAGCTTTGCCTTAACGGATCGTGCCGTGCACGCATCCAACTTGAACGACCAGGTCCTTCGGGTGCCTAGACTTAGGTCACAAGCCGCTCAACGCAACTTAACTCATGGACAAGCCAAGGCTATGCCAAGCCTTGGATGACGGGACCGTGCATGCTTTATGAAGCATTCATGCGGGCGACGCCTATGACTTAGGCTACGATCATAACTTTGCCTACTCAACCAACTTTCCTTCTCCCAAGCCCTGGGACTAAGGATCGAGTGTCATTTTCAAAGCACGCCGTGCACCAGCTCTAAGTCGACCGTTGGACCTTTCCATATTCTAACTCAATTCAACCCGTCGGGATTATTCCCTTTAGCTATGTGGATTCGTCTCTTTTATTATCAAGCCTACTTGTGCAAGTTGAAAATATGCGATTTATTATGTGAAGGCTAAGATGAGGCAAGTTTACCGAAACTACCCCACCTGAGCGAGCGGTCGCCTCGACCGAGCGATATCTTCGAGTAGCCGTTGCAAGGCTAAGTCTGAATGTCGTCGGCATTTCGATTCCTCCGATTGACTGAGCGGGACGGGGCACTACAATTAGCGATGTAGGTAAGACTATGTCGGTTAATAGCGACGATCAGCGACGTATTTCTAAGACGTCGCTAATGTTTCCACATACCGATTCAAAAATTTCATTTTCCCCCATTCTCGATCTCTCCTCCCAAATTTTATTTCTCCCGACTCCTCCATCCAACGCCCCCTTCTCTACCGCAGAGAGCCGTCGTTCGTCGAGGCCTCCTCTGCCCAGGGACCACTCATCCACCCAATGCCCCCTCCTCCGCCGCCGAGAGCCGCCGTTCGTCGAGCTCCTCCCCCAGGTAATTCAAATCCCTAACCCTAGCTCTAAACACGGACACATGCACAGGGACACGATGAGTTTGAACCCGCTCCTCCCCTAACACGATGAGTTCGAACCCGCTCCTTCCCTACGAGAATGGACACAAGCATGAGTTCTCCACCGACAGAGCGCCTCCTCACCGATCCCATCCGACCAGACCCCAAGACCCACTATGGGAAGGGGTTTGTGCACAGGGGACTGTGCTGTGCACAGTCCCTGTGTGTGTGTGTGTGTGTGTGTGTGTGTGTGTGTGAATTTTAAGTTAGATGTTTAAGTATGTTAGATCATTAGCTAGCATTAGAGAGAGAATTGTTGTAATTGCCAAGTGTAGGTAAGGATTGGGTATCTCAAGATACTAATAAGGTAAATATAGCTACACATATACGCGTGTGTGTGTGTGTGTAGAGTTGAGAGTAATTGATTAGTGTGTGATACTAAATGTATATGGGGATATAGATATTAGTGTGTGTATGCATTAGTTATAGGTTTGTGTAGTGTTTGAGAGTGTGTAAGTGTGTGTAATATCAACGTGTATATATATATAATAAGGTAACAATTATGTGTGTCTATGTGAGTATAGTAGAGTGATGTGTGAGTGTGTAGTATAGGCTTGAGTGTGTGTTCAGAGGGTGTTCAGTCGAATGACAGTCAATCTAGTATACTATTTATTTACCACTATATCACACTAGGAGACTTATTTAGTAATAGTTGTGGTTGTAATTAGTTGATATTATATTCAAGTCTTGTCAATAATGTCTTTGACTTTGTCATGGGGTCTTAGATATCGGTTGTAGGTGACATTATATATATATGGTCTGACGATATCGAAAAGAATCTAGTGTGTCTGAATGAGATATCGATTGTAGGTGACATTATATTCATGGGGACTTTGACTTTGTCATGGGGTCTTAGATATCGGTTGTAGGTGACATTATATTCAAGTCTTGAAAATTAATGTTAAGACAATTTTCAATTTGACCATGGCGATATCGAAACGAATCTAGTGTGTCTGAATGAGATTGGCATCAGTAAGAATCGATAGCGTATGTGTACACGTTGGATGCACAAGAACTTATGTGAGATATAGCATGGTTATTAGTAACTGTCCGCTACTAATGTGTGTCTCATAATAAGACATAAGAATTTGTGCCTATTGGATAATGTGTGACCATCTTTGCAGAATTATATCCAAATGGATATGAATTACTACTTGCGAAATCGTTCATGGATGTACAATCGTTGTCCTGATGATATATGTAGTGTGCGGGATGAATACATAGCGGGAGTAGAGCAGTTCCTGCAGTTTGCTAAGGCGTTCCCTCAGTACATGGACGGCACCAAAATTAAGTATCCGTGTGTGAAATTTTATAACGTGAAATATTATCCAGAAGTGGAAGTGACATATCATTTGTACTCGAGGGGTTTCACGCCTAATTACTATTAGTGGACCGCACTCGGAGAACTTGTGTCTTTAGCATCAGAGCCGGAGCCTTATGTTGAGCCGTATATGCATGCGGGACCTAATTTTGTTTCAGATAATCATGCATACGACGACGGGTGCGTGAACATGGTTTTCGACGCTGCGGGGCCTAGTTTCGTTTATGATGCAGCTGAGGAGGCACTGAATGTCGATGCTGCAAAGTTCATGGAGTTGCGGGAGAATGCAAGGACTCTATTGTATCCTGGTTGTGAGGATCATTCACCGTTGGAGGTGGTTACAAGATCTTCTGACGGTTTTACTCCTTTTGGTCTTTCGGGATCCCAGAATTCGTGCTAGCCTGTGACTGTCACTCCGTATAACCTACCGCGTTGGATGTGCATGAAGACTCAGTACATGTTTCTAACCGTTATAATTCCTGGTCCGAACAATTCCAAGAGGAACATTGATGTGTACTTACAGCCTTTGATAGATGAGTTGAATCAGTTATGGGAAGTAGGCGCTAACACGTACGATGTTTCCAGGAAGCAGAATTTTCAGACGAAGGCAACCCTTATGTGGACCATCAACGACTTTCTCGCCTATGGAATGTTATCTGGATGGAGCACTCATGGTCGTCTCTCATGTCCGTATTGCATGGACCATACTAAGACTTTCCGCTTGAAACACGTTGGAAAATCGTGCTTCTTTGATTGTCATCGGCAATTTCTGCCAAAAGATCATATGTTCAGAAGGAACATGAATGCATTCCGTGCCGACGTTGTAGAGAAAGGTGATCCACCGCCAAGGTGGTACGGAGCCATGATATGGGAGGAGGTTAGATATTTTTTAAGTGCTATCGAAGATCCTACAACTGGGTACACGTGAGATGGATTTGGTAGAGATCATAACTGGACAAAGAGGAGCATATTCTGGGATCTGCCATATTGGAGTACCAATCTGATCAAACATAATCTTGATGTCATGCATATTGAGAAGAATGTGTTTGATAACATAATTAATATTACGATGGACGTAAAGGAAAAAAAGAAAGACAATCCCAAGGTCAGTTTGGACTTAGAAGAAATATACAAACGCCTACGTTGCATTTGATAGGAGAGAATGGAAAACAGTTCCTGCCGAAGTTAACTTTCTCACTGGACAAGGAGGATAAAGTGAGACTTTGTCGGTGGATCCAGGGCCTAAAATTTTCGGACGGATATGTATCAAATCTGAGAAGATGTTTCGATCCGAAGAAAAATAAATTGACGGGTATGAAGAGCCACGATTGTCACGTATTCATGGAGAGGTTAATTCCGGTTGCATTTTGGAAATTCTTACCGCAGGCAGTTTGGGATCCATTGACGGAGCTTAGCATATTCTTCAGGGATCTTTGTTCTAAGAAATTGCTCGTTGATCGTCTAGAAAAGCAAGAGAAGGACTTTACGATAACACTGTGCAAGCTAGAGAGGGTGTTTCCTCCTGGATTCTTCGACTCTATGAAGCATTTGTCGATTCATCTTTCCTATGAGGCACGTGTTGGTGGACCCATCGAATATCGATGGATGTACCCGTTCGAGCGACATTTGAATCGTATAAAAAGAAAGGTGAAAATAAGGCACGGGTCGATAGTTCTATTTGTGAAGCCAATGTTCTCGAAGAGAATACAAACTTTTGTTCGATGTATTTCAAGCCTCATGTTGCAACTAATAGAACGAGAGCTTCCAGAAACGACGACGAAGATCATGAATGTTATGATACAATACTGAAGGTATTCAATACTCCAGAAAAGCCATCGGGTAAAATGAAGAAGAGATATCTGAACGATGATGAGCTAAGGGCTGCTCAGGTATATGTATTACTCAACTGCGACGATGATGAAGTATAAAAGTTGGAGGGATAAGTAATTAATACGTCTACATTATTTTAATAGTGTTGATTATTATACTATTACATTAATTGAACGATGTTGTTTTCAGCATATTTAATGATGATGTGAGGTCAGGTAAGCCACACATAACAGAAGAAGAACTAGAACAAAAAATGAGGCATTATTTTCCATCATGGTTGAGTACATGTGTAAGACTTGAGAACTCTATAATTACCTTTCTGTATATGCACTTGAGAATGAGCTTAATTTCTTTTTTCGTGGTATTTAGGTCGCTCGTCCATACGCAAGACTTGAGAATGAGTCTATTAGAACGCTAGCCAAGGGACCAATTTATGCTGCAAAAATATGGCCAAGCTACTGTATGAATGGGTTTAGGTTCAAGTCAACAACTTACCCGATCAGAGATAACTTTGTGGATCTCAATTCCACCAAAAACATCTGTTTGTGTATCAGATCTTCGAACTACAAAGATATTGATACGGACAACGATTTCTATGGCGTCCTACGGAAGATTGTGGAGCTAACATATAGTTATGAAATAGAGCCTGCTAAGATTGTGTTATTCAGGTGTGATTGGTTCGATCCGATTGAAGGTCAAGGTTGGAAAGTAGACAAGCACGGCCTTGTGGATATAAACTATCGGCGTCGATATCAAACCTATAAACCATTTGTCCTATCAAGTCAGGCTCAGCTCGTGTACTTCACAAGTTATCCTAAACGGGGAACAACAAAGTCGGACTGGTGGATATTATGCAAGACAAAACTAGAAATACCTTTGAGGTTGACGATATAGCTTATCAAGAGGATGAACTACCTCTTGTAATAAATATTATAGAAGTGGACACGACGAAAGTTCCTCATTACACATCTAATTGAGTAGAAGAAGTAGAATTATCTGAAGAAGAAGAAGATGCAGATGAAAGTGAAGATGTAGATGAGGAAGAAGAAGAAAAAGAAGATGAAGATGAGCTAAACGAACTAGATGAATTTTCAGAAGAGGATTAAATCTGTACGTTTGTTATATCATCATATTTGACACTTTAGTGACACTTTTGTGACAATGATATTTTTAAAAAATATGTGATGTCTATCATATAAATATGTATATTTGTTTTATTGTCATATGTTATTATCAGGTATGACTAGACCCGGACGACGCGGAGGATATTATGTTAGGCAGTCCCGTATGCGTTAGGTTGGGGATGCAGATTCTGTACCCTCATCTTCATCTCCGAGTACGCCAGTGTACCGTTCTGTTCCCGATCCATTACCGGGACAGGGCAGTTCCAGCAGGTTGGCGACTCCTCCATCGTCGTCCAGCATTCCTCCTGCGTCCAATATTCCTCCCACGTCTAGTATTCCTCCTGCCGACGGCTCCATGGGGAGAGCCGACGTCGAGCATATGGAGGACGGCGATCAGACAGATCCTGTTCAGGCAGGAGGTGAGGGCGACCCTCCATGCGCTCCTCCGGACGAGACGCGGATGGAGATTTGGACGGACGGGCCTACGAAGTAAGTTAATTAGTTAATATATATTTCGCAAATAATTATATGTACATATATATTGTCACGCCCCAGAACCAGAACACTGGAGAGCGGGGGCAGACATAGCCAGCTACGTATAATGAAATGGGATCCACTCCACTATACGGTCACGGCTGTCTAGATATATGAGGGTTTAACTACAATCCATCAGTCTCTTATGGTCAATAACAAGCCTAGTGTCTCAATCACAAGCAAGTAAGAAAATGTTGCAAGATGTAAGATCACCAAATATACAATAGTAAGGCATCCCAAATATTACATATTCAGCTGATCATGAAGCTAGTCGATACAAAATGTGAGGACTAGCAAAAGTTTAGTCATACATGATCAACCCTAGGTTGCCACTCATGTTACAGCCCGTAGGCAGACAATAAGTAAAATGTACACGAGCTAACACATGCTCGGCGGCTAAACACCTCAAAAAAATAATTTTACAATAGAGTGGGAGTGCCAAAAATAACCCACTCGTTGCCCTGGTTACGCCTGGTGTTCACCATCGGGCTGGAAGGTCGGTAGATCCTCTGAGGTTGCTCCGAAATCTGGCCATACAAAACCAGCTGGATCAGACCCCAGAAAGAGCAAGTGCCACAAAGGAGGCTTCACTTAGGAACTAAAACCAGCAATGAGCACAAGAATATAATTACATAAAAGACAGTAATGAAAAGGCTTGATATTAAAAGAATAACAACAACAAACTGAGTACGAAGAAACCATTCAAGTAGCCAGGTCACAACGCTTAAACCAAAAAAGGACCGAGGTTGTAACCCTTTGCCTGAATAGAACTCCGTCTCCAATCTCGTTAGTAAGGTAAAACATAACAAGCATGACAGGTGATATACGATGAGATAACCATAGGACTATTCAGATAACCAGGTTACAACCCGTAAACCAAACAAGGACCGGGGTTGTAACGCTTCGTCTGAACAGAACTTGGTTTCTCCTACCATTTATCGGCAAGATAATATAAGAAAACAGGTCATGTAACAATCTTGTACAGGATCAAGACAAGACTAGACTCCATCCAATCATTCACGGCCAAGCAATAAGTACGGCTTGATACTTTACTAACTAGGGTTATCACAAGCCTTAATTACTAGCAATATGCAATAATATGTTCCTCCAGCCACAAGCCCTGCAGCTAATCCAGGTTATCCAGGCGACTTGGATTCATTAAGCAGTTATCAATAATTATTAGGTAGCTTGGTGTGCAACACATGACAGTGTGCGTAGAAATTATTTCATGAAGTGCCCCACATGACTGTGGGCTGGAAATGTGCCCTACGCGCCGGCAGGCTACAAGTCCAAACAATTGTGGTCGGGATAACGGGATCACCTGTAACTGGGGAAATCTCTCATGACTACTGAATTATTCTAGTTATTAGCCTTAGTAAATTTTAGTGGGTACCCCTGACCGTGGTACTCAGGGGTCCCCGTCCTAGACATGATGCAAGACAAGACGGGTTCATTTATACAAGCACAATCACCCACAGTGTTCGGGTTATTCAATCTTATCATGTCGTGTTAGCCGTCGCAACAGCATTTCGAGGAATATCTTGTCAGGTTTTCTTGTCAAGAGTATGCCACGGCGGGCCACTATCATGTCAGGTTTTATCATGTCGAGTTCACTGTTAAGTTATCATGTCAAGTTCATTGTCAAGTGTGCACCACTACGGGTCACTGTCAAGTCATGTCATTTATCAAGGAGGGGAGAAACTTGCACAATTTAAATAATAATATATATAATATATATATTCTTGAAGCCAAGGAGAAACTCTACAACTTTCATGTTGGGAGTGGGAAGAAATTCTGACTACAATTCAGGCAAATAAAATATTTAAACAATCAAAGTGGACCCCATGCGGCCCAAAAGTGGGAGAACATACATACGGCCGAAGAGAGTGGGAGGCCACCCATGTGGCCAGCCAAAGCTTATGCGACCAGAAAATAACTGAAGGGGCCATGCGGCCAGCAAAAAATATTCATGCAACCAGAAATGACAAGGAGAGAGGAACCCACAATAAATACAAGCTTCCACTCAAGCAAAAGAAAAGGACACGTGGCCACTCAAGTACTGGGGTCATGTGGCCTAAAATTACATGGATACAAACCTTGTAGGACCCTACTACAATTAATGCTTCATACTAATGAGGCCAGCACACCATGGTGTATACAACAAAATATGGCACGTGGCCACTGAAACAATGCATGCGGCCAAGAATTATTATATATGTGGCCATGCGACCAAGAATTATTATATATGTGGCCATGCGGCCAAGTTAAAATGGCTATATGCAAATAATTGAAGTAAGGCCATGCGGCCAATCTAAGTTGCTGAATGCAACTAAAAGCTAAGGGCCATGCAGCTACAAATATTAGCAAGCCCCCATGCGGCCATGAATATTTAGCAAGCAACCATGAATACTAGCAAGTAACAGCATGCAAGAGCATGCGGCCAATAAATATTAGCAAGTAACATGCATGCAAAAGCATGCTAGCTAAAGGCCATTAAATATTAATATTAGCTAAGCCCTGCGGCCAGGAATTGACCAATGGTCATGCACAAAGCAAATTGCCATGCGGCTATGAAGTTGGCCTATGCGGCTAGAAATTAGCAAATTGCCATATGCGGCTGACTAATTGATTGGCCAAAAGCAATTGCTAAAAGTATGCAAGCTGATGCTAAATATTTAATGCTTGGGCCAAAAAGCTAAAGTTAGCACTAATTATTTAATGCTTATGCATGCAAGCTAAAAACATGCAAAGTTAAATGCAAAGTTAAATGCATTATGGAAGTAAATACATGCATGGCATGAGAGCTAATGCAAGCTCCTGCTTGCAAGGCCATATTAATACATATGCGGCCAATCTATTTAATGCCATATGCGGCTCATCTATTTAATGCCATATGCGGCTCATCCATTTACAAATGGCCATACGGCCGAAAATGTTAGCACATGCCATATTATACTACTAAGGCCATGCAAACAATGCTAATAAGCATTAAATACTACTATGCTGCCAAATGAGCAAGAGATTAGCCATATGTATTAAATATAGGCTAATGCATTTAAACAGGCTAAATGCAAATAATGTATGCATGCATGGCCATTATTTATATTAAATACTACTGCTTGTAAAGGCTAATGCATTTAATTGCATGCAAATGTAAGTGCCATATGCGGCTGGGAAAAATACTTGTAGCCTGAAATAGTCATGCGGTCAAGTACTGTTCTTCTTCTCCAAATTTTCGAGAAGAAAAATACCATGAAGCCATGCTTTCAAGCTCCATAATTTCAACATCCAGAGTCCAAATCCGAACTTCCATAGGTCAAAATGGGGCAGAACGAGATTCTCAACAACATGGAACCATGAAAACTTGAAAATAATAAGGTTAAACAGATCAAACCCAAGAAAATCCAAAAATATCACAAAACTAGATTTACAAGAATTTAACCATGGAAATGAAAAATGCTAAGTACTAAAGTGGGTTAGAAACACAGGAGGAAGATAATGGAACAATAAAAATGGAGTTCTTCCATGAAGCAAGTTGCACTTGCCTAAGCTCTCCCTCTCTCTCTGGTAGGTGAAGAGTAAAGATGGAGAAGAAGAAATGAGTAATGAGTAATAATGGAAGAAAGAGAGTTGGATTGATATTTATGATGGGAGTGGTGGTAGGTGGGAGTGGTTCTCCACATGATAAACCAAAACAAGCAAGGTCAAATAAACCGAACCGAACCAAGCCAATGAAATTACCATGATGAACCATAAGCCAATTAAACCAATCAAACAAAATTAACCAAAATTAACTAATCATGATTAACAAAAATACGGGTCCAAAACACGTATACGTACACTAAATACGTATCACGAATCTGGGATACCACATCCTACCCACCTTAAAAGAATTCTGTCCTTGGAATTTAATCAAGTGGCTAGAGATGCAGGGACAAGCTATACTAAGCAATCAATCAATCAAACAATCAATCATGCAAGCAAGAAATTTGAAGGCATGAGGAAGAGGAAAAATATCCTGGTAGAAACCTCTCTGCTGTATGAGAGTGAAACACTGTGCTGCGTCAATTGTCCCCTGGGACGGTAGTGGTAGCATCCCCTACACTCCTGGTGTAGTCCATGGAACTGGTGAAGGAACACCCCCAAAAGTAGCAGATGGGTCCACCTGAGCTGGAACAAGAGGCACTGTGGTCCCTGGAGCCTACTGGGTCGGACGAGAAGTGGCCGTCCTCTCAGTGGTATCCCTGGAGCCAGAGCGCTGCGATTGTGTCTCCACCATCCTGAAGACAGATCAAACAAGGAATCAAATACTGAAAAAAGAAGCGAAATCATCAAAGGAGGACAGTTATTTTCAAAAGGAGACAATTAACAGTAAGAATTGATAAGAATTTTTCCTAATGTGATTGAGTACCTTAACTTATTCCTATATCCTACTACAGGTTGTAATGATACTCTAGTTCGAGTACCAATACGAATCACACTAGTTGTGTCACCCCGTTTCCCGTATTTCGTAATTATACTCGAAATTGGATTTTGGCATGTATTTTATTTTCTCGACTTGCGGATTTTGGTTCTCGTGATTGGGTTTTTACCTGGCTTGGTTTATTTTGTGGAGGAATTGGTTTGGTTTGGTTTAATATGCATGGAACACCTTAGCCTATTCTCCTCCCTCATTTCCACCACAACCACCCTCTTTATTATCCCCACCTAACACTCTCTCTCCTCATTATTTCCATTTATTTCTTCTTCTTCTTCCTTCCTCTACACACCACCCACCTAGGGAAGTTGCATCTTGCTATCACTTGAGGGCTATATTTTATTTGTCTAATAGCTTTATTAGCTCATTTTTTAGCAACATTAGAACTTGGGTTTTCTCCATTTGGAGCTTGGAATTTTATAGATATAGGATTGAAGTATTTTTGGATTTTGGTGGTTTTGATCTATAAAACTTGTTCATTTTCAAGTTTTGATGGTTCCATGTTGTAGAAAATTTCATTCTACCCAATTTTGACCATTTGAAAGTCGGATTTGGACTTGTTTTGACCAAGTTATGGACTTTTGAAGCTTTGGGTTCAAAACCATGGAGTTCTTGCTGATTTGGAGAAGACAGTGAGCAGTGCGCGCTCTTTAGCGCAGCGCAGTATGGACCCCATACGCTGCCTTTTAGAAGCGTATGACTCGCATACGCTCGCTTGCGTGACAAGGAGTCGTATGGACCCCATACGCTGCCTTTTGGAAGCGTATGACTCGCATATGCTCGCTTGCGTGACAAGGAATCGTATGGACCCCATACGCTGCCTTTCGGAAGCGTATGACTCGCATACGCTCGCTTGCTTGATAAGGAGTCGTATGGATCCCATACGCTGCCTTTTGGAAGCGTATGACTTGCATACGCCTGACTGGAGCATACCCTGACCTGAGCGTAGCTTGACCTGAGCGTAGCTTGACCTGAGCGTATAACTTTTGCACTGAGCGTATGGCCTTTGGCTGACTTGGTCTTATGTCAGCGTGTCAGATTTGGTTTTGTTTTCCTTAAGCTTGGCTCTTCTATAGCCCTGTATATTGATATTTTATTAGATATTTTACATCCATTTTATATCCTTACGCCTTTTGTCTTGAACTTGATAATCACGAATTTACTTGATATGTTTGGAATTGATAACTGAGCCTGACACGATAGTGACCCGTAGTGGTGCACTCCTGACATGAGTAACCTGACATGACCTGATAGTGGCCCGTCGTGGCGCACTCCTGACTAGTACACTTGACCTGATAACCTGACATGTTATATCTTGATAAGCTGTTGCGACGGCTACCTGACATGACATGACCTAACAAGAATGAACAACCTGGACACCGTGGGCGATTGTGCTTGTACGAATGAACCAGTCCTGTCTTGCATCATGTCTAGGACAGGGACTCCTGAGTACCACGGTCAGGAGTACCTACAAAAAGGGACTAAGGTTAATAACTAGATTAATACAGTAGTCATGAGAGATTTCTCCAGTTACAGGCAATCCCGTTATCCCGGCCGCAATTGTTTGGACTTGTAGCCTGCCGTCGAGTAGGACACATTTCCAGCCCACCGTCGTGTGGGGCACATAATTATTGATAACTGTTTAATGAATCCAAATTGCCTGGATAACCTGGATTAGCTGCAGGGCTTGTGGCTGGAGGAACATCTCATTGCATCTTGTTAGTAATTAGGCTTGTGATAACCCTAGTTAGTTAAAGTATCAAGCCGTACTTATTGCTTGGCCGTGAAATGTTGGATGAAGTTCAATCAGTCTAGCCTTGTCTTGATCATGTACAAGATTGTTACTCCTCATCGTCACCTGTAAAATTTTCAACATGTTCAGTCAGGACGAAACGAGCACATATCTCTCACAACAGTTCATATCAGGAATGGACATATAAAGCAAGCTATAGAAAACTATACATGAATCACTGTAAAGAGAAATCAACAAGAGAGAAGATATAAGCTGAGATATAATATGATAAATAAAGAATGTAACCTTCTACGTGAATCAGAGCATGAATTGGTTATGTAAACAGCTTGGGTTGCACATGGATACAGCTATAGAATGCACATGGATACCTACTGGGGATAATGATCACATAACCAACTACACTCCCCCTGCCCCCAACCAATACACAAGGATCAAAGCATATTATGTTATTGCACATGAATAACAACTACTGTATACATGGAACTCATATGGTCATGAGTGTACATGAATAACATATGAGTGCACATGGATAAATATGAATACATGGAGTACATGATGACTATGATAAAGTACATGAACATGACATACTCGATGTATCCGAGGGGATAACATCGCATGAAAAGATCTAGAGGGTACTAATCCATGTGAACATCGTGTCAGCATCAAGTATACTAGTCTATAACAAGAGTACATATCCAAAGAAGTATGAAAAGATCAGAGAATGTACTCGCCTGTCAATCCGAACTGCTGATGATGAAAAGTGACTGGACTGGAGTAATAAGATCCTATTTAAAACAACCACATGTCATAATACAGTCTAAATATCATAAGGAAGACCTTCAATGCAAATTCTACATGATTTGGGTCAATCTAAGTCAAAGTCAACCTTGGGTCAACTTTGGTCAATCAGACTAGTCAACTAGGTCAAAGTTAGGTCAACTAGCCTATAAGTCAAATTTTAGGTCACTACTAGTCCTAGAGTTGATTTTGGGTATTGAGTTGGTGTTATCTTAGGTCCAAGGAAGCATAAGCCTAACAACCAATGAAATTCAAATAACACTACCTTAACTCACAATGCCCTATGTCTAATATCTATAGCTTAGACTACCATCTATCCAAAACTCTAGGCTAGGATGTTTCTTAGTAAGTTTTCTAGTTTTAAACAAGGTAATCTCAATTCTAGATCCTCCAAACTCAACCCAATGCACCCTCACACTTGGACACATGCACTTGGCATGCCTGTTGCTACTGCAGTTTGCCTATTAATGCAGCAACTGCTGCCCTATAGCATGCTTGCTGCTGCAAACCCCTCCTCTTTACTCCTACTTCTCTCAACACTCAACACACATACATATACACATCTCAAAACCAATTCCTACTCTAACTACAACAACTAGTCCTTAACTAATCAATCAAACTGGACTGGACATTACTAAATCTTGACTAACCAACAAGCTAAACTAGGCATTAACCAATTCTCAACTAATCAAGTAAACTAAACTTTAGCATTACTGAAATCAATCCTAAATCAACCCAGATATCAGTTATAGGCATGATACCCTATATTGATACATACTCGAATACCCCATGCCAACCCAACTCGAACACAGCCCTCTCCATTAAGTAAACTAATAGGTATCTCATAGACGTGATAATATGGGATCTACTGGTTTGGGTTTACAGAAAATCACATAAAAAATAATACTGGAACAGAACAAAAGAAACTGAAACAGGAAAAAGAACTGAACCTAAAACCCGATACTCAACACAAACCTAACATGACCTAAAACCATTCTAAAATCTAAAGATACTCAAAACTAATGGTTGGTAACTATCTCATGTATGAACATGAGATTCAGGTGCAGTTGTGTCCAAGGAATAGGACACAAAGTGTCCAGGATACGCGAGTATCAGAACAGGAACCCAGTCCTCGTGCACGCGTGTCACGCGACCTAGGGCTCGACACAGACCAAACTATGACACGTGGTCACTTTTACAAGTAGCCCACATGTAGGGTTACAAGCCCACGTGTCTGCACTGGCCACACGACGCGTGTCCAAGTCGTACGACAGGCGTATCCGACGCCAAAACTGGGCATGCGTGCGACAGTACAAAACCCGTGCCATGTCGATTTCTCTCTCGACTCTCCACGAAACCTAACCAAATTTGTTGGGCATCACGATAGACATTGCCCCTACCCACAACCCAAAAATTACGTGTCGAGTCGCTGTGTCCAGCGAGAACGGACACAGCAGCAGCAGGACACACACACAGTCCTTGTGCAGCGCGTGTGTGTCCACTTTTGGACACGGATACGTGTCAAATCGTGTGCAAAACTAGGGTTTAGAAATCCCTACATCTAGGGCTAACAGAATATACAAAAAGATTCGAATAAAAATAACTTTCAATTCTTTGGGTAATTCTATCGAACACCTTAAACCCTAATCCGATACGCGTCCGACACGCCTATCAAACAGACACAAAATTTCACCAAACTACATGGGTGGGTCGAGGGTACCTAGATGCATGCTACTATAAATAAAAATCAGGAAAAACTATAGTGTTTAGGTGTTTACCTATTGAGAGTTGAAATATCAATGAAACTGACTCCTCGAACAATGAGACGACCAGTTTCCACTGAGCAAACGCCTCCAACTCCTTGCTAGCAATGATCTAGCAAGTTTTCCTTCTTCCCACGATCACAACGCACTTCGTTTGAGGTGAAACGGAGGTCGGATAAGAAAGTTAGGGTTTTGGAGAGCTGGAAACTAGGGTTTTGTAAAAGGGGGTGCCAAAACTAATGCAATGTTTATATAGGGAGGGGGTTTCCTATTTTTGGCCGGCCATGCTAGTCCTTCTAAGGTTAGGGTTAGTTCATGGGCCCCTCTTCTCTATCTAAGTTGAGTTTAAGCCCACTAACAAAAAGGCTTAAAAGGCCAATTAATCAAATAGCCTAAAAATGGTCAATTGGCTTTCTAAATTGGACCAAAGCCTAATATAAATTTCTAATTAGCTAAATGATCATGATATGTCATGGTTAGCCTCTAATATGGATTTTCTAAGGTTAAACCAAATGCTAAATCAAACACAAGTCAATAGTATCTAGAAAATCACAAAATGACTAAAATGACTAAATTAACTAAAATACCCTTATTTCCAAAAAGTGGGTGCTACAAGTCTACCCTCCTTAAAAATAATTTCGTCCACGAAATTAAAACAAGCTGCATAAGTAGGAAGGATAGAAATTATACCTCACGGCTGAAAAAGATATGGGTACTGCTCGCGCATCTCATCATCCCTCTCCCAAGTAGACTCACCGGGGGAGTGATGCCTCCATGCTACGCGAACTAATGGTATTGTCTGGTTCCTCATCACCTTCTCCCGTCGATCCAGAATCTCCACAGGCTGCTCTGGATAACGGAGAGTAGGTCCCACCTCAATCTCAGAATGGTCCAGTACATGGCTAGGATCTGCCACATAACGTCTCAACTGCGATACGTGGAATACATTGTGGACTCCCGCTAAGGAAGAAGGTAAGTCCAGTCTGTATGACACGTCGTCGACCCTCCCGCTGATAACGAAAGGTCCGACATAGCGTGGGCTAAGCTTTCCTCCTCCACCGAAACGAATAGTGCCTCGAGCCGGTGAAATCCTCAAGAATACCATATCTCCAACCTAGCACAAGCATGGTCTCAATTAACAAAAACAATCACACAATCAACAAAACACAAACAACAAGATTCTAATCCTAAGTCTAAGCTATACCTCAAACTACAAAGGTCTTCGGTGGCTGTCGGCCCAATGCCGCTGTCTGTCCTGCACCACGCGAAGTCGATCCCTGATGAGATTCACCTTCTCGGCTGCGTCAACAACCATCTCCGGTCCCAATAGAGCTCGCTCTCCAACTTCATCCTAAGACAAGGGAGTACGACATCTACGTCCGTACAAGGCCTCGAATGGTGACATCTCAATACTGGCTTGGAAGCTGTTATTGTATGCAAACTCCACCAAATGCAAATGGTCCTCCCAAGAACCTCCAAATTCTAGGACACAAGTCCGCAGCATGTCTTCGAGAGTCTGAATAGTCCTCTCCGACTGTCCGTCCGTCTGAGGATGGTATGTAGTACTGAATTTGAGCTGAGTACCCAAACTTGTCTGTAAACTCCGCCAGAAATGGAAAGTAAAGCGACTATCTCGATCCGAGATAATGCTTACCGGAACTCCATGTATCCTGACAATCTGCCGCATATATAACTCTGCTAGCTTCTCCGTAGACGTCTCCACTTTGAATGGCAAAAAGTGGGCCGATTTGGTCAACCTGTCCACGATGACCCAAATCGTGTCTTTTCCTCCTGGTGTACGCGGCAATCCCGAAACAAAATCTATCGTGATGTGCTCCTACTTCCACTCCGGAATGGGTAATGACTGCAATAGTCCTCCTGGCCTCTGTCTCTCCGTCTTAACCTGCTGGCAGACTAGGCACCTGGCTACGAAGCGTGCTACCTCTCACTTCATCCCATACCACCATACATGCTCCTTAAAGTCTCTATACATCTTGTTGGCACCTGGATGCATAGTGTACTGAGAGCGATGGGCCTCCTGCATAACCTGCTCCCAAAGCTCTCTGCTAAGCACACACAGTCTGGAACCGTGCCTCAATATATCGTCCTCCGCAGTGACGAACTCGATATCTGTCAATCCTGCTCGAACATGCTCTCGGATACATCGCAGAGTAACATCGACAAACTGAGCCGACTTGATCTTCTCCATCAAGTCTGACTGAATCTGCAGGCCCCACATCTGTATCTGAACTCCTGGCACGATCACCTCGATCCCCAAACTCTCCAAATCTGCTAATAGATGACGATCCATCGTCAAGCACATAGCTGTCGGATACCTACTCAAGGCGTCGGCAACCATATTGGCCTTTCCTGGATGGTACTGCAATGAAATATCAAAGTCCCTCATCAACTCCAACCATCTGTGCTGCCTCATGTTGAGCTCTTTCTGTGTAAACACAAACTCCAACCATAATGGTATTGTCTTGTGGTCTGTGAAGATCTCCACACGCTCTCCGTATAAATAGTGCTTCCACAGCTTCAGAGCAAAGATAACCGCCGCCAACTCCAAGTCATGGGTAGGGTAGTTCTTCTCATACGGGCGTAACTGCCTGGATGCATAGGCAATCACCTTCCCATGCTGCTGTAAAACACAACCCAAATCCTTCCCCGAGGCGTCACTGTAGATAGTGAACCCGTCTGATCCTGATGGCAACGTCAAAATCGGGGCTATCGTAAGTCGCTTCTTCAGCTCATCGAAAGCAACCTGACACTCCTCTGACCAGACAAACTCTGCGTCCTTCCGGGTCAGCCTAGTCAATGGCTCCGCAATCCGGGAAAAATCCTGAACAAACCTCCTGTAGTATCCCGCCAATCCCAGAAAGCTCTTGATCTCTGCAACTGAACTCGGTGCTGTCCACTCCTCAACTGCTCTGATCTTCTTTGAGTCGACTGAGATCCCATCTCCGGTCACCACACGACCTAAGAAATCAACTCGATCCAAGAAGAACTCATACTTCGAGAGCTTGCCGTACAGCTGCTCCTTCCTGAGAGTCTCTAGAACCACTCTCAAATGCTCCTCATGCTCCTCTGGGGTCTTCGAGTACACCAAAATGTCATCGATGAACACCACCATGAACTTGTCCAAGTACTGGTGGAACACCTTGTTCATCAAATTCATAAACACCGTCGGGGTGTTAGTTAACCCAAATAGCATCACCATGAACTCAAACTGGCCGTACCGAGTCCTGAAAGCTGTCTTCGGAATATCCTCATTCTTCACCTTCACCTGATGATATCCTGACCTCAGATCAATCTTGGAAAATACCTTCGCTCCGCTCAGCTGATCGAACAGGTCATCAATCCTCGGTAGCGGGTACTTGTTCTTGATCGTGAGGCTGTTGAGTGCCCTGTAGTCGATACACATCCGTACCGTCCTATCCTTCTTCGGTACAAAGAGTACTGGCGCACCCTATGGTAAAAAACTCGATCGGATGAAGCCTTTGTCCTGCAACTAATCCACTTGCTTTTTTAGCTCCACAAGCTCACTATTGTTCACTCTATAGACATGCTGGGATATCGGCTCTGCGCCGGGTATCAAATCTATAAAGAACTCCACATCCCTGTCCGGAGGCAACCCTGGAAACTCCTCCGGAAACACATCCATAAACTCAGCTATCAGTGGATGTGGCACACTCTGCTCCTCTGCTGAAGCTCCGCAGAAAACTCCGCTTCTCTGCCCTGACTCCCGTCTGGTGAACTCGAACTCTGGCTCTCCTGGCATGCTGAAAAGAACTCTACCCCCGCGGCAATCTATACTGGCATGGTGCCTGCTCAACCAATCCATACCGAGTATAATATCGTAGTTCGGTAGTGGCATCACGAGCAGACTCACATTCAGTTCTCGGCCTCCCAAAACTACTCTCCGATTCTTGCAAATATCACTGACGATGATGATACCACCCCCAGTCATGATCTTGCAAGTCCTAGGCAAGGGTTCAGAAGAAAACTGGTGTCTAATAGCAAAAGATACAGACACGAAGCTATAGAAAGCACCCGAATCAAATAATGTGAATGCGGGAAAAGAATCGATAAGAACAGAACCTGTTATCAGATCGCCTACTGCCTCGGTATCCTCCGCTGCCATGGCAAAAGCTCGCCCCTGCTGGCCTCCTCTAGCTTGCTGCTGATGTTGAACAAACTTCTGCTGCTGAGTCGGTAAGGGTCCCTTCTGCTGCTCCACTGGTGCCTTGGTCCCTGCTCCCTGTCCTTTACGCCCGAAAGCCTCAGGACAGTCCCTCAACTGATGCTCTGATGAACCACAGAGTCGGCACTTGCCTAGCCTCTTTCTGAACTCACTCCACTTGTGCCCTGGCTTCTTACAGAAGTCACAAGTGGCAGCCTGCTGCTATTTTGGTGCCTGCTGACCTTGTCTCTGCTGTGCTTGCTGGAATGGCCTCTGCTGCTGGAAGGACCTCTGCTGATGCTGCTGCTGAAAATAGGGCTTCTTGGATGGTCCTCCATTGCTGCCGACTGCATGGGAATCACGACCTCTCTTCTGTTTCAGCTCCAGATCATCTTCTGCTGCCATGGCTCCCATCAAAATCTCCTCAAATGTAGCATTCCTGTTGCTCTTGGTTAAGGACTTGACTTCCTTAACCAAACCCTTCCTGAATCTCCTAGCCTTCGCTGTCTCACTAAGGCCCTCCACAAATCTGCCCAGGCGACAGAACTCTCCGGCATACTCCTCTACAGTCTGGTTCTCCTGAACCAGGTTCTCAAACTGCGTCTCCAACGCGCCAAGTACAGTATCGGGGAAGAACTTCTCCTTGAAAAGCCTCTTAAAATCCTCCCAAGGTTGCCCCTTAGTACCAACCCTGGGGTCGGTCTGGTACCAAGTGCGGGCAAGGTCCTGCATCATACTGCCCGTTGCTTCCACCTGGAGTCTAGCCGGTATCTCTGCGAGATGAAAAATCTCCTCTATGTGCTCGATCCTGTCGTCCGCGTAAAGGATACCCTCCGTACCCTTGAAGTCCCGCGGCCTCATCTTCTGGAAGTCCTGAATACCTGGATTCCTCTGCTGGTATGGCTAAATCTACCCTCCTTGGGGTGGGGCAGTTGCTCTCTCCACTGCCACCATCGCTAACTGGTGGGCATTATCAATACCTGCCTCATGTCATCTGTCTGGCGTCGCTGCATCTCCATCATCTACTGTGTGAGGGCGAAACACTGCGCTGCATCAATTGTCCCCTGGGATGGTAGTGGTAGCATCCCCTGCACTCCTGGGGTAGTCCATGGAACTGGTGAAGGAACACCCCCAAAAGTAGCAGATGGGCCCACCTGAGCTGGAACAAGAGGCACTGTGGTCCCTGGAGCCAGATGGGTCGGACGAGAAGTGGCCGTCCTCTCAGTGGTATCCCTGGAGCCAGAGCGCTGCGATCGTGTCTCCACCATCCTGAAGACAGATCAAACAAGGAATCAAATACTGAAAAAAGAAGCGAAATCATCAAAGGAGGACAGTTGTTTTCAAAAGGAGACAATTAACAGTAAGAATTGATAAGAGTTTTTTCTAATGTGATTGAGTACCTTAACTTATTCCTATATCCTACTGCAGGTTGTAATGATACTCTAGTTCGAGTACCACTATGAATCACACTAGTTGTGATTGGGGACCTGCATGGGCCACCACTAAAAACGTGTCACGACCCGCACCCAGTGTAGGGGCACGAGAAGTAACGAACTCCCGGCCTACGTCGCAGTGTCGGCGGTAGAACGCTGTCCTGAGTCACCATATCTAACACAATCTAAATAAGCTATGAATAGAGAGTAAAATAATACGTAACTCAATCACAATACTAAGATGGAATAGAAGAAGAATCCCAAGAATGTCACACATAAATAGTCTAGGTGTAAACCACCAGAATAAATCTCAAGTACAACTCATAAAGTCTCAAACAGAAAATACAAATAAAGTACTAAGTCTCAGCTAGACTATAGGCAAGTCCTCAGCGACTGTGGGATCCTCCTGTGGGTCCACGTCGACAGTGTTATCTAAGCCAATGCCATAATAAGTAGGACAGTACTCCTCATCGTCACCTGTAAAATTTTCAACATGTCCAGTCAGGACGAAACGAGCACATATCTCTCACAACAGTTCATATCAGGAATGGACATATAAAGCAAGCTATAGAAAACTATACATGAATCGCTGTAAAGAGAAATCAACAAGAGAGAAGATATAAGCTGAGATATAATATGATAAATAAAGAATGTAATCTTCTACGTGAATCAGAGCATGAATTGGTTATGTAAACAGCTTGGGTTGCACATGGATACAGCTATGGAATGCACATGGATACCTACTGAGGATAATGATCACATAACCAACTACACTCTCCCTGCCCCCAACCAATACACAAGGATCAAAGCATGTCATGTTATTACACATGGATAACAAGTACTGTATACATGGAACTCATATGGTCATGAGTGTACATGAATAACATATGAGTGCACATGGATAAATATGAATACATGGAGTACATGATGACCATGATAAAGTACATGAACATGACATACTCGATGTATCCGAAGGTATAACATCGCATAAAAAGTTCCAGAGGGTACTAATCTGTGTGAACATCGTGTCAGCATCAAGTATACTAGTCTATAACAAAAGTACATATCCAAAGAAGTATGAAAAGATCAGAAAATGTACTCGCCTGGCAATCCGAACTGCTGATAATGAAAAGTGACTGGACTGGAGTAATAAGATCCTATTTAAAACAACCACATGTCATAATACAGTCTAAATATCATAAGGAAGACCTTCAATGCAAATTCTACATGATTTGGGTCAATCTAAGTCAAAGTCAACCTTGGGTCAACTTTGGTCAACCAGACTAGTCAACTAGGTCAAAGTTAGTTCAACTAGCCTATAAGTCAAATTTTAGGTCACTACTAGTCCTAGAGTTGATTTTGGGTATTGAGTTGGTGTTATCTTAGGTCCAAGGAAGCATAAGCCTAACAACCAATGAAATTCAAATAACACTACCTTAACTCACAATGCCCTATGTCTAATATCTATACCTTAGACTACCATCTACCCAAAACTCTAGGCTAGGATGTTTCTTAGTAAGTTTTCTAGTTTTAAACAAGGTAATCTCAATTCTAGATCCTCCCAACTCAACCCAATGCACCCTCACACTTGGACACATGCACTTGGCATGCCTGTTGCTACTGCAGTTTGCCTATTAATGCAGCAACTGCTGCCCTATAGCATGCTTGCTGCTGCAAACCCCTCCTCTTTACTCCTACTTCTCTCAACACTCAACACACATACATATACACATCTCAAAACCAATTCCTACTCTAACTACAACAACCAGTCCTTAACTAATCAATCAAACTGGACTGGACATTACTAATTCTTGACTAACCAACAAGCTAAACTAGGCATTAACCAATTCTCAACTAATCAAGTAAACTGAACTTTAGCATTACTGAAATCAATCCTAAATCAACCCAGATATCAGTTATAGGCATGATACCCTATATTGATACATACTCGAATACCCCATGCCAATCCAACTCGAACACAGCCCTCTCCATTAAGTAAACTAATAGGTATCTCATAGAAGTGATAATATGGGATCTACTGGTTTGGGTTTACAGAAAATCACATAAAAAATAATACTGGAACAGAACAAAAGAAACTGAAACAGGAAAAGAACTGAACCTAAAACCCGATACTCAACACAAACCTAACATGACCTAAAACCATTCTAAAATCTAAAAATACTCGAAACTAATGGTTGGTAACGTGTCTCGTGTATGAACATGAGATTCAGGTGCAATTGTGTCCAAGGAATAGGACACAAAGTGTCCAGGATACGCGAGTATCAGAACTGGAACCCAGTCCTCGTGTACGCGAGTCACGCGACCTAGGGCTCGACACAGACCAAACTATGACACGTGGTCGCTTTTACAAGTAGCCCATATGTAGGGTTACAAGCCCACGTATCTGCACTGGCCACACGACGCATGTCCAAGTCGTACGACACGCGTATCCGACGCCAAAACTAGGCACGCGCGCGACAGTACAAAATACGTGCCGTGTCGATTTCTCTCTCGACTCTCCACGAAACCTAACCAAATTTGTTGGGCATCATGATAGACATTGCCCCTACCTACAACCCAAAAATTACGTGTCGAGTCGCTGTGTCCAGCGAGAACGGACACAGCAGCAGCAGGACACGCGCACAGTCCTCGTGCAGCGCGTGCGTGTCCACTTTTGGACATGGATACGTGTCAAATCGTGCGCAAAACTAGGGTTTAGAAATCCCTACATCTAGGGCTAACAGAATATGCAAAATGATTCGAATAAAAATAACTTTCAATTCTTTGGGTAATTCTATCGAACACCTTAAACCGTAATCCGATACGCGTCCGACACGCATATCAAACAGACACAAAATTTCACCAAACTACATGGGTGGGTCGAGGGTACCTAGATGCATGCTACTATGAATAAAAATTAGGAAAAACTATAGTGTTTAGGTGTTTACCTATTGAGAGTTGAAATATCAATGAAACTGACTCCTCGAACAATGAGACGACCAATTTCCACTGAGCAAACGCCTCCAACTCCTTGCTAGCAATGCTCCAGCAAGTTCTCCTTCTTCCCACGATCACAACGCACTTCATTTGAGGTGAAACGGAGGTCAGATGAGAAATTTAGGGTTTTGGAGAGCTGGAAACTAGGGTTTTGTAAAAAGGGGGTGCCAAAACCAATGCAATGTTTATATAGGGAGGGGGTTTCCTGTTTTTGGCCGACCATGCTAGTCCTTCTAGGGTTAGGGTTGGTTCATGGGCCCCTCTTCTCTATCTAAGTTGAGGTTAAGTCCACTAACAAAAAGGCTTAAAAGGCCAATTAATTAAATAGCCTAAAAATGGTCAATTGGCTTTCTAAATTGGACCAATGCCTAATATAAATTTCTAATTAGCTAAATGATCATCATATGTCATGGTTAGCCTCTAATATGGATTTTCTAAGGTTAAACCAAATGCTAAATCAAACACAAGTCAATAGTATCTAGAAAATCACAAAATGACTAAAATAACTAAATTGACTAAAATACCCTTATTTCCAAAAAGTGGGTGCTACTCATATACAACCACCTTTTGTGAAATCGGCTATCGGGTCACTAAATTAGAATAATGATACGACATACGTCTATATGGGCGCCTTTGGTCTCACTACGAGCCTACACGGAATTGGGTTGGGTTCGGGTCAGTTTGGTGCGTCCGAGTCTTCTAAAATCAATAATCTAAATATTAAATAATTAAAACGTCTTTAGAGGTTAAGTCACAACATGGCCTGGTTTTCCTAGTTAGAACAATCCTATGACTCGGCCTCCTCCTACCATGGCTAAACACTAGTCAAAGCACACTACTGTACTATCCATGCCATGATTCTTAGTCGTCTGGTACTTCAAAACTCAAACATGACTAAAATCATCTACCGTAATAATTAACTAAATAATTATTTACAAAACCAAAAAATCCCCATTTAAATCAAATAAATAAATAAATAAAAATTATTCCAAAAATTTTCGGGAAGGGAGGCCACAAATCTACCCACCTTAAAAATAATTTCGTCCTCGAAATTCTAATTCATGACTATGTCTTAAAATCAAAGTCCACTATTACCTTAAGCTCCTCAAATTTAATTTCTCAAAAATATTTTATATCCTCCTCCTAGCCATTTTGTAACTCCGAATACCTGATGCTTCTACCCACCTTTGGTCACACTACTCCTCCAAAACTCGGTCACTAAAATCTTATAACCTTCTAACTAGTTGCTAACCATTCTACCGGCAGATATCTAGGCATATGGCAACTATAATTCTCGTATCTATAAACAACCAATATTCAATAGTCAAGCAATATTATACAATAACTTAGGAATCTCTGATAAATTCTAGACAGCACGATCATTTGTCACCCCGAAATAGGAAGGGACGAGAATCAATGGTATGGGAGGGCAAGGAAGAATAATCGAGAACGAATACGAGATTTCAAAGGTGGTAGAGAAAATTTTAAGAGAATTTTCAAGGCAGAGTGGATTGAGATTTCTAAGGTTTAGTCAAATTCGCAGGCTCGTATCAGTACAGTTACGTAACCGATACGATATGCTCTGACCGGCATGGGCCACCAAAAAAACTTATCACGACCCGCACCCATTTTTTGGACGCGAGCACGTGAGCAAGCCAGCTACGTATCGAACGGACTCCAGCCCGACTCGAATACGTAAACGCTGTCAAGGCTATGGTATACTGCCAAATCATGGCAAACAAATCTATATCTCAATCCATAATAAGAATATGAAACATGAATGAACACTATGGGTCGTGGTCTGCAGCCCACTAGCATAAATGCCCGATAAGACTCTAAAGAAAATAACAAGAGTCTAAAACTGAATCAAGAAACAGGATAACTCATGATAAGGTATGAAAGCACGAGCGGATAATAAACACGATAACGATACCTGAATCCCGCAAGAACCGCAAATCCTACGCCATCCAGAACTACTAGCTAACTCCATGCAATTGCTAAACCTGAGGAGATCATCAGGTCCTCAGGGGACATAGCAAGATACATAAAAATATATCTATCTAGCAGTTTATCATACAATAAAGAAAATACAGGAAAATAAACGAAAAAAGACCAATCAACACGAAATATAACTATATACGACTGGAAGAACCACTACGCATAATCGAACTGCTGGAGAAGAACAAAAGAACACGATATCACGATGTCAACGGATAACCAATCGAATACTCAAACCCTCGTCCCTATTGTGGACTCGCAGGTTTGAACAACTACTAGCCCTCGTCCCTAGTATGGACTCGCAAGCTAGCATCACCCTCGTCCCTGGTGTGGACTCGCAGGTGCGAACCATATACTACTAACCCTCGTCCCTGGTGTGGACTCGCAGGCTAGCATCACCCTCGTCCCTAGTGTGGACTCGCAGGTGTGGACATATAACTACTAATCCTCACCCCTAATGTGGACTCACAGATTAGCTTACTAACTCTCGCCACTGATGTGGGCTCGCAAGTTAGCTTAACTACTAACCCTCTCCCCTAATGTGGACTCGCAGATTAGCTTACTAACTCTCGCCCCTGGTGTGGGCTCGCAAGTTAGCTTAACTACTAACCCTCGCCCCTAATGTGGACTCGCAGGTTAGCTTCAAGAATTTCAAGGTACAGCAGTTCCGATATGACTTATTCATCCTATGATACGATGCGACTCAGTCCAAGTACAAGAGATGACACTACACGACCTAATCACGATATACGAGAAAACCAATCCAATATGAACTACAAAACTAATTATAAACAAGGCTATATATAAACTATCAGCATGATATACAAATTACATATAAATAATCAACTAGTAAAACTGTATAATAATATAAATATACATGTAAATAAACTGTAGAGGGAGGCAATGTATACTTGCCTGGTGGTAGCACGAAGAATCAATAAGATACCGTCAACTGGTGAGCCGTCAAGTCCAAATCATTATAACTGTCTCTGAAAGCTGAAACAGACAATGCCAACAGTCTCAGAATAGTCAAATTATGCAGGATTGCCTGTCCTAAGTCCAATTCTGGACACAGGGGCAAAATAGTAATTTTGGGCAAAAACGATGTCCGTCGTTGGACCCGCTTTGCACCGAAAAGCATGCCAAAGTCTACCGTCAAACTACATGTCTACGGATCCAGTTTTCTGATACGAACCCAACCGTACGTCCAAAGTTGGATTTCGACGGGCCGTGCACAAAATCTGTCATAACCCGCACCCGGATATATGGGTAGGAATACGTGGGCCACGCCCAGCCTACGCCGCAGTATCGGCGGTAGAGCGCTGTCAAGTACCCTAAACTAACTACAACATCTAAAGATCCATAACTAGAAATGTACTCATGTCACCTCACGAAAACTAAGGAAGATAAGACCAGAATAATAACAATATCACTAGAACAACTAGAATCTACCACTACCAAAATACGCTCATTTAGCGACGGCTTTTTAGCGAGATCCACCTCACATAGAAGGAACAACAAGACTAATACTGAGGGCAACTCACATAGAAGAATAGTGAGATCCACCTCAGCTAGATCACATAGAAGCATAGTGAGATCCACCTCAGCTAGCAACATCATGAAGTCCAATACTGAGGGCGCAACTACCCCTAAAATTTTGTCAACATATCCAGTCGGGATGGAACGAGCATAAATCACAAATAACAGTTCTAATTATACGATATTGAAAATGTAGCAGTAAATTGAGAGAATATACAAGAAATCATGAAATGTACATGTGAGTATCATGGCAAGGTAAGCTGTAAATCTAGAGCTAGAACAATGCAAGTAAAACTGATCATGGCATGTACAAGAATCAAGAATCATCTATCTAAGTGTGTGAGTACTAGCTACAATATGTGGCCGGCTTGGGTCTGCACAAGGTCTAATGATCCGGCCAATCATACGTGGAGTGTAGGATTGGCTATCCAACAAGGTCTACAAGAATAAATAAGGTGGATAATGACCACACATCTACACTAATACTCCCCGTCCCCGACCAGTATAGCGGATCCAACCATGACACATCATGACACGCAATTCTCCGAGAGGGTAGCTAGCCTTCGCAGGAATCGTGTCTATACAATGCACAAGGAACAAGAAAGACTTGCATAAGATATACCAAGGAAAGCGAGAAATAACATCTCATGACGGGATCCAGAGAAATATCAATCCGTGTGAACAATGTGTCAAGAGAACAAGGGTATCTACACTAGATATAAGAAACATAAACGATATCATAAAACAGAAATATTATCAGATAATGTACTCGCCTGCGATCTAGTGGAATATGTCAACTGAGTCCTAGAACAGTGCCTCGAGGACCTATAGGTGAAATACTGTATCAATATAAGGGTTTGGAAGTAAAATCAAGTCATACCAAGTCAAACTAGGTCAAGGCAAGTCAAAGCAAGTCAAACTAGGTCAATCTAAGTCAAGGGTTGACTTACAGTTGACTTCTGGTCAACTGGTCAACTCTGGTCAACTCTGGTCAACCCTAGGTCAACTCGGGTCAACTTGACTAATGTTGACTAACAGTTGACTTTGGGTCCACTGGTCAACTTTGGTTCAGTTCTAGTCAATTGTAGGCTACGGTTGACTTTCGGTTGACTTTGGTCAAAATAGTCAACTGTGGTCAACCAGGGTCAAAACTAGTCTAACCTAGGTCAAATGTTGACTCTACTTTGACGTTCAGTCAAAGTAGTCAACCATGGTCAAACTGGGTCAAAGCTAGTCTCTATAAACATCTACAAGGTCAACATATCAATTTCAGTGATTGTGAAATCACTGGAATCGATGGATCTCGAAATACAACCAAGGGAGAAAGATTATAATAATAGGGTAAAAATCTACAGATGTTGTCGGATGGTGAAACAACCATCGCCAACATGTCCATAATGGTCGAAATAGCTAGAATAGCCTGTCCATAGGTCCAATTTGGACACAGGGGCAAAAAGGTAATTTTGGACCAAAATGGTGTCCGTGTCGGACCCACTTTGCACCAAAAAATGTGCCAAAATAAAAGTGCACAAAACCTGACAAATTATATGTCCACGAATCTATAATGACGATATGAACCCAACGGTATATCCAAAATTGGATTCCGTTGACCCGATCTCAAATTGGTCCGTTGACCAGGACATTAAAATCCGATTTGCACGGAAAAGTGTGTCGGAGCCAATGTCCTCAAAACTCAGCAAATTATATGTCAACGAGTCCAGAATGACGATAGGAACTCAACGGTATATCCGAAATTGGATTCCGATGAGCCGAACTCAAAATGACCCGTTGACCCGGATATTGGTATCCGACTTGCACCGAAATGTGTACCGGAACCAATATCTACTACCTAGAAAATTATATGTCAACGAGTCCAGAATGAAGATACGAACTCAACGGTATATCCAGAATTGATTACGATGAGCCGGCATCAAAAAGTCCCTTTGACCCGGACTGTGGGGCCCGCTTTGTACCGAAATACGTGCCAGGGCCCACGTTGTCACGATCCGCTCCCGAATAATCGGATACGAGTCAGACACGCCCAGCCTTCGTCGATGGAGACGACGAAGTAAGCTGTACAATACTAAGAAAAACTCCAAGATATAAGAAATATAAACCACAACAGCTGCTATACATGTTCCCAGAATTACCACAATCCACAAGTTAATTATATAATATCATTCGGAGACAAATCCGGTAACATGAATAAAAATTATACAATCCTGAAATCCTTAATACAATACATGATGAAATTCTCTAAAAATAAATCTAAGAAAAGACCTAACTATAACTCTGAAATTCTAAGTCCATCATGAGGTACAACTCTATCCTGGCTTCGGGCACTGGCCCATGAAGAAGATACAACATCCCCAAGTAAACCTGGAACGATCCTGTCAGAAAAAGAGCAAAGTAAAACCCCGACAAGAAGCTCTAAACAATGTAAACTGAAATGCATGAAAAGAACCACAAGATGAACCATAGTACCAGACAGGAATATAAAACTGTAGTACAGGAAATAAACGATGAACTATAGTACCGGATCCAGAAATAATGAACTATACTATCAGTGTGACATGCATTTGAAATAACTATCAGAGTATATGACCGGCTGGGTAAACAGTGAACAGTGAACAGTGAACAGTAAACAATGGTACGGCTTAGAGTCTCACGTGCAAGGTGTGAGACCTAAGCTATTAGTCAAAGCCTAGCTAAAATAGGATTGGTCACATATCTGTAGTATTTCTCCACCCCAATGTACAAGTAAGAACAATGAACTATGAACTATGAACGATGAACAATGAATGATGAACGATAAACAGTGAACAATGAACAATAAACAATCGTGTGTACAACGTGTCAACATGAGAACATGAAGCAAGACAGAAAATACAGAGTAAAGAGTTTGAGCCGGTGTACTTGCCTTGCTCAGGGTGATCAAATGTGGGGTGGACTGCGGAATATCCTCCTGTTAAATGATTCTACAAGTTGATAAGTCAACAAATAAAGGTAGGTACTTCTAGTCTAAAAAGGTCACTAACAAATCTTTGGTTTTAAACTTGCTAACTCTAACCCTACCTTTATATGAAAAATAGTATCTATACATATTCTAAACATGAAGTAATATATCACCAATCCTACATTTGCATTGTAGGTATCCAAAGACAGGGAACTTGAAACTAAGTTCAGTTTACTAGTTAGAGTCTAAATTTGTCTATCTCAAACATTAATTTGAAACACAAAACTCATAGGATATGGATGAATATAACTTAGACAAGAGTAATCAATGGGTAAAACTGACCAAGTATAAAGGTAATCACCCATCCCAGTCAATTTAAATCTGAACAGGACATTCTACAATACAGTCCAATATTGATACCAGTCCAATATACTCTGTATCCTGAGATATAATTCTCAGGTTGATAATACACCAAGTCCACAGGTTTAATCAAAATGCTGAAATAAAAGATCTCAGTTCAGATATCAACATTCCAATCCCCTGCCACTAGAGGCATTTCCCCCCTCCCACATAGTTAGCTAACATGCCAACTGAGAAAAAGTTCTATTATTCTAAAAATTAGTTATCACTCCAACAGGATTCAACTCTGTCTATGCAACCTAACATCAAGTCAGTCCTAGGTATAATCAAAATCAGTCCCAATGTATATTCGAATATCAGTCTAACTAATCCTAATTTTATGACTTGGGGTTTGATCTCCCAGGTCTAGGAAATTCAAATCCTATCTGAGAATTTACAAGTCTCAGTCCCTAACAGGACTGAGAACAATTTTAGTCCAGGTTTGATAACTTCTGTCCAGACCATAGTCTTCATGCTAACCTATCAAATCCTAATCATCCCTGGTTATTAATTCGTAGTCTAACCCTTAAATGGGTGGCTCTGATACATCCTACCACAGGTTGAGGCAAAGTAGTTCTCAGCAGGCATGGGGTCATTTAGTTCAACAGGACAGACCTTCCACACGGTTTGTGTAAACCAAATCACCAAGCCTATGAAACCACTACATCTCAACCACCAATCTAGTAATCTAGTCTGGGTATCACTGATACAGTGGTTCAGTTCTAAGCAGGACTGAAATACGAACTAGCACAACATCAGTCCAAGGTAAATCAGATATTAGTTCCATGCCCATATCTAAACATCAGTTCAAAAATTCATAAACTTGATATGATTTCCAGGTTCAACTTCTCTAGATAATTGAACTCTAGTTCGGCTTAGACTGAACAGTCTACTACAACTGACAGTTAAAGCCATCAAGTATCAGTCTCAATCGGGACTGATACAAATCAATTTGTGTTAGGATTTCATCAACACCTTAATACCAACAGTCTCAGAAAATCCTGATTTATTCCTGAGTTTACTCATTCACACAAAATTGCTAAATCCTAAATCATGGTTCAACTTGTTATCATAAAATCAAAGAACAGAACGTACTATATAATAATCTAATTGATAATATCATCATGAATCTCACACTATTCAGATCTGATAATGATTATTGATTCAAAAGATTCAATTAAACTATTCCATCTCCAATTGATCCTGCCTACACAGATTTGGGAGATCAACTTCTACTCGTAATTTGATTTGAAAACACCATCATAGTAAAATGACAAATTCTTAATAGTTTGGTTTTACCTGATCGAGATGGTCAAGAACAACTTGGCTGATGGTTCACTAGATCCAGATGATCATTCTTCAAAGACTATAATCAAACAACAAGAAGAACTGGTATCACAACTAACTCTTACATCTAGAGTAACCGAAATCTACAGCACAGGGATTGGATACTCACTGTGGTGTCCAGCAAGAGATCCCCAAGCATTCCAGGTCAAAAGAAATTTAAGGAGTTTTGATTTAAAGAAGGATTAAATCTGACACAACCATTTCGTTCGATCATTCACCAAAATTTCAAGAAAACAGAGTTGTTCTTATGATAGACAATCTCACCTCTTAATCCAATAAAGATCCTGCCAGAAGAGATCAGGACACGAGATGACTAGATCAGGACACGAGAAGTTTCTGAAATGGATTTGAAATGTTCAAAATCAAATGGATTTGTCCGCTGGATTAGAAAGAGCAAGAAGAAAATGGAAGATTTAATACCAGTACTTGGAAAACCGTTGAGACACCTCCAATGCCATGGCTGCACTTCTAGGTTTGGATTGGAGAAGAAGAAAGGGTCCTCTCTAGAATTTGCTTGCAGTGTGAAGAAGAAAAGAGGTCTGTGTGTTCTTAAATAGGCAGTGGTGGAAAGGAATTGGAGGGAAAGAAATGGGATTGTTGGCACATGGCCTGCTGTCAGAAACGGTTAGAGGAAAGAATCGCAGGCTCGTTGAGAATTTGAATTCTCAATTGATTTGAGAATGACATTGTAATACAAATCACAGTAGCCATCCAAAGGAGTAGGAGGCCCATGAAGCAGGGTCCAAAAGAATAGCCCAAGGCTTGAATGCTATGTAATGAAAGGAAATTTTACTCCTAATTATTAACAGGACTTAATGATATGGTTGGGCTTCCTGTACTGGCCCAACCCTATGGTAGGTTTAGATGACATGAAGCCCATAGTTAAAATAATAACTAAACCTATATATATCTTCACCTATATTAAATATAATAATATTCCCAAATCATTTAATTAATAAAAATTTAAAAAATTTAATATTTGGAAAGGTGGAGTTACAAATCTACCCCCCTTAGAAAAATTTCGTCCTCGAAATTCAAAAATGGCACGATTTGGCAAACAGATACAAAACTTGAAATTGGCATAATTTTAAGTGGAATGAAATCATGATCATGTGATAATAGTCTCAATAGCATCTGGTGATCTCGTATATCTGGATCACTTCTCCTACAGTTCCTGCCCCGCCAATATGCATCTGGCTGCAGTGAACTTTCGGTTCCATTTTCCTGATAATACTAGATTACCACAATACTTTGTCAACTTTATCCGATAAATTTAGGACTTAGCCTCAGTAATATCTGAGAACCTGAGAATACCCGTAATTACTTTGACCTAAAGCCCCTGCCTCGCTAGTGTACAACTAGCTGCAATGGACTCACAGTCTCCATAATCCAGGTCATAGTAGGTTGTCAAATATTTCTCAACTTTATCCAGAAGTTTCAAGGAAGTTTGTTAAAATTTAAATCATGATAGAGAGGAGTAGTATCTGTTCCTAGAAACAAATTTTTATTGAATACCAAAATACAATCAACAGTCAACAAGTAGCTCACGGTACTATGAAACGATAGTAAGATAGGAAGACTGTAAAACAAGTCTCGAATGAAGAAACAACAAAGAAAATGCAAAAAGGAACATCAAGATAGGTAATGATCACAAGTGCCTCCGGTCGACAGTACTTGTCTGGAATCGGGATAGTCTCCACCTCCTCGGCTGTCATCAGGTAGACTCGTCCCTCTGGCTGGTCTCCGTGCAGCTGCTGGTCAAGAAGAGGTAAGTCCTCCTGCTGGGGTCCCGGTGCTAGTCGTGCTCGTCCCTCAGCGGCCTCTGGGCAATCTCTGACCTGGTGAGCAGGTGATCCAGAGAACAAATAAAGCCTCAGCCTCTTGCGACATTCATTGTAATGATGCCCCGGCCGATGACAGTAGTTGCAAGTGACTGCCAACTGCCGTCTCTGAGGCGGATCTGTATGAACTCTGGCTGGACGGGGCTGAACTGCTGTCTGCTGAACTGGTCTCGCCTGAATCTGCATCTGTACCCTCTTCGCCGGTGCCTGGTAACTGCTGCTACCGATGTCCCTATCCCTCTTGGGCCTCGGGTCCATCTCCTTCTCAACTGCCTGGGCGATCTTAAGGATGCTAGAGTAGGTAGTCGCCTGGCTAATAGCTACTGCATACCACAACTCCCTGGTCAGGCCTTTCTTGAATCTCCAGGCACTGTCCTCTGGTGCTCTGACTAAGCTCTCTGCGAACCTACTGAGCCTAGTAAACTCGGAAGTGTACTCCGCGACCGTCATAGTCCCCTGCTGCAGCACCTCGAACTGCATCCTCAGCTCATCCCGCTCTATCTCTGGAAAGAACTTCTCCTTGAACAGAGTTTTGAAATCTGTCTAAGACACATGGCGCTCCGTCAACTGGGGGTCCTCCCGGTACCACGCTCTCGCCAAGTCAAAGAGTCGCATGCTGGCCACCCCCACCTTCGTGTCATCCAGAATATTTGCCATCCTCAAGGTCCTCTCCGCATTCTCTAGCCATTCGTCTGCATAGACGATACCCCCATTGCCCCAAAAGTCCATCGGGCCGAGATTCTGGTATTTCTTGGCAGTCCCTGGTCTCGGTGTTGCTGGTGCTGGAGGTGCTACTGGTATTGGTGCTGCCGGCTCTCTGGTCCTGAGTGCATCCATGACCGTAGCTCGAAACTGCACAGCCTGATGGTCTGTACCTCCAGGAACTGCTGGAACATGGCCATCACCTGGGTGCCATTAATTATCATCGTCGGAGGCAGCGATGGAAAGATAGGAGGCGCTGGTGGAAGCTGATCTGCCTGAACGTCTGGTGCGGGCTGCTTCGAACCGCCTGTAACTCCAGAACCGCCTGTAACTCTGGGATGATCTGCGGCCTTCCTCGTAGTGACCATCTGCATTAAAAGAAAACTTCGTTGAATGACAAACCCTAAAACCTAACAAACAATATTTTTATAACAACAAAGTACCTGATAATCCTGTTAAACCTAATATACCCTTATTTCCCGATTTTTCTATGCTGTGATGAGTTTTCCTTAGTCTAACAGGTTCCCCAATAGCACTTTATAGCCTAAGTGCCATTAGGACAGACTTGCATGGGCCACCACTAAAAACATGTCACGACCCGCTCTCGAATAATCGGATACGAGTCGGACACGCTCAGCCTTCGTCGATGGACACGACGAAGTAAGCTGTACAATACTAAGAAAAACTCCAAGATACAAGAAATATAAACCACCACAGCTGCTATACATGTTCCCAGAATCACCACAATCCACAAGTTAATTATATAATATCATTCGAAGACAAATCCGGTAACATGAATAAAAATTATACAATCCTGAAATTCTCAATACAATACATGATGAAATCCTCTAAAAATAAATCTAAGAAAAGACCTAACTATAACTATGAAATTCTAAGTCCATCCTGAGGTACAACTCTATCCTGGCTTCGAGCTCTGGCCCATGAAGAAGATACAACATCCCCAAGTAAACCTGTAACGATCCTGTCAGGAAAAGAGCAAAGTACAACCCCGACAAGAAGCTCTGAACAATGTAAACTGAAATGCATGAAAAGAACCACAAGATGAACCATAGTACCAGACAGGAATATGAAACTGTAGTACAGGAAATAAACGATGAACTGTAGTACCGAATCCAGAAACAATGAACTATACTATCAGTGTGACATGCATTTGAAATAACTATCAGAGTATATGACCGGCTGGGTAAACAGTGAACAGTGAACAGTGAACAATGAACAATGGAACGGCTTAGAGTCTCACGTGCACGGTATGAGACCTAAGATATTAGTCAATGCCTAGCTAAAATAGGATTGGTCACATATCTGTAGTATTTCTCCACCCCAATATACAAGTAAGAACAATGAACTATGAACGATGAACAATGAACGATGAACGATGAACAGTGAACAATGAACAATGAACAATCGTGTGTACAACGTGTCAACATGAGAACATGAAGCAAGACAGAAAATATAGAGTAAAGAGTTCGAGCCGGTGTACTTGCCTTGCTCAGGGTGATCAAATGTGGGGTGGACTGCTGAATATCCTCCTGTTAAATGATTCTACAAGTTGATAAGTCAACAAATAAAGGTAGGTACTTCTAGTCTAAAAAGGTCACTAACAAATCTTTGGTTTTAAACTTGCTAACTCTAACCCTACCTTTATATGAAAAATAGTATCTATACATGTTCTAAACATGAAGTAATATATCACCAATCCTACATTTGCATTGTAGGCATCCAAAGACAGGGAACTTGAACCTAAGTTCAGTTTACTAGTTAGAGTCTAAATTTGTCTATCTCAAACATTAATTTGAAACACAAAACTCATAGGATATGGATGAATATAACTTAGACAAGAGTAATCAATGGGTAAAACTGACCAAGTATAAAGGTAATCACCCATCCCAGTCAATTTAAATCTGAATAGGACATTCTACAATACAGTCCAATATTGATACCAGTCCAATATACTCTGTATCCTGAGATATAATTCTCAGGTTGATAATACACCAAGTCTACAGGTTTAATCAAAATGCTGAAATAAAAGATCTCAGTTCAGATATCAACATTCCAATCCCCTGCTACTAGAGGCATTTCCCCCTCCCACATAGTTAGCTAACATGCCAACTGAGAAAAAGTTCTATTATTCTAAAAATTAGTTATCACTCCAACAGGATTCAACTCTGTCTATGCAACCTAACATCAAGTCAGTCCTAGGTATAGTCAAAATCAATCCCAATGTATATTCGAATATCAGTCTAACTAATCCGAATTTTATGACTTGTGGTTTGATCTCCCAGGTCTAGGAAATTCAAATCCTATCTGAGAATTTACAAGTCTCAATCCTTAACAGGAATGAGAACAATTTTAGTCCAGGTTTGATAACTTCTGTCCAGACCATAGTCTTCATGCTAACCTATCAAATCCTAATCATCCATGGTTATTAATTCGTAGTCTAACCCTTAAATGGGTGGCTCTGATACATCCTGTCACTTCTCGTTCCCAGAATACGTATTCTAAATACATGTACTGCTGGAATGTATTCATTTAATATTTATCATGTATTGTTCTGTATTTAAATTCCTTTAATTTCCTGCTAATTATTTTCTGTATTTTATTTTTGTATTTTACTTTCTGCTTTTATACTCTGCTTTAGCTTTGTTTTGGGTTCGGCTTGAATTGGTTTAATTATGTTGGTTTATCATGAACCGAAACAAACCCCCACCTACCACCACCCCTTCATTTAAAGCCCAAACCCTTTCTCTCTCCCTTCATTACTTCTTCTCATTACTCTTCTTCTTCCTCATAACTCTTCCACCAACCTAGAAGAGATAGGCAAGTGCCAACTTGCTTCTTGATGGATCTCTATTTTTGTTGTTTCATTATCTTCCTCTCAACATTCTAAGACACTTTAGTGCTTGGCATTTTCAATTCCTATGGCTAAATTCTTCTAGATCTAAGTTTATAGTATTTTCGGATTTCTTGGGTTTTGATCTATTTAACATTGTTATTTCTAAGTTTTGATGGTTCTATGTTGTAGGAAATTTCGTTCTACCCCATTTTGACCTATGGAAGTCCAAATTTGGACTTACAGTGAAGGTTTTATGGAGCTTGGAAGCCAAGGGTTCCATGACCATCCTTCTCAGGTTTTCTGAGAAGATGGGTCTCCACTTTCTCAGCCGCATGAGAAATCTTTATTTCTCAGCCGCATGGAATTTTATTTCTCAATCTTTATTTCCCATAGCATGAAATCTTTATTTCCCAACCGCATGAGAAACCTTTATTTCTCAGCCGCATAAAATTTTATTTCTCAATCTTTATTTCCCACAGCATGAAATCTTTATTTTCCAACCGCATGAGAAATCTTTATTTCTCAGCCGCATGAAAAATCTTTATTTCTTAGCCGCATGAAATTCTATTTCCCACAGCCGCATGAGAAATCTTTATTTCCCAGCCGCATGAGAAATCTTTACTTCTCAGCCGCATGGAATGTTATTTCTTAGCCGCATGAAATTTTATTTCTCAATCTTTATTTCCCACAACATGAAATCTTTATTTTCCAACCGCATGAGAAATCTTTATTTCTCAGCCGCATAAAAAATCCTTATTTTTCAGCCGCATGAAATTCGATTTCCCACAGCCGCATGAAATCTTTATTTCCCAGCCGTATGAGAAATCTTTATTTCTCAGCCGCATGGAATGTTATTTCTCAGCCGCATGGAATTTTATTTCTCAGCCACGTAAAATCTTTATTTTCCAGCCGCATGAGATTTTATTTCCCAGCCGCATGAGATTTTTATTTTCCAGCCGCATGAGATTTTATTTCCCAGCCGCATGAGATTTTTTATTTCTCAGCCGCATGAGATTTTATTTTCCAGCCGCATGAGATTTTTATTTTCCAGCCGCATGAGATTTTTATTTCAATAATTGATCATGAGATTAATAATTTATCATGCGTTCCTAGATGGAACTAAGAGACTGGCTAGTTGTCTTATTGAATTAAATGGAATAAGACACGTTCATATTTGCGATCGATTGACCAATCCCGAATATTGACATATAGATACATGCAGGCTACAATTTATTTATTTATTTTACGAAAGCAGCATGTGTACTTTATGGTCAAGGCATGATTATTCCGTGGTTAGTTTTAATTGTTGCATTACGCTATGTAAGACCTACAACCTAACCGCACGGGTATCGTTGTAGAGTTGGGCATATCGTACCTTATACGGAAGTACTTATTCTGAAATGACCATGATCCACGGCATGAGATTTCGCTTAACATAGAGGCTACTAAGTTAAATAAAATAATGATTGCATGGAGAGAATGGATTTCCGAGTTCTTACATGGCAGCCTCTTTGGGACTATTAGCGCCCAACAGGCCGGCTGGTTCCCACAGATACTGCAAATCTGCCACACGGGCAGGAAGCGGTATCTGCTTATATTATTGTATATTGTATATTGATGACGGGCGTCCCGCTGGGACTCGTCTAATTTATGATTGGCGCAATTGATTGATTGGATAGACTAGCCTTGCTTGCCCATAGTAAGAACTGGGAAATCCTTATTGCATATTTCCAGGATAACTTGGAACTCACAGTAGCAAGCCGTAGTAGTTGAATGGCCGTTTAAATTGATTTGTTTGTGTACTGTATCTCCTCTGTTACCTAACTGAGATGATCAGAATGTCAGGATATGACGTGCCAACTTCTGTCCTTGTTTGGTTGTGAGGTTGGTTCGAAGTGTCGTGATACTATGTGAATCCCAGTAGAAAGCAGAGATCTATTTATCATATTTTTTCATTACTGGCTTTTATCGTGCTTCCTTGCGGTACTTGCTATTAGAGGTCTAACCTCTCTGGTTTTGTATGGCCAGATTTAGAGCCGGTTCCCGAGGACTCAGCTTACTTCCACCTCCAAGATGGTCAATACTAGAGGAATGATCGCAGGAGGACTCGAGTGGGTTCCTTACTTCCCCATTCGTTTTGTTAATTACTTTACATTTTGCCGTTTGGCACCGACATGTTACTCGGATAGTCTTGCACTTACTTTTACATAATTGTAATTAAGTCAGACTGCAGCTGATAACAATTGTGTATATGTTGCTATATCATCTGGCTATGTTTTGAAAAGCCAGATCTCAAGAACATTTTGACTAAGCGTTTGGGACGCCTTATTGCTTTATCTTAAATGTTCTCTGTTATTGCTTCTTGTTTGAATGATTGAGACAATAGATGTGAAGTAACCATAGCGAGACTTTCATGTAGTATGCACCCCCTTGTCTTTTAGACAGCATTGATCGTATTATACGGTATTCATCTATCCGTAATATGTAGCTGGCTGAGTCATTCCCCCGCTCTCCAGTATTCTGGTTCTGGGGCGTAACACATCCTACCACAGGTTGAGGCAAAGTAGTTCTCAGCAGGCATGGGGTCATTTAGTTCAACAGGACAAACCTTCCACACAGGTTTGTGTAAACCAAATCACCAAGCCTATGAAACCACTACATCTTAACCACCAATCTAGTAATCTAGTCTGGGTATCACTGATACAGTGGTTCAGTTCTAAGCATAACTGAAACACGAACTAGCACAACATCAGTCCAAGGTAAATCAGATATTAGTTCCATGCCCATATCTAAACATCAGTTCAAAAATTCATAAACTTGATATGATTTCCAGGTTCAACTTCTCTAGATAATTGAACTCTAGTTCAGCTTAGACTGAACAGTCTACTACAACTGACAGTTAAAGCCATCAAGTATCAGTCTCAATCGGGACTGATACAAATCAATTTGTGTTAGGATTTCATCAACACCTTAATACCAACAGTCTCAGAAAATCCTGATTTATTCCTGGGTTTACTCATTCACACAAAATTGCTAAATCCTAAATCATGGTTCAACTTGTTATCATAAAATCAAAGAACAGAACGTACTATATAATAATCTAATTAATAATACTATCATGAATCTCACACTATTCAGATCTGATAATGATTATTGATTCAAAAGATTCAATTAAGCTATTCCATCTCCAATTGATCCTGCCTACACAGATTTGGGAGATCAACTTCTACTCGTAATTTGATTTGAAAACACCATCATAGTAAAATGACAAATTCTTAATAGTTAGGTTTTACCTGATCGAGATGGTCAAGAACAACTTGGCTGATGGTTCACTAGATCCAGATGATCAATCTTCAAAGAATATAATCAAACAACAAGAAGAACTGGTATCACAACTAACTCTTACATCTAGAGTAACCGAAATCTACAGCACAGGGATTGGATACTCACTGTGGTGTCCAGCAAGAGATCCCCAAGCATTCCAGGTCAAAAGAAATTTAAGGAGTTTTCTTTTAAAGAAGGATTAAATCTGACACAACCATTTCGTTCGATCATTCACCAAAATCACAAGAAAACAGAGTTGTTCTTATGATAGACAATCTCACCTCTTAATCCAATGAAGATCCTGCCAGAAGAGATCAGGACACGAGATGACTAGATCAGGACACGAGAAGTTTCTGAAATGGATTTGAAATGTTCAAAATCAAATAGATTTGTCCGCTGGATTAGAAAGAGCAAGAAGAAAATGGAAGATTTAATACCAGTACTTGGAAAACCGTTGAGACACCTCCAATGCCATGGCTGCACTTCTAGGTTTGGATTGGGGAAGAAGAAAGGGTCCTCTCTAGAATTTGCTTGCAGTGTGAAGAAGAAAAGAGGTCTGTGTGTTCTTAAATAGGCAGTGGTGGAAAGGAATTAGAGGGAAGGAAATGGGATTGTTGGCACATGGCCTGCTGTCAGAAACGGTTAGAGGGAAGAATCGCAGGCTCGTTGAGAATTTGAATTCTCAATTGATTTGAGAATGACATTGTAATGCAAATCACAGTAGCCATCCAAAGGAGGAGGAGGCCCATGAAGCAGGGTCCAAGAGAATAGCCCAAGGCTTGAAAGCTATGTAATGAAAGGAAATTTTACTCCTAATTATTAACAGGACTTAATGATATGGTTGGACTTCCTGTACTGGCCCAACCCTATGGTAGGTTTACATGACATGAAGCCCATAGTTAAAATAATAACTAAACCTATATATATCTTCACCTATATTAAATATAATAATATTCCCAAATCATTTAATTAATAAAAATTTAAAAATTTCAATATTTGGAAAGGTGGAGTTACACACGTCCTCCAAATCTAACAAACTTTATATGAAAACAAGCCAGAACGACACCACGAGTCTACAGGTAGTGTCAGAAATTGAATCCAGAGTCCCGGGTTCAAAAATTGAATTTTACAAGTGCAACATTAAGAATTCGAACGGCCAACTTTGACGTCAAATTCGACCGACCTAACAAGCTCAAACTGAAATAAAATCTAAAGAGGACAGGAAGAGGGTTATACCAGCTGTGCACCGGAACCGACGGCGCACCAAACGAAGCTGCTACGGCGAAGATACGACCCCGCGAAGTTGGCGTCGCAAAACTGTCCAAAAAAAGTACAAATTAAAACGTCAACTTAGTGGCCGATTTTGAGGTATCAAACGATAAAATTTACGGTTCAAACTTGACAGAGGTGAAGGGGGATATACCGAGATTGCGATGGGGCAAATAGTTCGCCGATCCAACAGTCGGATCTCCCAGAAAATTTGCACGAAGTCGTTGTCCCGAGACGCGAATTCTGAAACCTTCCTGCGCGCGCGTCGACGGAACTCCGTGCAAAACGCACGAATCGGGTGTTTCTCGTGCCGGGGACGGGAGAGAAAGTCACAGGGGCCTGTCCGGGGGTTCGTCGGAGTGGGTGGTGGTCGACCACGGCGGCCATGGCCGGCGGCGGCGGCGTTGCACCGCGCGGCCAGGCGCGACTGCCATTGCTGCCCGCTGCTGTTGTAACAGTAGCTGCTGCTGCTGCCATTGTGGTGGCACGACGGCGCAGCCAGGGCACGGCGGCGGCCAGCCAAGCGACGGCGAGGGTGGTGGCACGGTGAGGAGGAGAAAAGAGTGAGGAGAGGTGGTGGTTCGGTGGGGTGGTGATGGCGATGGTGATAGTGGTGTGTGGTTGAAATGGAGAAGAAGGAGGAGGGGAGGAGTTGCTGAAGAAGGAGTGGAGAGGAGCTCAGCCATGGGTCTGCCAAGCATGGGCTGTCGGCCATGGCGTGGCTTGATGTTGCTGGTGATGGTGGTGTGTTTGTTTGGGGTGGAGAGAGAAAATAAGTTGTGTGTGTGTGTGATATTAATGAGAGAGGGAGAGAGAGAATGTGAGATAGAGATGGGGGGGTTGCTGTGAGGTGTAAAGAGAGAGAGGTGTGGTGTGAGAGAGAAGAGAGAGAGAGTGTAGGAGATGTATATATGTATAATATTATATACAAAATATAAATGGAGAGAGAGAGAACTAGATATATTATTAGATAGAGAGGGGAGACAGAAAATGAAGAGAGGGGAGGTCGGCTGACCACATGGTGGGGATGATTTTGTGTGTGTGGAGAGAGAGTGTGATGTGAGGATTTAAATGTAGAGAGAGATAGAGAGTATTATATATATATGTATATATATATATAATAGAGAGAGAGAAAATAAGATATTTTAAAATAGGAAAAAGAGATAAATTATGAGGAGTATCTGGATAGTCATGATAGGGATCACATAAAATCTGGTTGGGCGTTGGATCAGGTTCGGTCAAGTTTGGACAAGCTTGGGGCCAAGATTTAATTAAAATAATAATTTTAAACTATTTAAAATCATGGACGAAATTGGAGCACAAGAAAAATCAGTTCGATGGCGCACAAGTGGCACGTGCCTAGTAGACTCAAAACAGCCCAGGGCTATATATTGGATCGACTGGATTGGATCGATGTCGGGTCCCGAAATTAAATGGAAAATTAAATCTGGTTTTACGGTAGATAATTAATTGGCCTAAATTGACCCGAAAGTTGTGCGAAGAAAATGAAGCACAAGATGGTGTGTCTGAGTGGGACACGAAGGTCATGGGTGAAGAGCATCTCGAGTAGATCATGCATGGCAAGTTAGTTCTGAGAAAATGACTGGTCTGGTGCTCCTAAATTAAAAGTCACAGTAACGTGCATATGATGATCAAGGAAAAGAGTGGGAATTCAATTAATAATTAAATGGTCTAAATTGAACCGAACTTGCGCGAAGCAAAAAAGAGTACAAGGGAACAAGTTCGAGTGGGACACGATATATCAATATGAAGATAATCTCGTCTACTACAAACTTCAAGAAGGACGTTTTCAGAGACTGGCATCCCTGATGCTCTAGAATTCCAAGTCACGGTAAAGAGCATTTAAAGATCAAAAATTAATTAAATAAAAAGAATTATCGAGAATAAATCATTTAGAAAATTCAAAAATAAATCCCGGAAATTCAGGGAGCTTACATCCTACCCACCTTATAAAAATTTCGTCCTCAAAATTAAAGGTTGGTAGTGGGGTTAAAACATGATAGAAGATTTAGGCAATATTTTAGGCACGATCCAAGATTGACGAGTTTCGCACGATCAAGAAAATTAATTTAAAATTGTTCAGACACGATGAGGGATTTGGCACGATAGAATCATGATACAAACAAAATTATTTGTGCGTGATTTCAGAAATAAGTCAAGTTATTGGGGCACGATTTAGATATGACAACGAAATCAAAACTTGAGCTTCGTCCGGTTACAATCGAGTCAAACATTGATTAACAGGATTTCAGCTCGATGAAATTAGATTTAGGGTTAAGATTATCAAGATCATGAAAATCAAAATTGGATAGTCGAAATCTAAAACAAGGCTAAGAGAAGCAAATGGAGAGAAAAATTTGAGTATAGCACGATTGAGAGATAGAATTGATAGAAATCAGATTATAGGTCACCTAAGCATGATCAAGATCCAAGTTCAGTTGTGAATGACGAATAAATCATGAATTCAAAATCAAGGTCTTAAAAGCATAATTTAGAAGCAAGATGATATACATAGTTATGATCGTTAAAATTACGATCAAGGAACTCCAAGTTGCCTTAGTCACGCTAGATCATCTAGGCATGATTAAGCACAAGAAAAATTTAGATACAATCAGAAAATCAAATCAAAGTCGAAAAGAGTATAGGCACGAGTGTTTTAAAATCCAAACATGCTCAAAATTGAATCTTAATACGATCATAGATACGGTCAACTCAACCTTGGTCAAAAGTATAACGGTTTAGGCATGACCAACATGAGAGTCCGGCATAATCAAGGATAGTATGAAGCCTAATCGTGATTGGAATAGAATTTAGTCATTTGCCAGAATTGAATCGAAAGTTTAAAGCACGAGTGATGTTTGCATTGTCCAATCACTATAAAAATAAATAATTTAGTCTCAGCACGATTTAAATTGATCAAGTTTTGAGTAAATTAGAATTTGGGCAAGATGGAGAACAAAATCAACGAAGTCTGGACCCGAGCATCTAAGAAGGAAATCATATCACAATGGAATTCGAAACCATTTAAGTTTAATCAACAATCAAGACTCTTTGGCACGATAAACTAGACAACCAGAATCGATTGGTCAATCAGAGAGGATCAATCTCACGATATCAAAATATAATAAACAAATCAAGGATGTAGAATTAAATTGCTTCTGTTATCATAGAAACCAGAATATGGGATCGTAGGAGGAAGCCGGGGTAATCGTCTCGCTCTGCTTCGACTACTACCAACAATGTCTACTCCGAGACGGATGATTACGATACTTTTTCGATTTCTCCCAAGATAAAAAGATATGAAAATTTTAAAATTTTTAAGGTTTTCAAAGTATGGCTGACAGAAGTAGATACGAGATAGGAAATTGGTGGAATCAAGACATAATTGATCAAGACGGAGGAAGTAAGGGTAAGATGAGGAAATCATCATGTGATGAGGAAGAGAAAAATGGGAAAACAGAAGTAATAGTAGGAACTGCTCTTGCCCAATAGGTTAAAACAAGTGAATCAATTTAAGATACGATCTGATAACCATACTCGTCTATCCCAAATCATGTTGCCAGAATTCTCGCCACGCCAGTAAGCATAACGGTAACAAACAATGAAGTCCATAACTATGGTATACACCCTATAATCATGTCATCTAGATTCCTTACCACGCCAACCGGTATGGCTGCAAGAGAATCTAAATGACATAACTAGGATAGTATATCCAAATCGGGCTCTATGTCCTTGTCTCTCTAGCTAATATGACTGCGATGAATTCTAAACTCCATAAATAAAGTAGACACTTACTGTTCTTCTCGTCCTCGTCCAAAATACGTTTATCAGGATATCTTAACTCAATTCTTAAAAGAATTATCCAAAACAAAATCAAAGATCAACAACGAATATTTAGATTTAAAATTCAACAACAAGTCAAGGGTAAGTTAATAGAAACAACGGAAACAACTTCCGAGATAGGGTTCAAAGAAAAATCTTAGGGAAAGTCCCGAGGGTACTACCTAGGTCAAGATAGAAAATGGTGGAATATAATCTAAAACAAACCTCGACCATGATACGAGGTTGGTAAATCATATTCTCTCCCCAACCTAGATGATATACAAGTTCAACTTATACCTTCCCTCTGGGGTCCACAAACTCATCCCAAGAAGGAATAAAGTTTGGTACGGACAGATATTTCAGAAATCAGGACGAATGGAAACAAGTGGGAAAAGATTTGAAAGCCTTCGAAATAAGATTTCCAGGGGTCATCTCTGGAATCTACCAAGAGTTCCTAATATGTGACTGAGTTCCAAATCCTAAAATATGCCATGACTCAACCTTAATCCTAGGGCAGGCTCGCAGTAGCACAGATAAGCTCAACTACTACCACGACTTCGCATTAATTGCAAAGACTGACCTGCATGGGCCACCACTAAAAATGTGTCACGACCCGCACCCGGATATACGGGTACGAATACGTGGGCCACGCCCAGCCTACGCCGCAGTATCGGCGGTAGAGTGCTGTCAAGTATCCTAAACTAACTACAACATCTAAAGATCCATAACTAGAAATGTACTCATGTCACCTCACGAAAACTAAGGAAGATAAGACAAGAATAATAACAATATCACTAGAACAACTAGAATCTACAAGGATCATAAGACAGGAAAATAAAGAAGGAACAACAAGACTAACTAAGGATAACTACCAGGCAACTCACATAGAAGAATAGTGAGATCTACCTCAGCTAGCAACATCATGAAGTCCAATACTGAGGGCGCAACTACTCCTAAAATTTTGTCAACATATCCAGTCAGGATGAAACGAGCACAAATCTCAAATAACAGTTCTAATTATACGATATTGAAAATATAGCAGTAAATAGAGAGAATATACAAGAAATTATGAAATGTACATGTGAGTATCATGGCAAGGTAAGCTGTAAATCTAGAGCTAGGACAAGACAAGTAAAACTGATCATGGCATGTACAAGAATCAAGAATCATCTATCTAAGTGTGTGAGTACTAGCTACAACATGTGGCCGGCTTGGGTCTGCACAAGGTCTAATGATCCGGCCAATCATACGTGGAGTGTAGGATTGGCTATCCAACAAGGTCTACAAGAATAAATAAGGTGGATAATGACCACACATCTACACTAATACTCCCCGTCCCCGACCAGTATAGTGGATCCAACCATGACACATCATGACACGCGATTCTCCGAGAGGGTAGCTAGCCTTCGCAGGAATCATGTCTATACAATGCACAAGGAACAAGAAAGACTTGCACAAGATATACCAAGAAAAGCGAGGAATAACATCTCATGACGGGATCCAGAGAAATACTAATCCGTGTGAACAATGTGTCAAGAGAACAAGGGTATCTACACTAAATACAAGAAACATAAACGATATCATAAAACAGAAATATTATCAGATAATGTACTCGCCTACGATCTGGTAGAATATGTCAACTGAGTCCTAGAACAGTGCCTCGAGGACCTATAGGTGAAATATTGTATCAATATAAGGGTTTGGAAGTAAAATCAAGTCATACCAAGTCAAACTAGGTCAAGACAAGTCAAAGCAAGTCAAACTAGGTCAATCTAAGTCAAGGGTTGACTTACAGTTGACTTCTGGTCAACTCTGGTCAACTCTGGTCAACCCTAGGTCAACTCGGATCAACTTGACTAATGTTGTATAACAGTTGACTTTGGGCCCACTTTCAACTTTGGTTCAGTTCTAGTCAATTGTAGGCTACGGTTGACTTTGGTCAATGTAGCACCCAGTTTCCCAAATGAGAGTAATTTTGAAATTTTGTGTTTATAATTACTTTAATAATGATATTTAATTTATGATATGATTTTTGGTGTTTTTAAATCATTTTAAAATTATTTAAATCAATGACTTGTGGTTTTGACGTTTTGCTAGTGAAACCCTAGAGATTGTTTGACCTAGAGCCTAACCATGCGATTATGATATTTTAATGTCATTTTTGGCCTAAGAATATTTTTTGCATTTGACCTCTTTGAATTATTTTGATATTATTTTATTATTTATGATATTGTTTTGGGATTATTTGAGTCGGGTTCGAATTTTAACTCAATCCGACTTGAAACAGGGACCCGGGGGTAGTTTGACTCTAGTGGGACCCACATACTAGTTAGGCATGCCCCACATGATATTAATTTTAGTCCATATGATAGAAATATTTTAGTTAGAGGTTAGACTAATTATTATGGATAAGGTTAGTGTGATTAGAGACTTTAGAATGACTAATTTAGCCCCAACCAATTTGCCCTTTCCTAATACTCATAGAATAGGTTAGTGGGGGCATTTTGGACCTTACCAGAATAGGACAAATAGCCCCATATGGCCAGCCACTTTGGGAGAGGATAGGCTCAAGTTCATTTCATTATTCTCATCCACACTCTCTCTCTTGTTCTTCTCCAAATTCCTAGAGAGCAATCCCTAGCAATTTCTCCACCAAATCCTTCCATTTCACCACCAAATCTTCTTCTTTCCTTCTCCATTCTAGCCAAGGAGGAATCTACCCAAGTTTGGGAGGATTCGGAGCTCGTTCGTGTCCTTTTGGAATCTCTACGTGTCGGTGTCGCTCCGGGAAGGCTTTTCTTCGATTCGATCTACCGGAAGGTATAAATTCCTTCTCCTTTTCATTTTCTCATGCATATAGGTTTATTTTGAACCCATAGGAATGACCTCCATGGTTGTATCTCCATTTGTGTCCATTTCGTGTCCATTTGGAGGTCATAGGAGTGTCCTTTGTGTTGTGGTTGTGTCCATGTGGGAAAATTCCAAATTTGGACACACTATGTGTTGTTGTTATGTATGAATGAATTATTACATGTTTAATCTCATATTTTTGTATTGGAGATGTGTTCTATAGTGTCTCATATATATATATTAGTGTAGAGAGTGAGTTCTTGATATATTATGTTATATACTTGTGCTCTTTTGTCTCAAACTACCTAAATCCGTCATGATTTTTATCCACGTTTTTAATGTCAGCCCTAACTTAGAAATGTCATAACTTCTAGCTCAAAGCTCGGTTTAATCTCCCGTTTTTAAAAAAAAAGCGTATTGAAGTTAGCTTTCCAAAAACATGTATTAATAGGCCTAATTCTCTCTGTAACTTTCTGGAGAATTATTTGAGTATCAGCTGTACGAAAGACAAATGCGTTCTCGGTGTTTTCGCGATTTCGGGAGTTTTCGGAAACGAAAACGCGATTCGTTTGAAGTTTCGGAAAGCTAACACATAGATCTATAACATAATTTAATACTAGATTTTAATTCATGCTGAGATGGTACAGTATTGATTATTAGTAGGAGTTACTATTCGGCATATGCATTTTGTGCACCCTTGTGTGTAATATAATGTTCTATTTGATTTTAACCCATGTTAATGTATATATATTATGTAATTAAATAGAGAATGCAAGCATGAGTAAATGGTTAAATAAATGATGTATGAGGTGTAAGTATCATATCTAATGTAAGCATGTATAAGTATGGCTTGTAATGAATATGTAGGTTCCATAGTATGTAATGTATGGTGCATATAGTAGTACAAGAGAATAAATGAATGATGAATGAATGCAAGCATGAATGTAATATAATAATAGATGTAATGTATACAATATACAAGTTAATGAGATGTAATATTCTATGTTAACACAAATCCTATATTACCTCATGTACCCCTTACACTATGTTGACACTATCACACTTGACACTTTGTTCACTTACACTTTGATACTCTTTGATATGTATACACTATGTATGCCCATTTAACCCTCAGTTGCCCCTTTGCCATGTTCACATACACACACATAGCCTCTTAAGTAAGTATTTATGAATATAGTTAACTTAGCTATGTATGTATATTATATATATGTTAGCATATTATGTTGTAATATATAAGTTTATATAACTATTTGAAATGCCATGATTATAGACCTAATGTTGAATACCAATATATGCATGTGTATATATGTGTAGACATATATAGCTTAAAGTAATAGATTACCTAGTGTATATCCAATGTGAATTCTTGCCTATTTGAGTATTGAATAATTGCATGCTATATAGAGTTGGGTGTATGTTGGCTTGTATAGCCTTGTATTGATGTGTGCTTGCTAGGATAGTCTTGGTTAGGCCTAGTAAGACTTACTGGGTTAGGACATGACCTAGTTTGGCCTAGTTTGACTAGTGCAGTTGACCAGAGTTGACCAAGGGTTGACTTTGGCCTAGTTTGACCTAGATTCATGTAGAATGCATTGTAGTGCTTTATATTACCCTTCTGGACATGTTGTGACTTGTGCTGTTCTAATTAGGAGCCAGACACCTCTCCTCGGACAGTATCTTTACCTTGGACATTCAGATATCAGGCGAGTACATTCTCTGATCATTTTATATCCTGTTTAGAATTATTTTCCTGCTTTAAATTACTTTACTTGATACTGTCACGTTGGTCACACGGATTGGTACTATATGGATCTTTTTATGAGATGTTATCCCCCTCGGGAGCATCGGATACTGCATGTTTTGTGCGTTTCATGAATCATCACGTATCTCTATGCTTCCTCTGATTCACGAATCGCTTGTGACATATGTACTCTCATGTTCACAGAGCCATCATGAATCACCTTCACGTATCACTCATTTTATGAGCCATATGAAGTTTTACGAATCTTAACATAACTTGAACAGATCCTTGTGTATTGATTGGGGATGGGGGAGTAGAAATAGACATGTGAATATTATCCAAGTAGCTGTAGTCATGAATCACTCTCTTAGCTGTAGTCATGAATCTCCTATGCCATTCACATGTTTATATTTTACTCTGACTCACTAGTCACTATTAGTTCTCTATGTATAGTAGATATTTCTATTACAGTTCTCTTTCTCTGTTTACATACTGTATTTCCTTCAGATCCTGTATCTTACTTTACTGCATGATTATATTTTCTAACCTGCTATGATCTGTTGAGATGTACTATGCTCGCTCCAGTCCTGACTGGACCCGTTGATAAATTTTACAGATAGCCTGGAGGTTGCCTGCTAGCCTAGAGGAGACAGTAGAGGTTGCATAGATAGCTAGGATTTTTGCTTATAGTTTATTTTCAGTCATCTTGAGTTGTATTTATGGATTACTGTATTTGAGTTTTGAGATGTATTCTGAGTTTGTATCTTAGACACTTAGACTTCTATCTGCTGTATCTCTTTTGGATTTCATGTTTTATCTATCTTCCTTTATGCTTTACCTTAGATGTGATTGAGTTTACATTCTGCTATGTCACCCCCATTCGGAGAGTATAAACTGTTTAGTCTTATACTGTTAGATGCATTGAGACCTAGGACAGCGTTCTACCGCCGACACTGCGGCATAGGCTGGGCGTTGTTACGTTCTCGTGCCCTAACTCTAGGGTGCGGGTCGTGACACGTTTTTAGTGGTGGCCCATGCAGGTCGAGATTCGCTTTAGTGCGATTTCGTAGTAGCGCAACGACTTAGTTGTACTACTACGAGCCTGCTATAGGATATATAAATTAAGATGTTAGGATGAGAGGATACTCAATCACTGTTAGGATTCCTTGAGAGATTCCTGGGATGACCCTTGAGAATCTCATTTGAATTCCGATTTAAACTCCTTTTCCTTATTTTGATTCACCTTTTTCCTTGATTTGAATTTGATTTTGTGGATTCATTGTAGAACTTTGAATCCTGGTATTAGTTGATAATTTTGATAAAATTTTGTAGTTGTTAATTTAATTTTGTATTTAGATTAATATTTTCAAATCTTAGGTACTCAATCACACTTATGATTCTTTGAGAGATTTCTGGGACGACCCCTGAGAAACTCATTTTGAACTTCAATTGGAATTCCTTTTCCTCTTGTTTGGATTCACCCTCATTCCTTGCTATTGAATTTAAGCTTGATGGGTTCCTCTCGTTTGAACCAATGAGAAGGAACATATCTTCATTATTCTTTCTCGCCATTATTCCCTTGCATTCTTATTTACCTCTTATCTTAAACTCTGTCTCATTACATTAATTACCCATATCTTGTCGTCCCTACCAGATGTACTTTGAAACCCTTGAATCTTCGTATCTTTTGTATGGGGAAGGCTAAGGAAGTGACGTAAATTATGTAGCTCAGAGAAGACGTAACTGGTTATCAGATGACTAAGTCGATCTTCATTATTTTTGTGCATTAATTACCACCTCTTGAACTCCCACTTTCTAATTGAGATCCATGACGTTCCTTATCGTGACTTTGATATTCGGAATGTAATACTAGCTGTTACCCTCCAACAAATCTTATATGCAAGACCTAGACGAGCTCACCTTCGTGTAGGTATATCATGTCCCACTAAAACCCATTTTTTTGTACTCTATTTTCTTGATATAATTTTCTGGTCAACTGGCTAAACTATAACCTCTACCATTATACTAAATTTCTTCTTATTTTAATTAGAAATCCAGCATTGACTCAATTCTTTCGACCCGACATGTGATGGTGTTCTGCTTGTTTCCTTAGATGCTTAACCTTGTACCTCATCTGATTACTTGACCCGTTGGTTAAGAAACTTGGACTATATAATTCCTTTCATCATTACCACCCTTATATCTTGTGCTGCTAAATTAGCCTTAGTTTTGCAGGCTTATCTATTTTCGAGCTTGGTCATGACATATTTTATTGGGTGGCCACCCACTAACATATTGTCTAATCAGAACCGGTACATGATGGTCTGATCAACCTATTGTACTTTGGTTCGCTTTTTCATGTATCAATCTATGAGAATGGAGACATAGTTAAACTTGACCCTAGAGTCTCATTCGCGACAGCCTTGACAATTCTCCTTGAAATCTTTCCATCGCCTATGAACCTCGTATTCGTATTCAGTCAAATTAAATTTAATTATGACCTGAACCTCCATCATTGGATGTGTCACGCCCCAGAACCAGAATACTGGAGAGCGGGGGCAGACATAGCCAGCTATGTATATTGAAATAGAATACATCTCAACTATACGATCACGGCTGTCTAGATATGAGAGTTTACTACAAGCCAGCAGTCTCTTAAGGTCAAGCCTATTGTCTCAATCTCAAGCAATTAACAGAGTTACAAGATATTAGAGCATCAAATATATATATATAAGGCGTCCCAAATATTACATATTGGATGATCATGAAGCTAGTCGTACAAAATGATGGGACTAGCAAGAGTTCAGTCATACATGATCAACCCTAGGATTTGTTAATCATGTTTACAGCCCGTAGGCAGACAGTAAGTAAATGTGCATCGAGCTAACATGTGCTCGTCGGCTAAACGCCTCAAAAGAATAAATTTACATATAAGTGGGTGAAACAAAAAGGGAAAACCCACTCGTAGCCCCGGTTCCTTCTAGTGTTCACCATTGGGCTGGAAGCTTGGTAGATCCTCGGGAGCTGCTCCGAAATCTGGCCACACAAAACCAGCTGGGTCAAACCCCAGAAAGAGCAAGTGCCACAAGGATGCCACAAATAAGAACAAAAGCCAGCATATCAGAACATAAGAATAAAAGAAAGTACAAGTAGTAAAGTACACAGGGCGATAAACGATTAGGGACGTGGAATCATTCCGGGAGCCAGGTTACAATCCTTAAACCAGACAAGGACCGGGATTGTAACCCTTCGCCTGAATAGCTTACTGTCTCTACTCATTTATCGTTAAGATAAGTAAAACAAACATGCTCAGGAGATAGCAGGTACTGGAGCTAGACAAGACTTAGACAAGGCTGGACACCATCCATTCGCAATCGGCCAAACAAATACTACGGCTTACTACTTTAACTAACTAGGGTTATCACAAACCTAATTACTAACAAGATGCAAGTGAGAATTCCAGTTCCAAGCCATGCAGACTATCCAGTTATCCTTCCGCGGGTTGAGAGTTATAGGTGGGTACATTGCCCGGGAGACAAATGTACCCTTAGGTGACTTAGAGGGTGCAACACATGACAGTGTGCTGGAAATGTGCTCTACTCGTCGGCAAGCTACAAGTCCATTAAAGCGCCCAGATAACGAGATTCCCTGTGACTGGGAATTCTCCATGTTCTAGTTTGATCTAATCATTAGCCTAATCCAATTTAGCGCGAGTCCCTGGCCGTGGTACCCAGGAAGTCACGTCCTAGACATGATGCGAGACAAGACAAGTGGATTGTACAAGCAAGCAAGCAAGCAGGAACACCCACGGTGTCAAGTTGATTATACGAGTCAAGTTACAAGTTACAAGTCAAGTCAAGTCAGGAGTGCGCCGCCACGGGCCACTATCAAGTTATCAAGATAATTCATGTCAGGGTACTGTCAGGAGTGCACCATTACGGGTCACTGTCATGTCAGGTTGGTCATGTCAGGAGTGCACCACTACGGGTCACTGTCGTGTTATGCTAGTTCCTTGTCATACCATGCCGTGTACAATAGTCATTCCAAACATATTAAGTAACATCAAGTTCATGACAAAAAGGCGTAAGGATGTAAAATGGACGTAAAATATCTAATAAAATACCAATATATATAGGGCTATAGAAGAGCCAAGCTTAAAGAAATAAACAATTCATCATAGACAAGTGGGTTGTGCAAGGGGGTCAGGGGTTGGGCTGCGCAAGGTATGTACTGCGCATGGAAGAGCTGCGCAAGAGTTGCCTTACGCAAGGGTAGACTGCGCAGGGGTAGACTGCGCAGGGGTTACCTTGCGCAAGGGTAGACTGCGCAGGGGTGGATTGCGCAAGGGTGGATTGCGAAGAGGTAGATTGTGCAAGGCTGGCTTGCGCAGAGGTGGATTGCGCAAGGCTGGCTTGCGCAGAGGTCGGCTTGCGCATGGCTGGCTTGCGCATGGTTGGCTTGCGCCAGCGCAATCCAGCGCAGCGCAAAGCACTGGCTGAGGTCATGCGCAATCGGCCCTGTGCTAAAGAGCACAGGCCGGGGGGTGCGCAACCGGCCATGCGCTAAAGAGCGCAAGGCAGAGGGATGTTCTTCCTGACCGAGAGCAGGTCCAAGAACACCAAGAACTTCAATTCTTCATAACTTTGTCAAATCAAAACCAAATCTAGATTTTCAAAGTTCTAACTTGAGTAAAATCGAATTCTCTTCCACATAGACGCATCAAAACAAGCAAAGACCAAAGTTTAATAGATCAAAACCAAGGATTTTTGAAAATGGTTAAAACCTAGATCTAGATGAATGAAAGCTCCAAATCACAAAATGTCAAGTTCTAAAGTTGTTCTCCATGGCCTAATCTAGTTAATGGACAAATAAAAAGTGGTGCTTATTTGATGGCAAGGTGCACTTGCCTATGGGTTGGGGAGTTGTGTGGAAGAAGGAAGAAGAAGAAGTTGAAAGAAATTAATGGAGTTATGGAGAAGAGAGAAGAAGTTGGTGGGTTTTAATGAGGGTGGTTGTGATGGAATGGAGGTGGAGAATAGGCTAAGGTATTCCACTCATGATGAACCAAACCAAATCAAACCAACTCCACAAAATAAAACCAAGCCATGGTCCAAAACCCATTTACGAGAACCCGAATCCACAAGTCGAGAAAATAAAATACGTGCCAAAATCAAATTACGAGTATAAATACGAAATACAGAAAATGGGGGTGACAGGATGCTCGTGCTCATACTTTGATTTCATTGATTTTCCTTCTTGTCCAAGTCTCGTTTTATTCCGAAATTGATCAACTTAGATCGTGTCAAGACAAAAATCTATTTGTGATTTGTTGTGCCTAAATTTTCAATTTTTGCCATTTTATGGAATAGTAACCTTTTAATAATTTCTTAGTTGCTTGTTAATGACCAATTTTCATATAGGATGGTAGACAACCCTACAACCTTGATGATTGTTGTTCCCTTACCTTCCCAATTAGGACACCCTAGATTGTTTGTGTGTTGATACTATAGTACTATTTTGACCTAGAATGATTAGTGTACCTAGGTGAGACTTCCAACTGCTACGGTATGCCCTGACCTTGTATACTATTCCTTCTAATTGCATGATTTAGATAAATTTATTTTAGACCTTGATTGTTGGGAAATAGGGACGTCACTCCATTAGTATCAGTTGTAGATATATATGGGTTAGTCCTTGATGTGGGGATGTGTGTCTATAAACATGTAGCTTAGGAGATTTAGGAGAGATTATAGTATCAGCCTTGATAGGATGTACTAGTCTTTTGGTGAGTATAAATGTGTTATGAGAGATATGGGCCTATATGTCTTAGTAATGCATCGTTCCTATGGTAATAGAATGTATTAATAAATGGTTAATAGGAAGATAATAGTTTGAGCATACCTATAGCCTATGATCAGTTCCTTTTCATCCTTAGTTAAGACCACTTTAAAATAGGTCCAGTCCCTTGGATATAGGTTCCAGTCCATATTCTATTGAAGTTCTATTACCGCCGTACAGCAGAGTAGTATTGGAGGTATTCCTAGATTGACAATTTTTAGATGTCCGTTTATTATTCCACTGTTAGGAAGTGTTACTTAGATATTGGGTAGGTTAGAGGCTCTAGAAGGAGTACTATCGATTTTAAATTTCGAGGACGAAATTTTTCTAAGGTGGGTAGAGTTGTAGCACCCAGTTTCCCAAATGAGGGTAATTTTGAAATTTTGTGTTTATAATTATTTTAATAATGATATTTAATTCATGATATGATTTTTGGTGTTTTTAAATCATTTTAAAATTATTTAAATCAATGACTTGTGGTTTTGACGTTTTGCTAGTGAAACCCTAGAGACTGTTTGACCTAGCGCCTAACCATGTGATTATGATATTTTAATGTCATTTTTGGCCTAAGGATATTTTTTGCATTTGACCTCTTTGAATTATTTTAATATTATTTTATTATTTATGATATTGTTTTGGAGTTATTTGAGTCGGGTTCGAATTTCAACTCAATCCGACTTGAAACAGGGACCCGGGGGTAGTTTGACTCTAGTGGGACCCACACACTAGTTAGGCATGGCCCACATGATATTAATTTTAGTCCACATGATAGAAATATTTTAGTTAGAGGTTAGACTAATTATTATGGATAAGGTTAGTGTGATTAGAGACTTTAGAATGACTAATTTAGCCCCAACCAAATAGCCCTTTCCTAATACTCATAGAATAGGTTAGTGGGGGCATTTTGGACCTTACCATAATAGGACAAATAGCCCCATATGGCCAGCCACTTTGGGAGAGGATAGGCTCAAGTTCATTTCATTATTCTCATCCACACTCTCTCTCTTGTTCTTCCCCAAATTCCTAGAGAGCAATTCCTAGCAATTTCTCCACCAAATCCTTCCATTTCACCACCAAATCTTCTTCTTTCCTTCTCCATTCTAGCCAAGGAGGAATCTACCCAAGTTTGGGAGGATTTGGAGCTCGTTCGTGTCCTTTTGGAATCTCTACGTGTCGGTGTCGTTCCGGGAAGGCTTTTTTTCGATTCGATCTACCGGGAGGTATAAATCCCTTCTCCTTTTTATTTTCTCATGCATATAGGTCTATTTTGAACCCATAGGAATGACCCCCATGGTTGTATCTCCATTTGTGTCCATTTCGTGTCCATTTGGAGGTCATAGGAGTGTCCTTTGTGTTGTGGTTGTGTCCATGTGGAAAAATCCCAAATTTGGACACACTATGTGTTGTTGTTATGTATGAATAAATTATTACATGTTTAATCTCATATTTTTGTATTGGAGATGTATTCTATAGTGTCTCATATATATATATTAGTGTAGAGAGTGAGTTCTTGATATATTATGTTATATACTTGTGCTCTTTTGTCTCAAACTACCTAAATCCGTCATGATTTTTATCCACGTTTTTAATTTCAGCCCTAACTTAGAAATGTCATAACTTCTAGCTCAAAGCTCGGTTTAATCTCCCGTTTTTTTAAAAAAAAAAGCGTATCGAAGTTAGCTTTCCAAAAACATGTATTAAAAGGCCTAATTCTCTCTGTAACTTTCTGGAGAATTATTTGAGTGTCAGCTGTACGAAAGACAAACGTGTTCTCGGTATTTTCGCAATTTCGGGAGTTTCCGGAAACGAAAATGTGATCCGTTTAAAGTTTCAGAAAGCTAACATATAGATCTATAACATACTTTAATCCTAGATTTTAATTCATGCTGAGATGGTATAGTATTGATTATTAGTAGGAGTTACTATTCGGCATATGCATTTTGTGCACCCTTGTGTGTAATATAATGTTCTATTTGATTTTAATCCATGTTAATGTATATATATTATGTAATTAAATAGAGAATGCAAGCATGAGTAAATGGTTAAATAAATGATGTATGAGGTGTAAGTATCCTATCTAATGTAAGCATGTATAAGTATGGCTTGTAATGAATATGTAGGTTCCATAGTATCTTGTGTGATGGCGATGGTGATGGTGGTGTGTGGTTGAAATGGAGAAGAAGGAGGAGGGGAGGAGTTGCTGAAGAAGGAATGGGAAGGAGCTCAGCCATGGGTCGGCCAAGCATAGGCTGTCGGCCAGGGCATGGCTTGATGTTGCTGGTGATGGTGGTGTGTTTGTTTGGGGAGGAGAAAGAAAATAAGTTGTGTGTGTGTGATATTAATGAGAGAGGGAGAGAGAGAATGTGAGATAGAGATGGGGGGTTGCTGTGAGGTGTAAAGAGGGAGAGGTGTGGTGTGAGAGAGACGAGAGAGAGAGTATAGGAGATGAATATATGTATAATATTATATACAAAATATAAATGGAGAGAGAGAAAGAGAGATATTATTAGATAGAGAGGGGAGAGAGAAAATGGAGAGAGGGGTGGTCGGCTGACCACATGGGGGGGTGGTGATTTTGTGCGTGTGGAGAGAGAGTGTGATGTGAGGATTTAAATGTAGAGAGAGATAGAGAGTATTATATATATATGTATATATATATATAATAGAGAGAGAGAAAATAAGATATTTTAAAATAGAAAAAAGAGATAAATTATGAGGAGTATCTGGATAGTCATGATAGGGATCACATAAAATCTGGTTGGGCGTTAGATCAGGTTCGATCAAGTTTGGACAAGCTTGGGGCCAAGATTTAATTAAAATAATAATTTTAAACTATTTAAAATCATGGACGAAATTGGAGCACAAGGAAAATCAGTTCGATGGCGCGCAAGTGGCACGTGCCTAGTAGACTCAAAACAGCCCAGGGCCATATATTGGGTCGACTGGATTAGATCGATGTCGGGTTCCGAAATTAAATGGGAAATTAAATCAGGTTTTACGGTAGATAATTAATTGGCCTAAATTGACCTGAAAGTTGTGCGAAGAAAATGAAGTACAAGATGGTGAGTCTGAGTGGGACACGAAGGTCATGGGTGAAGAGCGTCTCGAGTAGATCATGCATGGCAAGTTGGTCCTGAGAAAATGACTGGTCTGGTGCTCCTAAATTAAAAGTCACGGTAACGTGCATATGATGATCAAGGAAAAGAGTGGGAATTCAATTAATAATTAAATGGTCTAAATTGACCCGAACTTGCACGAAGCAAAAAAGAGTACAAGAAAACAAGTTCGAGTGGGACACGATATATCAATATGAAGATAATCTCGTCTACTACAAACTTCAAGAAGGAAGTTTCCAGAGACTGGCATCCCTGATGCTCTAGAATTCGAAGTCACGGTAAAGAGCATTTAAAGATCAAAAATTAATTAAATAAAAAAAATTATCGAGAATAAATCATTTAGAAAATTCGTAAATAAATCCTGGAAATTCAGGGGGCTTACAAAATCGCCCGTTGAGTGGGACCGTAGGGCCCGCAAAACAGCAATTTTATCAACTATCTCCAAATCGGGCCAAACTTGGCATACAGGACCAGAAAAACGATACGGTCCTGCTGGCGCAAATTTCGTCTCGATCTGACGAACGTGCACAAAGTAATTAGAGTTTGTACAAAGTGGTCGATACGGTGAATTTTGACGGATACGGATCAAATTCGTCGCGCAAAACAGCTTTCGATGCTTTCGGTTCGCGACCACGTCGCCCGAATTGGCGGGACGCACGTCGTATCGAGGTGTTTTCTTAGTTTTTCAAAAACTATTTTTCATATTTTTCCTGTTTTTCAATCCGATTTCCACTACTGTCTAATCCTCGATAAATAAAACTAATAATGAGGTTTTCTTCATGGTCAGGTTGTCTCAACATCTGTTCAATTAGTTTCTCAAAACTGTTGATCGTTCGACAGGAAATAACCTTCTAAATCGGGTGTCGGGACTGTCGTATATGTCCTGTTTTGACAGGATTTTCGTCGATCTTCGGGCTCATTTTTCGATGCACATGACACAAAACAAATCGAAATACTTGACGGGAATCGGAGTTGTATAGATCGGGAACAAACCTGATCAATTGGATCGATAAACGGTCTACCATACGTTGCGAAAATGCGTAGTGACGTAGCCTTCCGCGGCTGCTGTCGTTTTGCTCAGTCCTGCCTGTGCGCGCGGTTTCAGCATCGCCGCGGCAGCTCCGGCCGTCCGTGGCTCTCGGCGGCACGCGCACGCGTGCGTGGGGATCGCCGTCGGTTGTGGCAGGTGTGGGGGTGAAGGTGCTTAGGGTTTTTGAGGGTTTACTTGTTTTTGATGTCATCGTCAATTTATACACAGGATCGGGTTTGCTTCCTGGAATCGTTTACTGCGTGGGAAGGGAATTTGTTTGGGCTCGGGTCCAAGCTCGAGCTGGGCCTGGGCTTGCGGGCAGGGCCTTTGGGTTTGGGTTGTAGTATGTATCTATACATAAATACATATTCATATGTATATTTATATATATACACATGCACACAATTACCTATACATATTTTATATATACACACATACATACATATACATATATATTATATATATATATATATATATATATATATATATATAAATATATATATATATATATATATATATACTGTCACGCCCCAGTACCGGAATACTGAGACGGACTAGGCCAGCTACACCGTATGAGGTATATAAACGTCATACGGCGATCGTGGCTGTCAAGAGACTAGGGGGTGCATGCTACAATCAGGTCTCCTATTGTCCCACAGAGCATCTATGTCCCAATCAATCAAAACAAAAAGCAGTAAATAATGATAATATAAGACGAAGCAGTAAGGCGTCCCCGACGCTTCATCAGAATTATTCATGAGTCTAGCTATACAAAATGATGAGCTAGTTCCGAGAGTCAATAGTACATAACTATAGTCAGCTGCAGTCTGATTTAATTACAATTATGTAAAGGAAACTAGTGTTCAGAACTGCCGGCTAAACAAGTGCCGGTGGCTAAACGCCAAGTACAAAATAGAAGATATCAGAGCGGTGAAGAAGAAACCCACTCATGGTCCCTGGCGCCCATACTCCTGGTGTGCACCATTGTTCGGGTGGAAAGCTGGATCCTCTGGAGCTGCTACAAAATCTGGCCAAACAAAACCAGCGGGGTCAGGCCCCGAATAGCAAGTACCATAAGGGAGCACAAAAGAGTGAGATAAATCCAATGAGTTAAATAAGACCTGATTCATGAGTTATAGGCTTATACCATATCATCGAGACAATATGACACCCTTACAACCAAACAAGGACAAACGGTGCCAATATCGTACCGAGATAAGATATATCCTATAACCATGGGCAGGTAAAAGGGCTTCTGATCGCGACTTCGGTCCATAGCCTATCGCAGCACAATAGCCCAACCCAACAACCAAACAAGGACATGGGTTGGACCACGCACCACGATAGTCCATGTTCCTCGGTAGCTAACAGAAGAAAATATATCACAAACAAGTCAGCTTACAATCGGCCAATCAATCCTACGGCTTTCTATGATTTGTCTGGATTATCCCAGTAATGCAATATATGTAGGAATCCTCAGATCGTATCGTATTCCAGCAGGGCTAGCCAAACTATTATATACAAGCAAGCACGAAATGCACCGGTCCCTCGAAAGGCCACCGCGCTAGAATAAGCAGTAACGGTTTCAGCTCTCGTATAGGAAGAGCTGGCTCGGCAGTCACACATCAGATACTGTACTCCACTAGTGCGGATGACTATACAGTATCCGAGGCAGCCAACCCGACGCGCCAGGGCGGGACCCAGGGCGGCTGGTGACGTACGATCTCGAGATTCTATTCCCTCCCAATACTTCTACCAATTTAAGTTGCTTAGATTAACCCTATCTCGATATTGGAATTACATGTCGTGGTCACATGGTCATCCTCCTATATGTCGTACCATAGTACGTGTACCCTAAGTATGAATCCACATCGGCTCAATCTAGATCCATGCTTAGTGTAATGCATCAAACAACAATCATTTTACCACGACACTATTACTGACCAATTACCATGACTGTGCTGGAAGGTACATATGTATTGACATATAACACGAATGATCACTTAGCATGTAGAGTCACACCTCAGTGCACTCATTAAATGGTACTGCAGTGCATACTAATATTGTATCTCAATACACACTTAGAATAGGTACCAGCACGTATACAGGTAATCAGGTCAGGAACATGGTCAAGTCAGGAAGTCACGTGGACCCCTCGTGACATAAAAGTCACATGTGAATTCAGGTTAAAGTGAGACATGAAGGTCCTTGAAGCCAAGACAAAGATCTACAACTTTTATGTTGGGAGTTAGGAGAAATTCTGGCCACAATTCAGCCAAATAGGACTTAAAATAGCCAAAAACAGCCAAAGTAGGCACTATGCGGCACTATTCAGCACTATGTGGCACTATTCAGCATTCTCATGCGGCTCGGCACTATGCAGCACTATGCATCATCCTTATGCGGCTCGGTACTATGCAGCACTATGCAGCATCCTCATGCGGCTCGGTACTATGCAGCACTATGCATCATCCTTATGCGGCTCGGCACTATGCAGTACTATGCAGCATCCTCATGCGGCTCGGTACTATGTAGCACTATGCATCATCCTTATGTGGCTCGGCACTATGCAGCACTATGCATCATACTTATGCGGCTCGGCACTATGCAGCACTATTCAGTACTATGCATCATCCTTATGCGGCTCGGCACTATGCAGTACTATGCATCATCCTTATGCGGCTCGGCACTATACAGTACTATGCAGCATCCTCATGCAGCTCGGTACTATGCAGCACTATGCAGCACTATGCATCATCCTTATGCGGCTCGGCACTATGCAGCACTATGCAGCATCCTCATGCGGCTCGGCACTATGCAGTACTATGCATCATTCTTATGCGACTCGGCACTATGCAGTACTATGCATCATCCTTATGCGGCTCGGCACTATGCATCATACTTATACGGCTCGGCACTATACAGTACTATGCAGCACTATGCATCATCCTTATGCGGCTCGGTACTATGCAGCACTATTCAGTACTATGCATCATCCTTATGCGGCTCGGCACTATACAGCACTATGCAGCACTATGCATCATCCTTATGCGGCTCGGCACTATGCAGCACTATGCAGCATCCTCATGCGGCTCGGTACTATGCAGCACTATGCATCATCCTTATGCGGCTCGGCACTATGCAGTACTATGCAGCATCCTCATGCGGCTCGGTACTATGCAGCACTATACATCATTCTTATGTGGCTCGGCACTATGCAGCACTATGCATCATACTTATACGGCTCGATACTATGCAGCACTATTCAGTACTATGCATCATCCTTATGCGGCTCGGCACTATGCAGCACTATGCAGCACTATGAATCATCCTTATGCGGCTCGGCACTATACAGCACTATGCAGCATCCTCATGCAGCTCGGCACTATGCAGCACTATGCAGCACTATGCATCATCCTTATGCGGCTCGGCACTATGCAGCACTATGCAGCATCCTCATACGGCTCGGCACTATGCAGTACTATGCATCATCTTTATGCGGCTCGGCACTATGCAATACTATACAGCATCCTTATGCGGCTCGGCACTATGCAGCACTATTCATCATCCCTGCCAGAATCAGGACAGATGAACATAGAAGTTTGACCAAAATTGTTTTGGCCATAACTTCCTCAAAACAAGTCGAAATCTAACTTTTTAAAGGTCAAAATTGGATAGAATTGAATTTCCTACAACATAGGACCATTAGTTTTCGAAAACAACCAAGTTTGATAGATCAAAACCATGGAAATCCATAGAACCCTAGTTTTAGAAACTTAGATCTACACCAAACTAGCCATTAAAATCAAAAACTCCAAGAACTAAACTTGTAGAGAATGAAGAGAAGAACAATATAGACAAATAATATCAAAAAAAAATCAAGAAATGAAAATGCAATAATCTCTCCATTTGGTGCAAGATGTACTTGCCTAAAAGTTTGCTTGAGGAAAATAAATAAAAGAGTAAATGAGGAGAGAGAGTGTGGAAGAGAATATATATAGGGGTTGGGTTGACTCAAAGAAATCCTAAGCTTAAGCATGCTCTTAACCATGTGACTAATGACATGTTAATTACTACATAATACAACTAATTAAATTAATTAAATAAAATCCTAACCACAATACGGTTCAGAAATCTTATCATCGAAACAGTGAACCACGCCTACAACCAGACAAGGACAAGGGGTGGCACACTAATCCGCGAAGAGATACTGTCCCATGTCATGGTTAGTTATAAATACATGATACATACATTCAAGATACAGGGGCCAGATACCATATACAGGAAAAATCAAAAATTTACGTATTCCGGGAATGGGAAGTGACATCTCTACCCTCCTTAGAAAAATTCCGTCCTCGGAATTTTGATAAGGCTAGTCGAACGCGCTCTCAGATCACGAAATACACTCATGACATAATACAAGCACTATTATCAAACAACACATAGCATATGAACAGATTACGAAAGAAAGAACTATTAAGTAAAAGTAGAACAATAATCATACCATAGAAGGAAAGTGATCGGAGACATACGAATAAAATATGCCTCTCAAGTCAGATAGGAATTCGTCCTCGATGTCCAAAACTGACTCCCAAAGTGGACAAGGGTCAACGCTTGAGATAAGTCGGTACCAATGACTAAATCAAGAACGAGACTCTGCCCAGGACGTACTCTCGTAATCAAGACACATGATGAATATCACGTATCACATGATACGAGAGCAGATGAGTGAGACGAGAAAGTCGCCTTCTCTCTTCGAATATAGAACTCAAGGAATTATAATAAATAATACTCAAAACTTACCCAAAATCTGACCGCCTTCAGCCAACCTCTGCTCTAATACTCCAAATTTTTCTTGCCTTTGTCCCTGTCTTCCCTGGCCCTGCTGTCCAACCTGATATTGCGCTTATCGGTACATCTGAGCTTGCGTCAGTAATGGGCGCTGGGCTAGTGGCCTCACTGCTAGTGCTGGCCCTTGATACGGTGCTACCTCTGGAGCTGGCAATGCCGGAAACTGTTGAGCTGGCCCTCCTGGCCTTTGCATCATAGGACAATTGGTAATCCTATGGTCTGGACTGCCACACCTCAAGCATAATCCATTAGCTGAACGACACACATCCCTAGTGTGCCCTCCCTTACTACAGTAAGTGCAACCCACTGGTGCTTCCTGACGCTGCTGCTCGTTCCTCTGTTGCTGCTGTCGAACTGGTGCAGTCACAATTGTCGTGACTGGTACTGCATCACAAATTCGGAAGCCAGGAGCTGGTGCTGACGTCCGTGGTACTGCTCCTCCCCCAGCACTCTGCGTATGAGACCTCTTTTGGCCCCCAGTCCTTGCTGATAACCTTTGAATAGTAAGCTCGTGCCTCCGAGCCACCGTCAATACTGTATCGAATGTCTGGTAGTCGTGCCCCTCGACCAGCTGCAAAATCTCTAGGAGAAGTCCCTGCTGGAACCTCATTGCTCTCTCTGGCTCTGTCGCCACCATCATCCGAGCAAACCTACTTAACCTGCAGAACTCTGCTGCATAACCATCCACCGTCTTACCAGACTGCTTGAGACTGATAAACCTCTGTTGTAGCTCATACCGTGCTACCACGCCAAAGTACTTGGCCTTGAATCTGGTACTGAAGCTATCCCAGGGAACAGGATGCCTCATTCCAACCTCTTCCGATACCCACCAATCGCGGGCGAGATCCTGAAGTAAAAGTCTGACCTGGTCAACCTTCTCTTCTGCTGGAACCTTTGCTGCGGTTAATATGGCCTCTGTATCCTGAAGCCAAGCATCCGCCGTGATGGCATCCTCCGTGCCGTCAAAATATCTCGGATTAAGTCGACAAAACCTTCCGGACGCTCCTGAGTCATTTCTGACACTTCTCTCAAGGGCTAATTGCAACCCCTGATTCTGTAACACATTTTGTTCTTGCTGTCGGATTTGTTGTTGTTGTTGGGCTGCCGTCTGGCGTTGCTGGGTCTCTAATAACCCTCTAATAATCTGCAATAGTGCCGGCGCATCTAATGCTACTGGTACTACCGGCATCACTGGAGGTACGGGATCCTCTGGCCTCTGTAGCTCAACTGGCTCATGCTCGGTAACGTTCTCGATGGGAATCTGTCCAGGTAGAGGGGCTACCCCTTGCTGATCTCCAACTGGTCCCTGATCTACTGGAATCTTTCCCATGCCGGCTCCTCCAATAGCCGAGAATGATGTGACCCTAAAGGAAATAATACAAGGTATCAAAATACAGGACGGGAAGGATTCGAGGATGACAATCAAGTTAGCAATCAAGGTGGGAGAAAGAGAAAACGAATCAGGAGATCAAGGGGAACATGTTTTGATTGAGACTCCTATAATCGCAACACCCCACAAGTCTGAAAAACAGACCTTGCATGGGCCACCACTAAAATCTTGTCACGTCCCAGTACCGGAATACTGAGACGGACTAGGCCAGCTACACCGTATGAGGTATATAAACGTCATACGGCGATCGTGGCTGTCAAGAGACTAGGGGGTGCATGCTACAATCAGGTCTCCTATGGTCCCACAGAGCATCTATGTCCCAATCAATCAAAACAAAAAGCAGTAAATAATGATCATATAAGACAAAGCAGTAAGGCGTCCCCGACGCTTCATCAGAATGATTCATGAGTCTAGCTATACAAAATGATGAGCTAGTTCCGAGAGTCAATAGTACATAACTATAGTCAGCTGCAGTCTGATTTAATTACAATTATGTAAAGGAAACTAGTGTTCAGAACTGCCGGCTAAACAAGTGCCGGGGGCTAAACGCCAAGTACAAAATAGAAGATATCAGAGCGGTGAAGAAGAAACCCACTCATGGTCCCTGGCGCCCATACTCCTGGTGTGCACCATTGTTCGGGTGGAAAGCTGGATCCTCTGGAGCTGCTACGAAATCTGGCCAAACAAAACCAGCGGGGTCAGGTCCCGAATAGCAAGTACCACAAGGGAGCACAAAAGAGTGAGATAAATCCAATGAGTTAAATAAGACCTGATTCATGAGTTATAGGCTTATACCATATCATCGAGACAATACGACACCCTTACAACCAAACAAGGACAAACGGTGCCAATATCGTACCGAGATAAGATATATCCTATAACCATGGGCAGGTAAAAGGGCTTCTGATCACGACTTCGGTCCATAGCCTATCGCAGCACAATAGCCCAACCCAACAACCAAACAAGGACATGGGTTGGACCACGCACCACGATAGTCTATGTTCCTCGGTAGCTAACAGAAGAAAACATATCACAAACAAGTCAGCTTACAATCGGCCAATCAATCCTACGGCTTTCTATGATTTGTCTGGATTATCCCAGTAATGTAATATATGTAGGAATCCTCAGATCGTATCTCATTCCAGCAGGGCTAGCCAAACCATTATATACAAGCAAGCACGAAATGTACCGGTCCCTCGAAAGGCCACCGCGCTAGAATAAGCAGTAACGGTTCCAGCTCTCCTATAGGAAGAGCTGGCTCGGCAGTCACACATCAGATACTGCACTCCACTAGTACGGATGACTATACAGTATTCGAGGCAGCCAACCCGACGGGTTGGCTGCCTCGAATACCATAGTACGTGTACCCAAAGTATGAATCCACATCGGCTCAATCTAGATCCATGCTTAGTGTAATGCATCAAACAACAATCATTTTGCCACGACACTATTACTGACCAATTATCATGACTGTACTGGAAGGTACATATGTATTGACATATAACACGAATGATCACTTAGCATGTAGAGTCACACCTCAGTGCACTCATTAAATGGTACCGCAGTGCATACTAATATTGTATCTCAATACACACTTAGAATAGGTACCAGCACGTATACAGGTAATCAGGTCAGGAACATGGTCAAGTCAGGAAGTCACGTGGACCCCTCGTGTCATAAAAGTCACATGTGAATTCAGGTTAAAGTGAGACATGAAGGTCCTTGAAGCCAAGACAAAGATCTACAACATTCATGTTGGGAGTTAGGAGAAATTTTAGCCACAATTCAGCCAAATAGGACTTAAAATAGCCAAAAATAGCCAAAGTAGGCACTATGCGGCACTATTCAGCACTATGCGGCACTATTCAACATTCTCATGCGGCTCGACACTATACAGCACTATGCATCATCCTTATGCGGCTCGGCACTATGCAGCATCCTCATACGGCTCGGCACTATGCAGCACTATGCATCATCCTTATGCGGCTCGACACTATGCAGCACTATGTAGCATCCTCATACGGGTCGGTACTATATAGCACTATGCATCATCCTTATGCGGCTCGGCACTATGCAGCACTATGCAGTACTATGCATCATCCTTATACGGCTCGGCACTATGCAGCACTATTCAGCACTATGCATCATCCTTATGCGGCTCGGCACTATGCAGCACTATGCATCATCCTTATACGGCTCGGCACTATGCAGCACTATGCAGCATCCTCATGCGGCTCGGCACTATGCAGCACTATGCATCATCCTTATGCGGCTCGGTACTATGCAGCACTATGCAGCATCCTCATGCGGTTCGGTACTATGTAGCACTATGCAGCACTATACATCATCCTTATGCGGCTCGGCACTATGCAGCACTATACAGCATTCTTATGCGGCTCGGTACTATGCAGCACTATGCAGCACTATTCATCATCCCTGCCAGAATCAGGACAGATGAACATAGAAGTTTGACCAAAATTGTTTTGGCCATAACTTCCTCAAAACAAGTCGAAATCTAACTTTTCAAAGGTCAAAATTGGATAGAATTGAATTTCCTACAACATAGGACCATTAGTTTTTGAAAACAAACAAGTTTGATAGATCAAAACCATGGAAACCCATAGAACACTAGTTTTAGAAACTTAGATCTACACCAAACTAGCCATTAAAATCAAAAACTCCAAGAACTAAACTTGTAGAGAATGAAGAGAAGAACAATATAGACAAATAATATCAAAAAAAATCAAGAAATAAAAATGCAATAATCTCTCCATTTGGTGCAAGATGTACTTGCCTAAAAGTTTGCTTGAGGAAAATAAATAAAAGAGTAAATGAGGAGAGAGAGTGTGGAAGAGAATATATATAGGGGTTGGGTTGACTCAAAGAAACCCTAAGCTTAAGCATGCTCTTAACCATGTGACTAATGACATGTTAATTGCTACATAATACAACTAATTAAATTAATTGAATAAAATTCTAACCACAACACGGTTCAAAAATCTTATCATCGAAACAGTGAACCACGTCTACAACCAGACAAGGACAAGGGGTGGCGCACTAATCCGCGATGAGATACTGTCCCATGCCATGGTTAGTTACAAATACATGATACATACATTCAAGATACAGGGGCCAGATACCATTTACAGGAAAAATCAAAAATTTACGTATTCCGGGAATGGGAAGTGACATATACATGCACACAATTACCTATATATATTTTATATTTTTTTTACCTATATATATTTATATATATACACACATATATACATATACATATATATATATATTATATATATATATATATATATATATATATATATATATATATATATATATATATATATATACATGCACACAATTACCTATATATATTTTATATATATACACACATACATACATATATATATAAAAAAATATATATATATATATATATATTTTATATATATATACACATACATACATACATATATAATATACGTATATATACGTACACACGTATACATATTATATATATATATATATATATATATATATATATATATATATATATATATATATATATATATATATATATATATATATATAAAATATATATATAATATATATATATATATATATATATATATATATATATATATATATATATATATATATATATATATATATGCATATAATAAATACATTTATATACCATAAATTTATATTTATACATACTTACATATATACATATATATACACCATGAATACAATTTTAAGCAATAAACTATTCCAAATATATTTAGTATTACAACATAGAATTCTTAATGTATACACACAATATTTTATATAAATAAAATAAAATAATATTTTTTATATATATACGTATAAAAGCCTATTTTCATGTACTATGAATATATTTCTATATATATACACATATAAATATAATCTAGGTAAATCCCAAAATCCAACATATTTATTAAGAAAATTATTTGCCATAATATTAATAAAATATTATTTAATATTAAGTACTTATAATATAATATATACATATACAACCACCTTTTGTGAAATCGGCTATCGGGGCACTAAATTAGAATAATGATACGACATACGTCTATATGGGCGCCTTTGGTCTCACTACGAGCCTATACGAAATTGGGCTGGGTTCGGGTCAGTTTGGTGCGACCGAGTCTTTAAAATCAATAATCTAAATATTAAATAATTAAAACGTCTTTAGATGTTAAGTTGCAACTTGGCCTGGTTTTTCTAGTTAGAACAATCCTATGACTCGGCCTCCCCCTACCATGGCTAAACACTAGTCAAAGCACGCTACTGCACTATCCATGCCATGATTCTTAGTCGTCTGGTACTTCAAAACTCAAACATGACTAAAATCATCTACCGTAATAATTAACTAAATAATTATTTACAAAACCTAAAAATCTCCATTTAAATCAAATAAATATAAAAAAAATATTTCGAAAATTTTCGGAAAGGGAGGCTACAAAGGGTGAGGACCCCAACATGGTGACCGTCTTCCTGGTCACCCATCGATGGGCTGGGGAGTTTATTGACGAGAGGGCGACGCAGGCATATGTACGTTCTATTCTTTATATTAATTTACTACAATTTAGAAAACAGGAAAATAGATATCAATATAGACTTTAGCAAACACTTAGACATTAGCAAACATTGTTCTAGGCCGAGTTTCTTCGGCTACAAGAGGAGGCGGCTGCTGCTGCTAGTGCGCCAGCAGAGGGAGGGGCTGGTACTTTCTCCCAGCCGCCTACAGCTCTATCGTCGGACGACCTCTGGATGACCGTCGTTGGTGGTCTTCAGAAGGGTACGTACTACGGTACGGGATCCTACGGCGCCTATTTGGCTTCAGAGTCATCCCGGGTCCCCTCTATCAGTGCGCAGTCTCCAGCTTCGCAGACGTCATCACGAGCTCAGGATATTGATCGTCAGATCGATGAGCTGCGTCGCGAGTTGCAGTCGCAGATTTCTGATCACCATACCGCAGAGCGACGATCTGATGATCACCGGACGATTTGATGCTGTCGAGCACAGTATACAGGAGCTGATGAGTCTGCAGCAGGCTACAGCTGCCAGCTTACACACGCTCATCGAGTCTACGGAGCGCACATAACGTAGACTGGTCGAGCTGGAGGGATCGTAGAGGACCATGTCTGCCTCACTCACTCAGATACATACTTCGATTGAGGAGAGTTCTCGGAGGATGGTGAGTACCTTTGCTGCGCATACTGAGCGACTGCGAGAGCTAGAGCAGATACGTCCTCCCGGTCCATCGACGGTGTCGACTCCAGACGTTGCACTGCCTCCTACTGCCCCTATGGTGCAGTTCAAACAGGAGCATTATGAGTTCATGCTACCTCAGATGTGCAGCAGGGGTCCTCAATGATTTTATTTATTTTTTTATGAGTTGTATGTATTGACCCTATGGGCAAATTGTTTATTGGTACACTTTTGTTTATACACTATTGGACATGTATGTTGGTGGAAGACTTTTTATCATCTTCTATTTTTATTTGACTCTATTAGATGTTTGTGATAAGGAATTATTTGACACTATTTGACTCTATCTCAGATGTGCAGTTTATAACTAGTGAATTAGGTGCCGTGATTATTGGTATTCAGAAATTTACAATGCAATATAGTTTCCAGATTAGTGTTTACAGTGTAGTGTGCAGTGTGCAGGATTTGAAAACTATATTATATATTGTAGTGTGCAGTGTTTACAGTACAGTGTACAGTTCGTAGTATGTGAAGTACAGTGTAGTTTGTAGTGTTTACAGTGTAGTGTGCTGTGTGGAGTATGTGAAGTACAGTGTGCAGGATTTGAAAACTGTATTATATTTTATTTTAATTTTTCAGCATATTAGCGATAGTTTTCGACGGAATGCGACGTTTTGCGACGCGTAAAGGACGTCGCAAAGATGTATCGATACGTCGCTATCTGCGACGGTCCGTTGCTAAATATCGCTATAACGTGCTGACGTGGCAAACCTTGCCATGTCACTACATGCGACGAATAGACGTCACTAAATACGTCGCTAAGTTAGCGACGTACTGTAAATGTCGTCGAACGTCGCTAAGTTTGCGACGTTTTAGCGTCGTAGACAATTCGTCGCAACAGCGACGATAGGCGACAAAATTTTGTTCTGCGACTAGCTTTTCGGCGACCTACTTTTTTCGTCGCTAAATAAATTTAGCGACGTATTTTTACTTATTAGCAACGTTTTTGGACGTCGCTAATTCAGCCTATTCTGGTAGTGATGCCATTCTCCGTCTTAATTAACAAGGAGAATGACATTCTCCGTCTTAATTTACACGGAGAATGGACATTCTATGTGTTAGTAACACGGAGAATGGCATTCTCCGTCTTAATTTACACAGAGAATGGCCATTCTTCGTGCTAAATTACACGGAGAATGGTCATTCTCCGTCTTAATTTATACGGAGAATGGCCATTCTCCGTATAAATTAGCACGGAGAATGGTCATTCCAGTGTTAAAACGCAGAGAATGGCCATTCTCCGTGTTAGAAACACGGAGAACGCCATTCTCCGTGTTAGAAAGACGAAGAACACCATTCTCCGTGTTAATTTACACGGAGAATAGCCATTTCCAGTGTTAAAACGTAGGAGAATGACCATTCTTCGTGTAATTTAGTACGGAGAATGGCATTCTCCGTGCTAAATTACACGGAGAATGGCCATTCTCTGTGTTAAATTACACGAAGAATGGTCATTCAAATGTTAAAACACAGGAGAATGGTCATTCTCCGTGTTAGAAATACGGAGAATGGAATTCTCCGTTTTAGTAACATGGACAATGTTATTTTCGTATTAATTTACACGGAGAATGACTATTCTTCGTGTTATATCGACGGAGAACAGTTGAAAAAACCTAATTTTATATTTTTTGTGGAAAGAAATTTGACATGAATAAAGATTCAAGATTTTTTGTTCTTCTTTCAAAACGATGCTAACTCTTATGGAAAAGAAGAAAAAGATTTTCTCTCCATAATTGACCTAATTGTCGAAAAAAAAAGAAGAAGAAGAAGAAGAAAATGAGCGATGATCGAAGTTCGACTGAAAAAAAAGAATAGTGAACTACGAACGATATTTGTGATCTCTGCTGACGATTAGAGCAATGGAATTCAGATCTCTCGTGAAGAAGAAGAAGACGATGAGAATCCCAATCCAAATCTGAGTTTGTGCGAAGGGTAGTTATGGTATTAATTTTGTAAATACGGAGCATCTAAAGGGAATCTTGGAATACTTAACGTGGAAATATATAATTCTGGGCATTTTATAAAACCCATCATGCGGATGGGTTTTTCATAAAAACTAACCCCGAAATTGGGTTTCTCAGCAATTTTCAGATAAAAATAACTTAAAATTCTTATAACTATCTAAATATATATATATATATATATATATATATATATATATATATATATATATATATATATATATATATATATATATATATACAAATTTCTATAAGCATTTACATAACAAATTCAAATTAAAATATTTTCAATATTTAAACTTATTTTAAACTAACTTCATTGTGTTATCTAATTATTTATCCATCATGCAAAGAACAAGTTTCAATTAACATATATTCAATATTTAAATTATGTTTAAACTAACTACATGATATTATCTAAATATATATCCAAAATTTTAAAAAAACAAATTTTAATCAAAATATATTTAATATTTAAACTAACTACATGATATTATCAAATATATATATTCCAAAGTTTTAAGTTAACTTTTTAATGCACTTTTTGGTGTTTAGGTAAAAATAATAACTTAAATCAATCAAAATTAGTAATAAACAAAGAACAAGTAGAAAGAACAATCTAATGTTGATTTCGCATAGTTTAGATTAGTGACTAGCAGGGTGGATCCAAGCATTGACGCCCACCCTACAATTTTTTTTTTTACTTTTTTTCATATAATTTTATTTTTGATTTTTTTGTATGAGTTTGTACTTCTAGCTCATCCAAGTTTATGGTAGTCAACTCTAGTTATAGTTTTTGGATCCGTCTCTGATGAGTAGCAATGGATTCCACAACTTTTACGGATATGGATCCACTTGAAAATCTAATATTGAGCTAGCATGTACAGTTTTGTGATGTTGCTGCGACATATTTGGTTACATTTTTAATAATGTCTCAAATCAATCACCAATGCGTTGCTTGTCTTTTGCCCTATATATTCCTTTGCTTATCAGCGACATTCTTGCGCATCACTACAACATAATTATGGATTTGTTACTCATACGTTGCTCACCTTCGTGCTAAATTATTCTTGCACTTATATCGGCACCTCAAGCAACGTTCTGCGTTGATAATCTATATTGTAATATTCCGTTTCATGCGAGACATTTGGTTGGCTTATTGGATGCAATCAGAACGTTAGACCGTGACTTGGTTGGAAACCAAGAGAATTGAGACTAATGCAGTCTTTCTTAGCTGGCTAGACGGAATGGGTGTTGGAACGTGATCGCTGGTGGGGGCTACATCTAGTGGAAATATGTGCGATCGGAACAAAAAGATCCTTTATGAACGTGAGTGGAACTATCCTTTCTCCCTACTCCTGCATCCCTAAATGTTCCATGTGTTAGTTGTTAAATAATAGAGATGCTTATGTTGATGATTGTTGAAATGAATAACACATGAACATTGAACTGCTGAAGGAATAACATTTGAACTGCAATGTGAATTGATGCCTGAAATAAAATGACAATGTCCCTTATGTTTAAAAGATGCTCTTATAAATGTTGCTAAACTAAATGAAACACTGAATTATGTACATTATGTATAATTGTTGCGTAGAAATAAAATGATGTCTATTTTCTTATAAACAATAAGATGAAATGATATTGTCCTTAGAAATGATAAATAAAATGCTATATATCCGGTCCCTTGAGAAACGAATGATGTGGAAATGCTTCAATGTGTATGAGTTGATGGAATAAGAAATGAATGATTGATGGAATGAGAAATGGTAAGGCTTGGGATCGCTGAGATCACCAAGTAAGAAATGACGATAACGATAGAAATAATGAGTCATTGAATACGTCTTGGATGAGAGGAGATAATGCACTATTGCCTTGTATACTTTTACTAATTTACTATGTGATTACGTTCACGATTGAGTCAGACACGCGTTCGCAATGGTCATGGACAACTTGTATACAAGGTATTATTTCCTCGAACGGTACCCGTGATTGTGGGACTGATCTAGCCTAGGAGGAAATGTTAACGTGCTTTGGTGGTACGTGGTATCGGGACATTCATTCGGGCTCGCAACTGGTGAATGACACATCGCATATCCTACGAAGTCTTATATGGCAACGTCTGAAATAGTTATATATTGTAACACTAGTGATCATATTGTAAGGATGCACGCTAATAAATATTTTGTGCAGGCAAAGTAAGTGTAACACATAACCTGTATTTGATGCAGGTACGAGGGAGTCGGCTATCGGTAAAAAATTACTTTAATGTGATATAATTATCATACTTGTTAGTCCATCTTGCCTGCTTAACATGCTAGCTAATTGAATGATGCTAAAATGTCGTCTTTCCATACGAATTTCCATAACACGTTTAACATGTTAATGCTAGTGTTGACTCAATGATGCTGAACAATGATAACACCAAGAATATTGCAATATTGCCTTGCTAAGAACACTGCTTAATCATAACATACATGCTAAACGATGCCTTTACATGATTGCTACAACATGTTCAATGTATGTTAACTAAAACGCTGCTTAAAAGATGCATTCGCATGAACATTGCTAGAACATGATTTCATGCTTTACTATGAATACTGCTCATGAACTGCAAACTGATGCTAGGCCCCAAATAGAAGATCACTATATGCTTGCTTAAATGACCAGTGTTGGTTAAAGCGAATGGGCTGGTTCTGCTCGCTAGTACATAGACGATATACATGACCCACGTTGTGGGCACATTTTTTCGGTGCTCGTGCTTGAAAAGTTATGTACACGAAGATGGGATTGATCGGTCCCGCGCCATCGAAGATTTGTTGGACATGCAGAAGCTCTCCTTGCAAAAGATGATGTCTTCTGTTTATAAATGACATAATGTATAAAACATTGTAATCAGTTGTACCAGTGAGTTGTAAGCCAAGTCGGTATATTGAGTTATAATCCAATGTATCAAATGTAAGCTTTATGACATTTGTTCAGTTGGCTATCAATGTAAAGTGAGATGTGTTGTAAACTTTGTATTTCATTACAAGTCTTGTACTCTACTTCAGTCATCAATAAAGAGAATACATTATTATATCTATGTATGACTTCAAGTTCTCTTCCTGTCTCCGCTAGCTATAAATCAGTGATGTGTTTCAATTCGATAAGAAGAATGTCCTCATTAACTTCAATCTGTCTACTTCTGCCGCTGCGATGTGTTATTTTTTAATATTATTAATTATGTACCGTCTTTACCTTGTACAAGTACAATAGCAGACTTGTACGACATCATGTCCAAGCGAGGACGAATGATTTCGGCGTGAATCAAAGCCAGGACGAACGATTCTCCGAATCGGGACGTGACATATATTACTCTCTGTCGCTAGTGTGTATATAATATATATATATATATATATATATATATATATATATATATATATATAATGTTCCGCTAGTCTAGTGGTAGTGGTGAAGCATGCGGTCCGAGTGGTCAGGAGATTGATTCCCGGTGGAAATGTTCGCCACGATTACCTTCTTTCAAAAAAAAATATGTAATTTTTAGTTTTTGTTTGATAAGTTATTGTTAAGAAATAGTTTTTGTCGTTGTTTTACGAAAAGATAATTAACCAAGATAAATAATCCAAATCCAGCCTTTGGGATTGCTTATCTTGGTTGTTTGTGGTTATTTATTTATTTGAAAAACTTGGTCTAAAATTTGTTTCCTAACAACAGTTTATGAAAGAAGACTTGAAAAACCAATTCAATTTTGGAACAAGTTTTTGATAACATGTAGAAATATGTTGTATAGAATTGTTTATTCTTTTGATTTTTTTCTTGAAAAGCAACAACAATTCCAACTAATATCTATGTCTACTTAGGATTCCATTTGAAATGAACCATTTTTAATTTCCATTGCGGTGCTTCATTTACAACATATTGAACTTCATATAGGCCCACGTCCGTTTCCATCTAGATCTACCAAATCTATTAATTAGATGATGACCTAACTAAGAGATTGCAGTCAACACCAGACAGAATATTCATGTGTATTCCGTAGTCATGCTTAAATAAAACGAAATCACATGGCTATCAAACGAAATCACAACCCTACCAAACTTCATGCACAGGTCTGGGGTACCTATATGGATGCATCTATGAAGAAAAAAATAGAATTAACAAGTGTTTAGAGAGATTTACCTATTGAGTGTCAAAACTCAATGAAACAAGCCTCCAAACACGTCGATTTTCGATTCCCTCTGGTCAAACGCCTCCGATCCCTCGCTAGCAAGCCTCCAGCAGGTTTCTTGCTGATATTATTTGAAATAACATTCGTGAAGACGGATCTTGATTCGACACGATTTCAGTGTTCGAATCGGACACGGTGTAACTCCTCTCCCCGAATTTTTTTTAATATATTTTTATTATTTATTTGATTTAAATGGTGATTTTAAGAATTTTATAAATAATTAGTTAGTTAATTATTATGGTAGATGAATTTAACCATGGTTAAGAATTGGAGTACAAAGTGACTAAAAATTGTAGCACGGATAGTGCAGTGGTGTGCCTTGGCTAGTGTTTTAGCCAGGGTAGGGAAGACCGAGCCATAGGAGTGATCCAACTAGAAAACTATGCCAAGTTGTGTCATGACCATTATAAGCAATTTAATTATTTAGTAATTAATCTACTAAACTGTTAGGGAACCCGGTTGTACCAAACTAGTCCGAAATGGACCCAAGCCAAGCACAAGCCCTTGTAGTGATGCAGTGCATCCAAAGACGACAATGTAGGAATATTTTATGTGTGTACAAATATTTCTTAATTAATTTAGGACTTGACGTATATTTTCTAAATATTTGATTATTTGTACAAAATTGGTATTATTATTATTAAATAGTGTTTTATAATAATTATATAATTTTCTGAGCCAGATAAAGGGTATGCTGGTTAGGTTCACCAAAACCACTCTTGGTTTATATTTTTGTTGATCTTATGATTATGATTAATATGAAGGTTATTGTTTATGCAGTAAATAAAATCCTTTATTATTATTTTAAATGAGTTTATCTATATATATACGTATTCCTATAGAAAGGCCCTGTACTAGTAATATATAATATTAAGAAGCTAATTAGATCTTGTGAAGAATATTATATGTGTGTGCATATATATATATATATATATATATATATATATATATATATATATATATATATATATAAAGAAATAAATAAATAAAAAGAAATAAAGCCCCCCCCCACCCCCCCCGCCAAAGCCCAGCCAGCCCAGCCAACTCCCGTTCCCCCCCAGCTCAAATCCGACCCCCTCTCTATCAAACAGTCGGACACCCCTCCACTGGTATAAGTAGAGAAAAATCAAGAGAAAAACCCTAGATCAAAAACCCTAACTCGAACCCACACCCATCCCCTAGCCTGGGCAGCCACCTGCCGCCGGCGCCACCGCCGCACGCAGGCAATACCGCCAGAGGCAGAGCGCGTGCGCGGTAGCACCACAAAGGGACGACAGTAGCTGAGCCCAATGCCCCTCACTTCGTGGTAAGATTACACCCTCGATACTCCATCATTTCATAATCCGTAAGTTTCTACGAAAAGTCGATATAACCCTCTCGAGATCCCCATGAGTGGATCGAGATATAGTCCGATGACCAGTCAGTAAAATTGACACAAACATGGTCGAAAACTGCTTGTAAACCAACTAGGAAACTGTCCACACCACCTGTTTTGGAATCCTAAGAGGATTTTCAAAATACAATTGAACAGTATTAGAGACAATATAAACACCATGGAAACCCTATTTTTAGTTTGATTTTTATTTGGTTAATTTTCGTTTAAAACGAATTCAAAAATCAGAAAATAATTAGGAAAACTGTTTTTCAAAATTCATAAAACTTTCTGATACGGGGTCCGTTCCGCCAAACCGGGCGACGTGGTCACGAATCGAAAGCATCGAAAGGTGCGTAATGGCTTTGCGGACGTGTGGGCTTTGACAGAATTCAAATTGGTTGCGTGTGCGCGACGAATTTGATGTGTATCCGTAAAAAATTATCGTATCGACCTCTTTGCAAATTTCCTAATTACTTCGTGTACATTCGTCAGATCGAGACGAAACTTGCTCCAACAGGACCGTATCATTTTTCTGGTCCTATATGCCATGTGTGGTCCGATTCTGAGACAGTTGACCGGATCGCCGTTTTGCGGGCCCCACGATCCGATTCAACGGACAATTTTGTGCACGGCCTGTCGAAATCCAATTTTGGACATATGGTTGAGTTTGTATCATCAAAACGAATCCGTAGACATGTAGTTTGATGACTTTAGGGACCATTGACTCTGGCATGCTTTTCGGTGCAAAGCGGATCCAGCGACGGACATCGTTTTGGTCCGAAATTATCGTTTTGCCCATGTATCCAGAATTGGACTTAAGGATTGGCAATTTTAGCTAATTTGACTAATCTGGAAACATTGGTAACGTCTAGTACAGCTTCTGGGGGCAGTTGTGAGACTTGGACTTTCTGACTTGTTGATTGGCGATATATTGTTGGTTCTCCGTGCAACCCTCATGCAAGTATACCTTGCCGAACATATACAGTATTTACATTGTTTTCTTTTTTTATTGTATTCCTTTTTCAAATTGTCACATGATTCCATATTGTGATTGATTTGCCCTTGATTGCTTTACTTGTTCTAGATTACGTGTACGTATAGAATGTTCGATATTGCTTGATCATTGGTCTTTTTGTGTTACCTTGTCTCGTGATTGAGTTGTCAGTTTCTATATCTTGTTCTTGACTTGACCATTCTTGACTGGAAGTATCTTGCATTGTAATACAGTTGAGACATACTATAGATTGGGAGTATCTTACATTGTACTACGACCTATAGCACATATTGATTGACTTGACTTACGACACTATAAATTGGGAGTATCTTACATTGTACTACAATTTATAGGAGTCTACTTGACCTTGTATCCTTTATGAGAGGAGATCGATACTAGAATTGGCTAATCTCGAATGAGAGTATCCTCCTTGTTCGTCAATTGAAATACTATGGATTGGGAGTATCTTGCATTGTACTACAAGCTATAGAAGTTCTGATTGATAGTTAGCCAAGTCTAGTATTACATTTCCACACGACTCGTCGTCCTTAGATGTTCTTCTAGCAGTGTTCTTATCCTCCATACATGTTATTTACTGTCATATTAGTAGGCATGTTTTATGTATCTTGCTAGTCCTCTGAGGACCTGATGATCTCTTCAGGTAGCTGGTTGTACGAAGTTAGTTAGCTGAGCATGTGATAGTTGACTTCATCTGCATGATTCAGGTATTTTGTTAGTGTTATTGATTTACTATCTTTCTCGTGCTTTCATGATATATCATGCTTATCAGCTTAGCTTTATAGACTCATATTATTCTTGGAGTCTAATCGGACATATATGCTAGTGGACTGCAGATCATGACCCATACTTGTTCATTCATGTTTTATATTCTTATTGTGGATTGAGATATAGATTTACCTTGCCGTGATTACGCACGTGATACCATAGTCGAGACAGTGTTTACGTATTCTAGATGGGCTGGAGTCCGCTCGATACGTAGCTGGCTTGCTCATGAGCTCGCATCCGAAAATCGGGTGCGGGTCATGACACACGGACACACATGCACGAGGCCCGTGCACGGCTCCGTGCATGCCCTGCTGTCTGTGCGTCATAACTCAACTCACAGGGCTCCGTTTCGTATGAAAGTTTATAGACGTATGAGGGCAACCTCTGCCCATGTGCTCCAAAAATTTCACGATGTTTCGTGAAGCGTGGGCGAAGAAATCCAACGTGAACGGTTCAGCCAGCACTGTGCACGCGGCTGAAAAGTGCCGCTGACACGGCCTTCGTACGCGAACACGACGCAACGGGGACCCGTTCCAGGAGTACAAGCACAAAGCCCCATACATAGGCTACCCAGGGACTCGATCTCGAGTCACGCCGTGGCTTGTGTCGCGAGCCACATGGCTCGATACGCGTCCACGGGCACGCACGCGCGTGCGCGCACAGGCCGCACGGGATCCGATGTCCTGTGTCGCGTAGACACGGCATAGTGTCGTGTCAGAGTATACTAGACCTAGCCCGGGACCCTACCTAGCTATGTGTACGAGCACGAGGCTTCTTGTTGTGCGTGTGGTACTCAATCGAGCAAAAATGCACGTGCACGTACACTCTCCGATACGCACTGACCGAACACGATACGGACACGGGTTCGACCCCGTGAGTACCCGAGCACGTCACACACGTATACACCGTTTGCCAAGTTTCACGGGTTCTAGTTGAGTATTGTGCATTTTGAGCGTTGAGTTGGGTTTTCGGGTTCGATTTATGTATTTTTGAGTTGATTTTTGGTATAATTTGATTTTATGAGATTTAACTCAGAATTTCTGAGTTTGTATAATGTTAGATAGATGCTGGACTTGTTGGTATTATTACTTTCAAATATTTATTACCGTATGTTATTATATAGCGTCTTTAATGGTGATATCTATTTGTATATAAGGTTATATATATACATTACTATTGTATAGAAACATAGATATATGTTGTATGTATATATTGATATATATTTTGTTCTCAGTTCTGAAATTATGTTGGGTTAGTCTAAAATTGATTATGATTGTATATAGATCCTAGGTAGTTTTCAAACAAATATGTATATCTCTATGTTTTCCTCTATGTATATATATGTGTATAAGTTAATAGTGTATATATATATATATATATATATATATATATATATATATATATATATATATATATATATATATATATATATATATATATATATATATATATATATATAAGAGTGTTTGTGATTTATTATCAGATTGTTCAACAGCAGCCCTTCACACAGCTAGCACATACACACTCTCTCTTTTCTCCTTATCCTTCAAGCCTATATTGTGTGTGTGCATATATATATATATATATATATATATATATATATATATATATATATATATATATATATATATATAATGAATGAATAGCATCTATAAGGGTATGTGGTGGTTGCTTTTAGATAGAGTCTAAGGGTTGCCAATCAGTTTAGAATTGACCCAATGAGCCTAATTTGGTCGAGTTGACTAGCAAGTTGACAAAAGTCATCAACTTTGGGTCAAATTTGATCCAAATCGACTCAAACGGACTTAGAATGATTTGATAACTTATGTTTGACCTAAAATTTGGTAGATGGACTAGTTGACTCATAGTTGACCACGTTTGACCAGAGTTGGCCAGAGTTGACCAAGGGTTGACTTTGACCTAAAAGGACCTAGAATTATGTAGAATTGCATTGTAGACCTTTATTATGATATTTTAGACCATGTTATGACTTATGGTTATTTTAGATAGGATTACATCACTCCAGTTCAGTTACACTTCCGCATCAGCAGCTTGGATTATCAGGCAAGTATATTCTCTGACCATTTCATACATGTTTGGACATATTCATTTGTTATAAACTAGTTTACTTGATGCTGTCACGATGTTATCACGAATTAATACTATATGGATCTCTTCATTCGATGTTATCCCCTTGGATACATCGGGAATATTGTGCTCATATACTTTATCATGTGCATCGTCTACTCTTTGTATTCGTATTTAATGATGTATACTCATGTACACTCATGATCATGTGAGCCTTCATGTGTAAACCAGTGGTACTCATGTGGACTAGATATCCATGTGAGTCACTACTCTTTCATGTGCAATAACATAACTTGGACAGATCCTTGTGTATTGATTGGGGCAGGGTGTAAGCCCCTAAATATTTTAACTATTTAAATTAAGGATTTTTAGTTACAAATAGCATTTATATCCATAAAATAAATTATTATAATTATTAGAAATTTTCTAGGTTTTAAATAATTTTTAAAATAAATTTTAAAGCCAAAAATGTCATTTTATAATTTATTGAATTATTTTAATAGCTGTTGTAATTATTTGAATTGTTTTAAAGCAGTTTGCAAATAATCAAATTATTTTATAATCTGTTTGTAAATTTATATTTGTAAACTGTTATGGCGGTGGCGCTTAGTGTAAATACAAAAAAAAAATTGGGGGGGGGGGGGGGTTCTGTAAATTCGCCACCCGATCACCGCCTTCCCTCCGTCATCATCTCCGGCGACTAATCTAAACCCTAACCCTAAACCCCAATCGAGACCCTAATTGAACCTAGTCCGACCCAATAAATAGATCCCCCCGACCCGAAACCCTAACCCTATTCTACTTTCCGACCACCACAGCCGCCGCCCTAGTCTGGTGTAGTGCCCCGTCCCTATATCGTGCCCCGTTGTCCGTCCACGGGGTGCGCGAGAAAGGAACACTGTCGCTATCGACTCGATCGGGACCGATAGGTCGGGATCGATCGAATCGATCGAACGGGAACGGTTGAATTAAGATCCATTCTACGTTATGGAATGGCTTCTTCGGAACCAAGTCCCATATTCAGCGGGTAGCGCCTCGAGGATTGACTCTGCGGCTGAGTCGGAAGAGACCTCCCGTTGCTCGGCTTTTTACGCCGCTTGCGTTGGTTTTGGCTTTGGTTTTCTGAATGCGTTTTCGTGAATGTTTTCGATAGTTTTCATGGCTTACATTTCGAACTCGCATTTCCTATCGAATTTCTTGCCTAATAGAGTGTTCTAATCGGTTGCTTGTGCGATTTCAGGTGATCGCGTAGGCGACATCTAGCGCAGCCAACCAGTCTCTCGCCTCTCGCAAAAAAAAAACTCAAGTTGAGTGGCTGACCTCCTTCGTCTCGACCCTCTATTTCAAAATGAGAACTCGGGTAATGATATCGAAACTGAATGATTAATACAAGTCCTATGTGCAAGAAGAGAAAAGAGATGTGTTGTGTCGAAAAGAGATAGAATTATTTGTGGCCAGCAAAATAACCAAGTAAATGAATCGACTATGTAACAAGCCCCAACGGTACCCTAAATCATACCTTGTTAACCTATCACGGTCATGGACAACTTGTCGACAAGGGCGATGGTTTCTTCGAGCGGCAACCCGGGACCACGGGACCCGACTCGGCCTAGGAAGAAACAGGTTATAGTCGAGCTGGGTAATAGACAATCGATAAGACGGGGACTTGCATCGGGGCTCGCTACTTGCGTTGTAAGGGTCCCGTATTGCCAGGCTATGTCCAAATGGCTAGTTAATGCCAAGTGACCTCCATATCAAACACTTGATATAAATTGTTATCAACTAACAAGGAAAGTGATGGTAAGTTTTTATGTCGCATGGTGCGCTCTGCCGGAGGAAATCTTGGTGTAACTTAATGCTTCTTATGAAAATATCTAGGATGGCTAGAAAGACCACTAAAAGCAAGTTGTATGATTTTATCTAAATTCTTGAACCAAATGAGAGCCTGGAAATTAATTAGCCACTCGCCAGTACATATTGATTGTACTGATCCTCGCTCTCTCTACAGGTGCGATAGATCGGGAGGAGCGTGCTACGTGAAGGGAGGCAACGCTCGTGTGTTTTGAAGCTTCGTCCGTGCATCGAAGCTTGGATCAAACTTTTGGAGACTCCGCTGTTGAAGATCGAAGACAGATGGAGCGACTTCCCACCATCCCAGGTGGTTTTGTAATTTTGGTTGTATAATCAAGGGATGAATGTATGGAATGGCTATCTCGTCGACATTTATTTTGTAATGGAGTCAGTTTGTAAAAAGCCCGTGCGGCGCCCTTGTATCGAGTCTGTATAAATGATGTTCATTATCAATAAAGCTTAAATTTTCTTCTCTATAATGTGTGTTCAATTTACTCTGCGCATTCTTTTGTTGTTGTGTTTCGGATAACCTTATGACTATGCCTTGTGCGAGCGCAATTTAGGCTTGCACCGCATCACTCCCGGGGGACAACTATCGATTCTACGGAATCGGGGCGTGACATAATGGTATCAGAGCACGGCTTTACGTCCTTGGCCTCTAGTGTCGAGTTTCCAGTCTCAAATCGTTGGTCTCGTGTCGATGAGATATGTCGTTCCATACAAGGGAGTTCGTAATAAGTTTTGTTACTAATGTATTTTTACCTTCAAAATCCCAGAAGGTGCGGCGGTGAATGTGGCAAACGAAGAAAGTGCTTCGAGCGGCTCGAGTAGCTCGAGGCCCGGACCCTCTAACGATGCCATAGAACGGATGTTGCACATGCTGGAAGCGTAACAACAACAAGCTCAGGAGAATCTACGCCTGAATGAGCAACATCGACGGAAGACTGAGGCACATCGACGGGAGGTAGAGGCACGCCAGACCTAGTTCGAGGCCCGATTCGATGCACAATTTAAGTTGCAGCTGAAGCAGCTTGATACTCTTCAGCAAATTGTCCAGACAGTGGTGGCCAACAACAACAACTCCGCGATAACTCCTGCCGTGACCGAGCCTGCGGCCAAACAAAGTAAAATCGAACCGGAGGTACCCGAGCTTATGCCTGCGGCACCGAGAAGTTCCAACTTCGACGTGTCAAAATTCACAAAGAGCTTCCATACTTCCTTTTGCGGTACTGAAGACCCTTCGCTGGCGATCGATTGGCTGGAGGAGTTAGAAGACCGGTTCGAGCTTCTGGGTGTCGATGAGTCCAAGAAAGTCGCATGCGCTCAACTTCTACTCCGATTGAACGCGCACGACTGGTGGGCCGTACAAAAGCGAGCAATCAGATGCGACAACGAGACAGCGGCAATATCTTGGGCCACCTTCCGAGAGGCGTTCGAGATCGAGTACCTTTCCGAAGCCATTCGACAAGAGAAGAAGAATGAATTTATGCAGCTAAAGCAAGGGAATATGACGGTGCGGCAGTACGCAGCAGAGTTCAACAAGTTAGCCAAGTTTGCTGGAGAATTCTTGCCTTCCCTGGCGAGTCGTGCACGACGGTTCGAAGTGGGCCTACGACCATCTATCTCCGCCCATGTGTCTGTTCCTAAATACCAAACGATGGGGGAGTCTCTCAACCACGCCCTCCGCCTTGAAAGCCAATACCCTCCAGGTGCTGTCGGCGCTGTGCATACCTACAATCATAAACGTCCTAGCCACGCGGGAGAAAACAACGTGACCAACCGTCCGAACAATGGGCCCCAAGGCGGATATTAAGGGCATAATCCACGGTACTGCAACCGATGTCACCGTATCGCTCACACGATCGACAACTGCCAGATACCAGAGGATGGATGCTGGAACTGTGGCAAGAGGGGACACATACGTGCTGAGTGTCCAACCAGAAGGCCGAATCCAACGGCGCCCCAACAGCACCGTCCAGGGAATCAAGTTCCAGCGCCTCGAGTCCATCAACCTGCACCGCAAAATGGCCAAGACCGTCGCCCCAATGCCCAGGGCCGCGTCTACTCCATGACTCGAGATGAAGTGCTTGCGTCAGATACGGTCGTGATAGGTATACTTATTTTCAATAATGTGCCTGCTCGTGTACTATTTGATTCAGGTGCTTCGCATAGTTTTATATCGACGGACTTTGTCGCCGAGCACAAATTTTCGAAAATATCACTAGATCTCGACCTTAGCGTGAGCACACCTTCAGGCACACCGATACTCACTAATTTAGCTTACGCCGATGGGATTATCTGTATCGGCGGTCAAAAGATCGGTCTTGACGTGATAGTCCTAGACATGAAGGACTTCGATATCATTCTGGGAATGGATTGGCTCGGGCCGTGCAACGCAACCATAGACTGCGCTAGAAAGACGGTCACCTTCCGTATTCCAGGGGTGCCTGAATTCTGCTTTTCGTGTGGTGAGGCGTCATCAACCTGCATGATGATTTCGGCAATTTTTGCTCGGAGGATGCTGCATTCTGGGTGCGAAGGCTATTTGGCGTCCGTCCGAGACACGCGACAGGATGGTGCAAACGCGGATCATACCGACGTTGTGGCAGAATTCCCCCATGTGTTCCCGAACGAGCTACCCGGCATGCCTCCCGATCGAAAAATCGAGTTCAGCATCGATACATTTCCCGATACTCGACCGATTTCCAAGGCCCCGTACAGAATGGCTCCCGCCGAGCTGAAGGAACTCAAGGTCCAGCTACAAGAGTTACTCGATAGAGGGTTTATTCGGCCTAGCGTGTCACCGTGGGGAGCGCCCGTATTGTTCGTGAAGAAGAAGGATGGGTCCATGCGTCTGTGCGTCGATTACCGAGAGCTGAACAAGGCCACCATCCGAAACAAGTACCCATTGCCCCGCATAGACAACTTATTCGATCAACTGGAAGGTGCCTCGGTATTTTCGAAGATTGATCTCTGCTCAGGATATCATCAACTCAAGATCAAGTCAGACGACGTGCAAAAGTCCGCCTTTCGCACTCGATACGGCCACTATGAGTTCCTGGTGATGCCATTCGGCCTGACGAACGCTCCTGCCGCCTTCATGGATCTGATGAATCGGGTATTTTGACCCTTCTTTGATAAATTTGTGGTAGTCTTTATTGATGATATTTTCGTCTACTCGAAGGACAGGGCGCAGCATGCAGAACATCTACGGGCCGTGCTCCAGACACTTCGAGAACATGAGTTGTACGCGAAGCAGAGTAAGTGTGAATTTTAGCTAAGCAGCGTATCCTTTCTTGGTCACATCATTTCGTCCGAAGGTATTGCAGTCGACCCGAAGAAAGTGGAAGCTGTTGCTGATTGGAAGCGGCCAGCGTCTGCTAGTGAGATTCGAAGCTTTCTTGGTTTGGCGGGATACTATCGACGCTTCGTGAAAGACTTCGCAAAGATTGCATCGCCACTGACTCGCCTCACTCAAAAGGGAGTCGCGTATGAGTGGTCGGACGACTGTGAAGCTTCATTCCAGGAGCTAAAACAGCGACTGGTTTCGATACCTATACTTGCACTTCCGGATGGGCCAGAGGGTTTTCAGATATTCAGCGATGCTTCAGGCCAGGGCTTGGGATGTGTGCTCATGCTGCGAAACAAGGTGATATCCTTCGCCTCCAGACAGTTAAAGCCGCACGAGAAGAACTATCCTACGCACGACTTGGAGTTAGCGGCGATTGTGTTCGCGTTGAAATTGTGGCATCACTATCTATATGGTGTGGCATGCGCGATCTATACCGACCACAAGAGCCTCAAGTATCTCTTTACTCAGAAGGAATTAAACTTGCGACAGAGGCGCTGGCTCGAACTAATCAAAGACTATGACTTGACGATCGACTACACTCCGGGCAAGGGAAATGTTGTGGCGGACGCTCTGAGTCGAAAATATCTTGCCTCGTTGTCCATCAACCGTAGACTACTACAAGATCTAGAAGAAATGGGCATCGATCTCCGGGTTCGATTCAGGGATATACGGTTGGCGCAGCTGCAGTTAGAACCGAGTTTGCTGGAAAAGATCATGGCCGCTCAGAAGGATGATCCGTACCTGAAGAAAATGCGTGAGCGAATTTCGACAGGTAGTGCGACCGACTTTGCGGAAGACAAGACCGGCGTGCTGAGATTGAATGGCCGACTATGTATTCCGGATGATTCAGAACTGCGAAAGGAGATAATATCGGAGGCGCATCATACAAAATATACCTTGCATCCAGGCAGTACCAAGATGTATAAGGACCTCCGCACGACCTTCTGGTGGCACGGGATGAAGAGAGATGTGGCGCTCTTCGTGTCACAATGTATGGCCCTTCAGCAGGTGAAAGCTGAGCATCAGCGACCGGGCGGGGAGATGCAGAACCTCGCTATTCCTGAGTGGAAGTGGGATCACGTCACTATGGATTTTATTGTTGGCCTGCCGAAGACACCACGGGGGAACGATGCCATCTGGGTCATCGTCGATCGATTAACCAAGTCAGCACACTTTATCGCCATCAAAGTTACTTGGAGCGTTGATCGCCTGGCGCAGATTTATCTTGACGAGATAGTACGGCTGTACGGAGTTCCAGTATCCATCGTCTCTGATCGGGATTCACGATTCATGTCGCGATTCTGGAGTAGCCTTCAGTCGGCGCTGGGTACCAAGTTGCAGTTCAGCTCAGCTTACCATCCTCAGACCGACGGCCAAACGGAGCGCGTTAATCAGATTCTCGAAGACATGCTACGGCTCTGCACAATTGACTTCAAATCAAGCTGGGACGTCCATCTACCCCTGGCGGAATTTGCGTACAACAATAGCTAACAATTTAGCATCCAAATGGCGCCGTATGAAGCTTTGTACGGCCGAAAGTGCAGATCGCCCATTTGCTGGGATGAAGTCGGGAAACGGCAGATACTCGGCCCGGAGCTGGTGGAACAGACGGTAGAAAAGGTCAAGCTAATTCGGGAAAGACTGAAGATTACATAGAGTCGGCAAAAGGGCTACGCCGACACCCATCGAAGACCGCTTGAGTTCCAGGTGGGCGATCATGTGTTCCTGAAGGTGTCGTCCATGCGAGGAGTTACTCGGTTCGGCGCGAAGGGAAAGCTGAGTCCGAGATTCGTTGGGCCGTTCGAAATACTCGAGCGGGTCGCCCCAGTGGCCTATAAAATTGTCCTACCATCGGCGCTTGAAGGTGTGCACAATGTCTTCCACGTCTCCCAGCTGCGGAAGTACGTGCACGACCCTAGCCACGTGGTGGATTTTGGCCAGCTGGAGCTAAAGTCCGACTTATCCTACGTTGAAGAGCTAGTTCAAATCTTAGAACGCAAGGATAAGCTTCTGCGAAGTCGAGTGATCCCTCTTATTCGCGTACTCTGGAGGAACCATGCGGCGGAAGAGTCGACATGGGAACTCGAGTCAGAGATGAAAGAAAAGTTTCCTTCATTATTTTCATAGAGGTAGGTTATGTTCTTAAGTTTCGAGGACGAAACTTATTTTTAGTTGGTTATGGTGTAGTGTCCCGTCCCTACATCGTGTCCCGTTGTCCGTCCACGGGGTGCACGAGAAAGGAACACTGTCGCTATCGACTCGGTCGGGACCGATAGGTTGGGATCGATCGAATCGATCGAACGGGAACGGTTAAATTAAGATCCATTCCACGTTATGGAATGGCTTCTTCGGAACCAAGTCCCATATTCAGCGGGTAGCGCCTCGAGGATTGACTCTGCGGCTGAGTCGGGAGAGACCTCCCGTTGCTCTGCTTTTTACGTCGCTTGCGTTGGTTTTGGCTTTGGTTTTTCTGAATGCGTTTTCGTGAATGTTTTCGATGGTTTTCGTGGCTTACATTTCGAACTCGCATTTCCTATCGAATTTCTTGCCTAATACAGTGTTCTAATCGGTTGCTTGTACGATTTCAGGTGATCGCGTAGGCGACGTCTAGCGCAGCCAACCAGTCTCTCGCCTCTCGCAAAAAAAAAAACTCAAGGTGAGTGGCTGACCTCCTTCGTCTCGACCCTCTATTTCAAAATGAGAACTCGGGTAATGATATCGAAACTGAATGATTAATACAAGTCCTATGTGCAAGAAGAGAAAAGAGATGTGTTGTGTCGAAAAGAGATAGAATTATTTGTGGCCAGCAAAATAACCAAGTAAATGAATCGACTATGTAACAAGCCCCAACGGTACCCTAAATCATACCTTGTTAACCTATCACGGTCATGGACAACTTGTCGACAAGGGCGATGGTTTCTTCGAGCGGCAACCCGGGGCCACGGGACCGACTCGTCCTAGGAAGAAACATGTTATAGCCGAGCTGGATAATAGGCAATCGGTAAGACGGAGACTTGCATCGGGGCTCGCTACTTGCGTTGCAAGGGTCCCGTATTGCCAGGCTATGTCCAAATGGCTAGTTAATGCCAAGTGACCTCCATATCAAACACTTGATATAAATTGTTATCAACTAACAAGGAAAGTGATGGTAAGTTTTTATGTCGCATGGTGCGCTCTGCCGGAGGAAATCTTGGAGTAACTT